>VXBU01017607.1:213108-245421 GCA_013400315.1 Bombycilla garrulus | reverse complement strand
TAATTTCCTTAAACAGTAGCTCCATTTTTTTCTGTCTTCTAGAGAGCATTTTATGCTTACTGATGAATATAAATATGCCAAAATAAAAAGCTATATGTAGACCAGCTCAAAAGAATGTGGACAGGTAGTAGTAATAAACTGCCCAAACACCTCTTGGTCACAGTCTAGAGCAGCCTCAATTACCCCCAAGGATGTGTAGCTGCCTATGCTTGAAAAAGACATTTCAGCAACCAAGGATCAGCACTGGAGTACTTCACCTGCTGCCTTTTCCACGAGAAAAAGGTAGGTTTTCAGATTAAAAAAAAACAAAACAAAACAAAACAAAATATAAAAAGCCTTTCCTAAAATGATTTCATTATATGTCCAGCATCTGTGAGTTCAGGCAAAGGGTTTGTGCAACAGCCAACTCACAGCCACAAGTTCTACTCTTTCTTTCATTGTCTTTTTTCTTTAGAACTCCTTCTCTTGCAGTCTACAGCTACTTTCAGTCTCATATTTGTCCTGTCACTGTCTCTTCACTTGTCATCTAAGTTCCTGTCCGTGGCATTGCATTTTTATGCTTCCTGCTCACTCACAAGCATATTCCATACAGCCCCTGAGAGTGCTGTCTCTTCCAGTTCCATCATGACAACCTATTCACTTCCTTTTTCCTTGAGTGATGCTTTTCTTCTGCATGGTCATTTTCTGATCCACTCTTCCCTCCTGGCTGTGCTTTTAGAATACAAATGCATTTCCCTCTTAGCACTTTTCCTTTTCGTGTCACATTTCCACGTCACTCAGAGTTTTCCACGCCTGGGACCTGACTCAGTGATTCCCACCACACACCTATTGTCCTGCAGTCCCTCTAATTATGCCTCGCTAGGAACTGAGCTGTGAAGCCTGGGCTAATTAAGAAAGTTTTTTAAGCTGTGTCTGAGTAGGCAAAGTGGAGCTGCTCCAGTGAAACTTCCCGGGGTGGAGTCGCTGTCGCCTCCTCCGCACGCGAGCTCAGGCACAGAACTGCCTGTCGAGAGGCTTCATTAGCCACCCAGGGATGCATGAAGACATTCCAGCTTTTCCTTTGATTATGTCTGCCATGGAGATTCTGCCCAGGCCGGCTGTAAAGCGTTGTCTCAGGAATAGAAAGAGCCCAGCTGTGACGGGTTGGAGTTTCATTTAGACTGATTTCCCACTTGCTGTTCACAGCTACGCAGGGTGTTTTCAGTCAGCAGTGTAAACACAGCACTTTCCTTCCCAGCACTGATAATCAAGATAGCGATGAAAAAAAAGTTCAAAATCCTGAGCAGGTACAACATCTCAGGTTATAAACCCACCTCCCTTTCACACAGACCTCTTGCTCTATCCACTCAGTGTCACTGAGCTGCTGCAGCCGGTGTTACTGCATGAGTTAGAAATGGGAATTAGCAATACTTGCATAAACAGAGGCTTTGGAAAAGAGAAACAACTCAGAGACAAACTCAGTTTTGCAAAACTGTTGATATATTACATACAACTACCATGTAACAATTATAATAGCTCTGAAAACCTGCTGCTTCTTATGAAATAATCTAAATTTAGTGTAATCAGTTCAGTGGAACTTGTGCAGTTGATTTGGAGATTATGGTTACAGAAGTCTGATTTCCCAACAGGAATAATAATTTCAGTGTAGGAGAAAAATATATTTTAAGCAAGAAATATCTTCTCCTTTTATAATAGCAACAATAATAAGGTTTGGTGTTTTCCGTATGATTTATTTGCACAAAAAATTTATGTCCAGTAGGATCGTGTTGTAACTTTATATTAGATACCCTAAATAGATCTCAGCATGACAGGAAATGAAAATTAAATGAAGTGTGGGGGAAAAGGCCAAATTAGAAATTAATCCATCGGGTTTGAACATCATTCTGAATGAGTAAAACAAAAGGAACTAACAACATTCTGTGTTTCTGATCATATTCATCAACATCCTTTGGGCTTCATGAGTTGTTATATCTTGAATAGCCAGTGATCCTTTTGGTCTGGACAAAATTCCTGTGAAATTACCAGAAAAGCTAAGACTCTCTCAGCAATTTAAGTATTTCTTTCTCTGTTTTCTTCCTTTTCTGCCTTCACTCCTGACTCACTTTTTAGCGTATCTTTTTTTTGTTACAGACTCGTGTAGGATTACTTGGGAGGTGTGGCGAGGAAGCACTTCTGCAGTTATCTTCCCTTCTGAGTAATGTGGTGCTAGGAGTGATGCCCAAGGCATCATTCACGTACAGGACAGCTGAGCCACATGCTGCAGGCTGGGGACAAAAATCACGCATCAAAACAAACAGGCAAAATTGTGACAAAGAAAAAAATCGGTGGAACAATATTAACAGAGGAAATATTATAAAAGCATATAGGTTACCTAAATAGTAAATATATCTTTGATATATGGCTTCAAACCTCTTGTAATTTTTCCTTTTCTTTGCCGTTTTCCTTTTTTTTTTGGAAACTGTTCTGTACATGGACATTGCTATTTTCTGAGGCCTTTCAGCCAGAAAACACACTCCAACCTTCAGTCCATTCTGCTGAATCTGTTTTCAAGTTTTTTGCTTCAGCCAGTATAAATTCACAGGAAATGAAAAGAAAATCAAAAAGCATGAACACTTTAATTCTCTCAAGCCTTCTAATTTCAGCTGGGTTTGTTCACAGAATTCATTTAGGAATCATTTAAGTGCATTTGAGGTCTTCAGACAGAATTCACATTTGTTACAATCACAGGAGCTGGAGACTGTAATTTTTTTTCTTTTCCTACAAGCTCAAGCTTCATTGGCAAAAGCTGTTTTTTTGTGTACTCTCCAAACCTGTCCAGTTTGAGCAATCCTCAGTCTCACTGAGCCAGATCTGCAGCCTCTCCCCAAAGCTATAATGCTGATACTTCTCCTTCCAATGACATTTTCCTCCTGGGGCAGCTCCTTCTTCACGAGAGTGGTCAGAGCACTAACATTAGCTTGGGAGTCTCTGATCAAAAGATGTCATGTTTTCTGGGGTAACTTCCCCACAGGGATCCATACTTCATGTGTGACTTCTCATCCGACAGGGAGTGAAAGCACCCTGTCCCTCCTCCCCCAGCTGAGCCCTGGTGATACATCATGGCTGCCAGAGGATCACTTTCAGCCTGATTCCAAGCATTTACAGACAGAGCACCAAGGCATCTGGGGATGGAACTCAGACAGAAAAAAATCAGGAAGCTGAAGCACTAGGACATGAGCTGAATTCAGGGATACAACACGCGTTTGCACCAGCATCTCAGTCGTATCCTAGAACTGAGTATCTTCAATTTTTCCTTCATTCTGTCCCCCTTCTCTGACCCACATACTCTCTAATTGTTCGTTAGGGGATCATCTTTTGGCCACATGGCTTCTTCTTTGTTTCCCTTGCATGACCTCCAGAGGGATCTGTCAGGAATTCTTATCTTCAGCCCATAATCTCTTTAAAATCTTTCCCAGCTCATGGCACTCCATTCAAAAGAACCTAATGGCTGTATTAGGTTAGTTGGCTTTGTTATTTTTATACTGTTATTTATTAACTTCAGATAAGATTTTTAAAAGCATCTTGGGGGCAAAAATTCAAAAACTCTCGTTAAAAAACTACACACATATTCTGTTCCATGCAGGTCAAATCCTGCCCTACAAGATATGTCTATAATAATAAATTTTCAATTCATATCAAAAACAAAGCCATGAACATCTCTGTGTTTCAGAGTTCAATTGTAATTCTGTAATTGCAAACTACTATATCACTTTTACTCTAGATAAGATCTCCAGAATTGCCTGAATATGTATCTACAGCCAGTTAAGGGTCAACTTCATTTGAGATCATTAATAATGATGATTTTTAGCTTTATAAGGACTTGGAATCAGGTCAATATTTAAATATCAGAGGGGAGGCTGTCCCATATGACTGTATTCTACAATGATAAGCTCTAGCTGTGAGATTCTTGTTATACTTCTATTTTGGAAGATAGTTCTCTTTCTCAATATTTATGTCTATTTATATCTAATTATTAGATATAATTAGGCTAAAGCTGTAAAAATCTTTGCCAACTGAGTCCCCTTGCAGAGGGGGGAAATTCCAGGCAGTCAGTGCAGTGCTTCAGCTTGCCTGGACATAACTGTACAAACAGAGAAAAGTTCATCTTTGTTGCTGCTCTAGGCTTGGAAAGATGAGCCAAGCAAAACAATAAAAATCAAATGTAGATGTTAGTTGATGCAACTATTGTGACTGTGCAGCTCAACAAGTCCAAAGATTCCATAACTTATTATCAGAAATTCAGGTAGCTGCTAGGTTGATCAGCAGACCCAACTGTGGCAAAATATCAAAATCCAGAGAGGAATAACAAATGCTGTTTGGACACTGACCATAGCCATGCAATTGTTCTGACATTTTGCGTCCAATGAGATCTGACATAAAGTTATTAAAAACCATCGAACATTTTCCGAGCAACAAGCAGAACGGGGGAATCATTCCTTTTTTTGGCATCAGAGGACAATCAAGCACAGTCCTAAAGAACTCTGTGTCTCTCTCAGACTGTGCTGAAATATGGGTTTTCTTTGTTGTGCCATTTTTAGAACATTTTCACAGGGCACAGACTTTTATCAGTGGATGTGGGTACCACAGAACCTGTGACTCCAAATCAAACTTCCAACTCTAACTCCAGAGAGCTATACAGGGAAATAGAGTTAAGTAATTAATTTATTTTTGCACTAGAATTGTGAAACAGTGACAGGAACAACATGCTGCCATGTCACACTAATGATCCACAAGCATGTGAAAAGATACAGCACCTTCAGCTTTATTGGGCTCTTCACCTTTCATTTTTATAAGAGTGGGTGAAAAAAAATGAGAGGTTTGGAGTAGTTTGTTCCAGTAAAGCAATTCTCTGCTGCATCAAACCATATTAATGAAAGTTTAAAAACCCTTACATCTCTTCAATAAATAAGCAAATGGTGTGTATAAAATGCTACAGTAATAAAAACGCTAATTATTTAATATTGGAAAATAATAGATCTACTCACAGTAGCCCCAGGTTAATTAGTAGGCTTTTTCTCATCAATGCAGTTTTATTTTAATGAATAACACTCTGCTGTTTCAACAGAGAAGGCTTCCTTTTTTGGGTTTCATAACTCTCCAGGGTACACTCGACAGTGAATCAGTTATGCCCAACGTGCAAACACTGAGAAAGCAGGAGACTCATTCAAGTTATTTTGGTATCTTCTCTTTGATTTATGTGGAGTAATTTCAGCAAAATGTCCTATAGGAAGAGCTCAAAACTTTTCTGCACATTTCCTGCTAAATTAGACTTACTCTGGGAAAACATCTATGTCATGCTCAGTATTACAGTGCAATATTAATTTGGTTTGGGAAACTATATAAGAGATTTTATGACTAAGAATGTCTGAAGAAAGGAAAGAAAGTCATTATGGCATTTGGTGTATATTCTCTAAGGCTTTGGTTACACATTAGTAAAGCTGGATAATACCACTCTTATAAAGATATTCTTACCAGCCTTCTGGGTAAACTGAAGACAAAAAAAAAAAACCTGTATTTCGCTACTGGTATTGAAGTTGTTGTTATTTCCCTTCCAGTAATCTAAGCAATGGGGTAATGGTAATGCAAACACAGCCTCTGGATTCCTGCACACTTCTGGGAAACTCTCTCCTAAGTTGCAAAAAATATTTAAAGTTATTATCATGATATTAATAACATGGATTTCACACTAATATTTTACTGGTCAGTCTCCCAAAAACCTAGAGCCACAAGCCACCTATATTTAATGTCATCAATGTCAACAATGTATATGTTTGTTTTCCTTTAATTTTGCAATCAGTCTTCACTTTTTTTTTCTCTAAGATGATGAAGAACAGTTGGGAACTGTTTTCTTCTACAATTACCTGTTTGATTTGGAAAGCAGGGGAGTGAGAGAGGAGATGCTGTTGAAACAGATCTAAGAACGAAATTAACATCTTTAAACAGAGGTATGGCATAAGTCTATCAGTGACAGAGCAAATCTGGTTGTGCCACTTCAGTCTTGCTGGCCTTGAAAGACAAACCACACTACCTGATCTTTTCTGTTGGGTAGAGTCTGTCCCATTGTGTGATCTGAATAAAAGCAG
The DNA here is from genome assembly GCA_013400315.1 of Bombycilla garrulus. Taxonomy (NCBI): domain Eukaryota; kingdom Metazoa; phylum Chordata; class Aves; order Passeriformes; family Bombycillidae; genus Bombycilla; species Bombycilla garrulus. The sequence goes on along the minus strand of VXBU01017607.1, from coordinate 239,299 downwards.
CTTTTAAAAAATGTGAGGTTACAGTGTTATTCTCAAATGATAAATTGTAGTGTCAATTATAATTTACTCATAGAGAGAAAAGATAACATAATTTCAAAAGAATATTACAGGGAAATCTTCCATGACAATCAAGGAAAACACATATATTATGAGTGACTGCTGGTGGTATTTTTATTATTAAAGTTATTATGGTTGTTATTAGGATTGCCAGGCACTATCTGCTCCAATACCAGTTTTTTAATCTGACAACATTTTATTGAAAGTGCTGAAATTTGCTATACTAGATAGATATCTCCCTTGATCTAAATGGCAAGTACATGAGCTACATGACCCAACTATATCAGTGAACAAGAATAATGACAAATATTTTCTTTCCAGTTATTCTGATTAGGAAAGTGAAATGCCCAGTGCGAATGCTTGTGAAGGATGGTTCTGCCATGAGGGAAGAGTTGTTGTATTAGGAGGCTGAAAAGTGGTGCAAGGAAAGGATCTGCAGTGAGTTATCCTGACCTGGTGCAGCACAGGATCCCAGAAAACTTCCAGCAGCAGCAGGAGGGAAGAAACGGGGCAGAGAATGAGGAAGGAGAGTCCCCAGCAAGCCCTGAGTGTCTCTGCAGCTGGGAACAGGAGGTGTGGAGGGCATGGAAACAAGGGAGAAACAAGCTGGACATGAAGCTGTGACTGTGATATCAGTCCTCATTTAAATGGAACTCCTTTTTACAGTTTATTTAAATTTAAAAAAAAAAAAAGAAAAAAAGAAAAAAAGGAGAGGGGAGAGGGCAAATTCCATTGTTTCTTTCCCTTCCTTGACATTCAGGTAGTGTTTCTCAATCGCACAGTATGGTCCTTTGTATTCTTATTTTTTATTAAACCATGGCATCCCCAAAAAACTGTGCTTCTTGTCAGTAAACTATCTTCCCTCCAAAGGACTCTGCTCCATACATGAATAAAAGCAGAAATTAAGAAATTAATAAATAAAAATAATGGAAAGCAGGTTGCCTAATATGAGAGTCAGAGAGGTTGGAGACAGGGAGGGTCAGCCAAGGACACAGAGTGGCTCAGAAGAGCAGAGAAATCACAAAGTTGAAAGACCAGAGCATCAAAGGAACAGGCAGGCAAGAGAATAACCAGTTATGTGCGTGAGTCATCAGAAATGACATTTGACAGTCCATGGTCAGCATGGCCAGAAGGTGTATTTGTGTAAAAACGACATCACTGTGCTGCTTTCTTAATCTGGCAGCAAGAAAATATAAACAACTCCTTGGGTCTCGTTAAAAGCAGTGGCACCAAAGAAGGATTAATTATATGAAAGGAAGAGGTTTACTGGGGTGGTGTGGTGGGGTGGTCCTGGCTGGATGCCCACCAAAATCACTCTATCACTGTCCTCCTCAGCTGGGCAGGGGAGAGAAAATATAATTAAAGGTTCACAAATTGAGATGAGGGCAGGGAGAGACCACTCACCATAATAAAGTCATGGGCAGACCCAGTTCAGGGTAATTAGCTTAATTTATTGCCAACCAAATCACAGTAGGACAACGAGAAACAAAAGATAAATCTTAAAACACCTTCCTCCCACCATTCCTTTCTTAACTCCACTCGGGATTTCTCTAACTCCTGCCCTCCAGTGCTGCAGGGGGACAGGAATAGGGGCTGTGGTCAGCTCATCACACTTTGTCTGTGTTGGCAAAGCAAAGGGAGCCAAGGACAGCAGCCTTTGCAATGGATATCTCAATTGTATTTCCACATTTTCAGACCCACACGACAGTCATATGAGTATTTGTGGCATTTCAGTTGCCTGGATATTTTTAAATGAAATTGTTTTCACAATGGGCATGTAAATGATTTCCACAAAAGCCTCTGAATGGTTCCTTTAGAAACGTTTTAGCCTATTGAACAGAAGTGTACCTTTTTCAAAATGAAATTTTAGCACAATGGCTTTCAGCAGCTGCTCTCAAGCCTCTTTGTACAAACTCTGCCTGCAGTACTTCATGCCTCGTTTCCCCTAACTTGACATTTTCTATATTTGCTGAATAATTGGTGAAAACATATCATCGTTAAAAGTGTTTACTGCTCTGTTCTAATGGGAGTAGCAATAAAAGGGGAAGGGCAAAAATATGTCATATTAAACAAAAAGCAGCGCAACTGCACCCTTCAGAGAGGCCTTACAACCAACTATGAAATTCATGATGTTGAGAAACTATTTGGCTCCTTTCAGATATTTTTACTGCTTCTTTCTTTTTTTCATGTGGTGGATGTTTGCATGAAAACAAGAGGTCAAGTTCTGCTCTCGAATCAGCATAAATTTGAAATTCAACAGTTACAGTAAACAAATAGCAGTGTAAGCAAAAGAAATCCCACACTGGCTTTCTGAGTGTGTTTTATGGCCAATGACCTAGATGCTGGAATGAATTTTTACCCAAACTGCATTGCACTCAGAGCTCTGGAATTACTGTGCTTCAGCCTGACTTTGAATGGAAAAGATCCTAATTTTTATCTTTGCCTCACTTTTTTTCTCTTTTTTTCACTTAAGGTCTCCTCATTGCTTAGCTGATGATGAGTGTTTTGTTTTGCCTGGAAGTGAGAAAAATGTGTTCTGATGCCTCTTTTTGCCCAGAAATTCTGTCTGACAGCAGACAAGCCAGCTCATATACTTGTGCCTTAGTTTCCTCCCCTTGGGAATGCTGCAAAGCGGCCTCAACAAAAGTTCTGGGGGACACTGAGTGGCATATGAAAAGTGCTTGGTTTGGAAGGGGCTACTCAACTCCAGCACCAGCCAAATAGGTGCAGTCCCGTTGTTATCCAGAGCATCAGAGGAAACAATCCAAGTTGGAACAATGTGCTGTTTCCTGAGTGTGACTTTAAAGAACCAGTTATGAGATGATGATGCTGTTGCTATGGTTACAGGCCCATTTAAAGAAGTGAATGCACTAAATGCATTATGAAAAATTAAGTAAATATTAAGCAGCAGCTTAAAACACAGGTGTGTGGGAGTCAATGTTTTTATTTTTGTGATTTTAATTGCTCTCAATATTTCTGAAAGTGGCAGGAAGAAAGAGCTGTCCAAAAACAGGGTGTGATGCCTGGTTAGTGCTTGGAAGGCAGATCTCTGATGCTTACAACACCTTTTCAAAACCTCAGCACTCCAGCAGTTATCTCCCTTTCCTCCTGAACTTAACTAATATGCAAAGGAGAACCATAGTACACGAAGAAAATAGACTAAAATGTCCTTCCATAAGAATTGTTTTATCAAACCCAGCATCTTACACAGAGGGTGACGAAAACCTTGCTCTTTACAACTTACACGTGAGGATAAGAAGCTCTGCAAGCTCGTATAGTCATGGAAACTGTGATGGGGGTGATATTTTGTTATCTATTCCACTCACAGCCCTCAGTCTACAGCAAGAGCACGTGGCATCCGTCCCAAGGGGCCCCTGTGCTGCTGAGCAAGCCCAGCCCAGGTGCTGCTTATTCCTGGTGCAGCTATTCCAGGGCTTCCCTGGCTCCTTGCTGGTTGAGCACACTCGTTTTGTTCCAGGAGGAAACCAAGGGACAGTTGGCAAACTAATTTGCTCCAGGGCCCACTCCAGGCAGCAAACATGAAATAGCTGCTGCCAAAAGGGGCTCCTTTAGCCCCAGACAGACTCCTGAGAGCGTGCCAGCAGGCCCCGTGCCCACAAAGACGTGCACACACCCTGAGGACAGGCTGCAGGGCAAGCCGTGCATGCTTTTGGCATCCTGCTCTGGGGGCACTGCTCCAGGAGGCTGCAGTGCAGATTTCACCTTTTTCTTTCTGATTATCTCGCTTTGAAAGCACAAAATACTCTAGTTATGTCTCAGGCCCACAGAGCCAGGAACTGCTGCCTGGCTCAGATGAGTTTGGTTATGTAGATGCAGGAAATTTCAGGAAAAGATGGAACTATTAATTATTAGCAAACCTTGAAAGTTTCATTTGAGTGTTCATTTTCTATAATCATAGAAAGGGCATGCAATTTATGAAGAATGAATTCAAATACATGACAGGTGGTTGTCTGTCAGAAACTTGTATGTTCTCTAAGAGTTTGTACCTAAAAGACTTGAGCTTTGGGAGATACTCAGCATATGGTAGTTAAGGAAAAGCTCTTTTAAAAATTGTGCTGCCACTATAGCTAAATATAATCCTAAAGAGAGAGAGAGGGAAAAATATCAAAATCCAGGACTGTAATTATGCTTACCAACCTACTTCATTTATCAAAGCACATTAGAAAATGAGCAGAGAATTTAACTCAGGGAACCTGTACCACATTCAATTATCAGCCCTATAAATTACACGAGCAGTGAAATGCAGTGAGATCAAAGACTCTGAACCATTTGATTTTCTTACACGTGAGTGAGTGGCTACTGGGCACAGTGATCACTCACCAGGGCTGAATAACCAGGGCAATATTGAACCCCATCCATGTGGCAGCAGTGGCAAAGGCAGAGAGATGAACGTGGGGATACTCTGGAGGTTTGTTCAGCAACACAAGGCTGGTGTATAGATAAGCAAATGTCTTATGAATGTGCTAATGAGTTTGCCTTCTAACCCCATCAGCTAAAAATGCTGGGGCTAATTAATTTTCTTTGTCTCCTTAGACTATGTATCATCTCTATAAATTGATATGCAGTCTCCTGAGTGTCTTAAGAACAATTTCTAATGTCTGACCTATTCAAGGCATCCTCTAAAATTTGGATTATACCACTATCAGCAGCCTGATATTATTTCAGGACATATTTGTTGCAGACTAATCAACTTCATGCATACGTCATCTACCTGAACAGAGAGGGTAGATGATTTGAAAATATTTAGGAAATTAATTTCATAGAAATCTTAAAAGACATGGCAGAAAATATTCTCTTGAGCTTTATGAGTGGAATCCAAGCCTATGAGCCTTCCTGTTTTTCTCCAAGAGGTTTCACTCAGGTATTGTACAATTCTGCTTTTTTTATACACGCACTTGAATAAGTTCTGTATGTACAGGGGGAAAGGAGGCTGGGAGGAGGGAAGAATTAAAAAAATCCATGTGAAGGCTTTATGCCTCCTGACCCTCTGAAGGGTTTTGACACATAGCTCACGTACCAAATAACCTGTAAATATTTCCTGCAATAATGGTAAATTATTTCTGTGAATATTTCCTGCTTCGTCCTGTGCAAGGACAGGCTGTGCATCACTGACTTGGCTGCTGGGGTTTCAGCTGGTACCAACCCAGCAGAGAAATCCTTCTCCACCTCCTTCTCCTCCTCCTCCTCCTCCTTCTCCCCCTCCTCCTCCTCTTCCTTCCAGTAACAAGGATAGTAACTGAGAAATCTCAAGTCCATCTTTGGCTTGTCACAACCATGCATCATTCTTAATTTATGCTGGACTGTAAATTTACCAGCCAGCCTTGTGTTTTTACCTCAGACTTTAACCTTGTTTATTTTTGTCCATGAAGATGGAGATTTTGCTGGTCACACAGCCAGTCTGTGTGGAAAATCTGTGTGTGCCAACCCAAGTTTTTTGCTAAAGAGAATTTTAAGGCAAAGAGCAGAGGACAAGAGGCAGTTCAACTTAATTAATGTCAGAGTTTGTATAATCCACTGAATGTGTAAAGCACTATATAATTGCTATGTGTTATTACTAGTCTTGACTGAGTAATTCATGTTGAATTATGTGTTTGCCAAATGTCAACTCTCTGTTTGTGAACTGTCATTGAAAGAGCACGATTTCTTTTTCCCAGGATTTGTTCATAACTCCTCTCAGAATAGCTTCTGTCAGTGATTCTTAGCCTGCTGCTTATTCATGAGCAATTCATCATAAGTGTCTGATGGTTGCAATTTGAGCTGTTTTGACTGCCCGGTTAGGTATTGGATCTGCTTCCTTTAGACATTTGATGACTGTAACTTTGAACTCTGTAGTGTAGATACTCACCCAAGAGAGAATTAAATTTGGGTTCCATGAATATGTGCCTTAGCATGAAATGCAACCCTCTTTTAACATTCATATTATGGTACTGACTAGAAGTCAATCAATTTGAGAATACATTATTTTCAAAGTGATACAAACATTGAGTAAATTATCGTCCCTGTTCCAAATTATTTACTGTCTAGACAAAACAACTGATCTTTCTAGCATTCTTGACTGTAGGAGAATAAATTGAGTGCCAGTAAGGTGATCTGAAATTGGAAATGGAAATTAAATGTTTTCACAAGAAAGCCTCCAGACCTATTTATCAAATGGCTGCAGATTGCTGTATTTCAGAAAGATGTCTGTGCACATGAAATAAACCCTAACCCTTTATGTTAGCTGGACAAAAACACATGAAAATACACTGAACATTCTCTGAAGGAAAGGGAAATTAAGATGTAAATCTGAAATACCAAAGGGATGGGCACTAATTTCCAGAGCATTTCCCTAATCCTATCTCAACGCTGCTCCATGCTGAATGCACCCAGTGTTTTATCCACTGCTAGTGTCTGCAAAGCAAAAGTAGTTTAAAACTGTATACACTCTAATTTTCAAAATTGTTTAATCTCTGAAGTCCCTAAAAATTCAAAATAAATACCTCTGTGAAGGTTATATTTTTTATTAAACTAAGGTGTTTATTTTTAAGAAAATAAAATAATTTAACAAGTTGCTATTTGCTGGTGTCTAAGCAACTGACAGACAAGGATATTATGAGAAATCTGAAAGGACTGGATGCACTAGATTCCCTTCTCTCTGGTTAAACTACAGTTGGTGTAATTAAAAAAATTCTCTGCAGGAAAAAAAGAAAAAGGTAAAAATAAAAATAAATTAAAATAAGGGTTAAAATCTCTTTGTCATACATTACAGCATGTCTATGGAACAGAACAGTCCCATCAGTCTTAGTGTAATTGTTTCCACCTAATATTTTTCAAAATAGTGCACATTCTTCATTATGTTCTTAATGAATCACTCTCTTTGAATAATTTCATTTTTCTCTTTCTTGAATTTCAAGTTACAGAACATTTTGGAAAATCGGTGTGCTTACCTGTGTCAGACAAGGATACCTTCTGCTCACGTAGAAGATTCCAGGGAAGGTGGGGAGAATATCCTGATTTCAATTATCCCTGGAATTACCATGCATCATCTTCAGTAAGAGTACAAGTACTCCTTCACTGCAAATCTTTGTACAAAAGTGACACAGAAGGCAGAAAACTCTTACAGTATATGATGATGAAAAAAAAACAGGTTTTAATAGGAACAAGGAAAAAGTTACTGCTTTAATTCTACTGAGAAAGATTATTTGTAAAAACAGTGATTTGAGTGGAAGAACTGGAAGGACTTTGTGTGATTGGCAGAACTTTAAGATTATGGGGGAACTCCACATTTCTGAGTAAATTTTACTCATATGTTGTGAAATGTAAAGACTTCTTGAGCACTTATCAACCTAAAAAAGAGATGGACAGGACTGATACAAATTCCAGCTTCAACCTAATCTTGGAAATGAATGGCAAAACACCTCCTGACTTGGGTGGAAATAAAACCACAAACCATTGAAAACACACATTGATCCATATTCTGCCATGCTAGATAGCTCATTTTATTCCTTTTCAAATAACAATGTAGAGAAGGATTTTGTAAGTATTATGCCGTCTTCTTAGAAAAATGAATAGATTTTTCATTTTAAAAATCCATTTGTCTTTAAGTATCTGAAGTTTCAAGGAAGTGAAATAATATAAAATACCGAACTGGAAGAGTTCACGGCCTTATTCTGTCGTGATTTATATCCAGTGCATATCGTTTAACTTTGCTGGGGTTGCCCAGACGTATGTTAGGATAATTATAGGGGAAAGAATCTAATTGTACTGTACAGGGCTGGTTTAAGCTGACAGATAACAGGTTGTTGTGTATAAAACATGTGCGTACATAGAGTAACAACATGTTAAATATCTCATTACATCCTGATAGATAGATAGTGTTGGGAGGATGTAAATTAGAGTCCCAATTATTCCTTTGCAGTGGTAATGAAGCATTAGAGTCTTTATTCACATGCATCCCTGTTTGTGCAGCTCACAGTGACTCTCCTCGGGGAAGCACATTGAATGGTTTGATGTTGACCTCCAAGCTATTGCTCCCACTTTCAGAATTCTGTGTGCTAAAGATGCATCTGTGTGAGAGGAAGAGCTCTGGTGACAGGGAAGGAAAAACAGAACAGAACAGAGTAAGCAGAATATTTCAGAGTGAAGGATAACTAGGGAAGAGGGGACTTGAGGTAAAGGAAAAGCTATGGGACATGACATAAAGAACAGTGTCTGAGACAGGAGCAATGCTGTAGAGAGCCGGGGAGTTGTCATCAGATGCAACATCAGTCCCAAACACAGATTCATTACTCTCTTTAAAAAGGTTTCCTTACGCATCTGCATTCCACAGTTATTTGTCAGTCCAACAAATACATGAGCAAAGATGAAATGTCAGCAAATATATCAAGCTCTCCTTCTGTATGTTGTGCATTCCCAAAGTGCCAATCCAGCCTACAGCTCCCCAGTCTGAAAGACGGAGCATCCTTCAGATCCTGTAGGAGCAGATACTGCCAGGAGCACAGAAGGGCTTGCACCCATGGCAAAAGCACGTTCAGGTTCCACAGAAGGACCAGATGCACCAGACTCTAAATTTCCCTTTGCAATTTGGCTGGTTTTCCACAGATTTTAAGGCTTTTCTTTTACCCCTTATCTAAACAACTAATTCATCGGGCCAAGCAATCCCCCCTTGTGTTGTAATAAACAGCTCAGACAACATTTTGATACAGCAGAAAATCATTTACACTCCCAGAGGTGCCAGGAGACACGGACAAAGCTGGAATGCCATGTCCATTCTCACATCCCCAGGACAAGAAAGTCATTGACAAAGTGACACAGGCTCGGTGCAGAGATTGCCACAATGGACCAGGGCTGGAGATCCTGATCCCTGAACTTGCAGGAAGATGCTGAGAGTTTGGAGAGGAGATGGATCCAGGGATTCCTCAGCACCTGCCCAGCCCTGCAGGAAGAAGAAATGAAGAAAAGGAAATCCAGCGGTGTGAGTACAAGAGACAACAGGATTAAACTGAAATGTGAAAGGATCAGACTAGCTATGAGGAAAGTCTTTTACTCCATGAAGAAGACAGGAAGCAGAGTAACTTCCTAAGTTATATAGATAGAGAATTCATGTTTAAATTATACCAAGCTGCACAAGTTCAAGGACCTAGAAGTGACTTGCTGCAGGGGCCTTGTTCTCTGAACAAGAGGAGAGATTAGGGAGAGTGTGAGATACTCTGCAATGAGATTTCTTCTGGGTTTTCTTCCAATTGAAGAATTGATTTCCATTCCAGACAGACCTTGTGTATCTCCTCTGAATCCAGTCCCTTTGCATCCCACCCACTGCTTACGGAACACGAGGAATCCAGCTCTCTACTTTGCCATAATTCTGTCTAGGAAATGCAAAATTTTCAAGCCCACTTTAACATATGCAGAGGATCTTTCTGAGGGCTTAAAGTCTGATTTGCTGTTGTGGAACTCACTGTAGTATAGAACAAGCGGTAGGAGATGATTCTCAGATATGTGGGGAATTCTGGCATTGATAAGGAAGCCAACACCTTTAAAGTGTCTGTAGGATATGCTGAGAATTTCAAAAAAACTGAGGAAATAACAGGGATTGCAGGGAAAGTAGGACACTCAGATTCCTGCCTCGCTTTTTCAATTCTTTTGAAAATCCAGCCTGGAGAGTATATCAATCAAGTGTTAAAGAGGTGAGCACTGGGAAAGGAGATATGCATCCTGGATGTATCTCTTTTTTTTTAAATAACATTTTAAACCCAAAAATATTCTATGTTTAAAATAACTCTAGCAATATTCAGGAATTGCAGCAGGAGATTGTAATAATACAATTTGACACCAATTGGTGTCTCAGGGTTTCTGTATGACATTCAAAGAAGGAAGGTTATAATAAACAGGGAGGTACAACAGAGTATAATATTGTTGATACATTGCGTGTTTGCTCCCTTAAACTTGTGAGGTTTTATATTCTTCAACATCATTTTATCTATAATTATCAGATAGGAGACTTCAAAGAGATCAGTGTATTACAGTGGATTTGTCTGCTCTTCTTTGGTCATTAAAAGACAGGAAATAAGGGAAATCATAGACACATCATTAAATGCAATACCAAAGCATTGGAAAAGATAAAGGGAAGACATCTGTTTCATGCAGGATTTATATTTAATGCTGAACAGTGGGGATTTTTCCCCTGTAGTTCTGCAGATCAGGTCATTGGAGGAGGAAAAGATTAGAGGAACATTTGCAGTGGGGTACAGTATTATTTAGGTTTGAAACTGATGAATTGTGAAACATCGATGAAAATGGAGAGTGGTACAAATCACTGCAAGTTGAACCCTTTTAGATCATAGTGAGCAGCTGACAATTGAAAAGAATCTGGCTACTCTCTGGAAATATATTGCTACAGTTTGCCTTGAAAGCTCTTTTTGTGACTCACTCCATCTCTGTAAATAGTCATTATTGGAATGGTTTGAACCATTGTTGGTTCTGACAACACTGAACTTTGTGGAAGTCTTTGAAATCAAAACTTTTTTGCCACTTGGGATCGTTTAAAAAAAATAAAGATTCCTCTACGTGTTAATGTTTTACAAATTGAGTCTTAAATTAATTAAGAGCTAGCATGGTTTTATGTAGGCTTGTGGAGCAAACCAGAATACTCAGTGTTATGGAGTTTTCTTCGGAGTAGTAGATTAAACTACTCCAGAGTAGTTTCACCTCTGACCAGGAACAAACCAGAAAACATGATTAAATATTTAAGAATATCACCATCACTCTTCACTCGTTATGTGTATTAAAATTTGCCATGGATTTTAGCTTTATTTTGATTAATGATTTAATGTGTTTTTGGTAAAACTGGCTTTCATCTGCTCATTCATTCACTGTATGGAGCTTCTGGATCTACTACATTTACTAACAACTCCTTCAGTAATGCAAACATCCAGCTTTTTTCAGTCATCTAGGTGAATTAAATGCTAATAAGATTTTTATTGGCAAGGATATAAAAAAAGAAAATATATATGAGCTCAGAAGTGATTACATCTGTTTAAAATAACACATTGTTAATGGGATATTTGGATAAATTGGAAACTGTGATTAATCTATTTACATTTTAGGAGTTTTCTGATTTACAAGACATTTTGAAATAACCTATAGTAGCCACAATACATTTTAAAAAAATGCTTTGCCGGTGTGACATTTCAAAGTCTTTGATTTCCTTTCTGTAACTATATTACCTACAATTAATTTCTATAAGCTTCTGCAGAAAAAATATTCAGCCTTCCATCAGGCTGAGCCTTCACTCGGTCCGAGATGCTACAGATTTTCAAGCTTTACAAAAACAACTGGTAAGCAAACCCCTTCAAGCTCCCAATCCCTTACAGTAATTTTCCTTGCCACCTCAAGGTTTTTAATCAAGTGGCAGAGGCAATGTCTGAACTGGGGTTATTACAGAGATACCTGCTGGACAGAAAACACAAGAGTTGCTTATTGTTAGAAATATTGCTGTGGAAAGGAGAAGGAACCTGCTGCTGGAAGCCAGTGGTCACAAACAACTCGTGCTGGTGATAAAAGCAAAGCAGGGAGAGACCTCAGGAAAGTGGCGACCGAAGGAAAGGTTCCCAGAACAGTGACCCCACAGGACAGTGGGATTTGCCTCAGAGCATCAAGAGCTCCCCTGCTCATGATTTGAAAGCAGCAATACATTGAGGATGATTCAAAAAACTGCCAGTGACTCATCCAAACGTCCAGGCATGGATCTGGGTTCTGCTCACTGCAATGAATAAGAAGCTCTCGAGTTGCAGTGGCGGCTGCTGGGAATATTCCGGGCCTATAAACTGCATATTTACTTTAGAGCTTTTCTGGGTATGAGGCAGCAGCTGGGGTCAGAGGGCACAGCCCCTTGCTGGGAGCTCTCTCCCTTCCCTCCCAGGTACCCGTCAGATGGACTTTGCAGGTTGGCTCGGTACAGGACTGAGGTTCACAGAGTGAGGTTAAAAGGTGCACATGGAAATGAATTCTTCAGCTGAGGAAAGTACAGTGCTGGCCTCCAAATATTGTGACTTCCTTGTTCAGCCATTCCAGAGCCCCCTGATTTCTCCAGGGTTTCTGACAGAGGAAACAGCTCCAGCATTTTTAGTTCAGGGCTTGCTGTGCTATGTGAGCTGCATCACGGAATCACTTGTTATGGATGTGAATTAGCTGGTGTTATGTTAACTAGCATTATGGAGCAATTTAATGCTAATTAAAATTGTTTGTCGCTGTTCTGCAGTATTAAATTTTAATTGGAGTGCATAGATCTCTCTCGACTAGTGCAAAATTAAATAATTAATTAATATCCTGGTTTAGTTCCAGGTATCCGCTGCCATCTCACTGTATTTTCAATAACCTCAGCAAGCTTTGAAACATGCTGTAGAATGATACCGACAAAACCACCCCTTTAATGAAACTTGAATATAACAGCATTTATGCTAAATTAATTCATCTCTTGTGTTCTTTGCATTTTAAGCTTGCTTTTGTAATCAATCCTATTCAATAATTTCTGAGGTCCTAATCAGGACTACCTATCTCCTGTGATGTATTGAATCACCCAGGAAATTGTCCATCGTTTAACAATTAACCAAGATCATTTGTACTTCTAGCAATAAACATTTAGGACCTTTGAACTGATATTTGCCTCTGAGCTTTTAAAAATTTACATCTGTATAACAAGTTAGCTACTAGAAAATTCACACTTCTTGCAGATAGCTAGGAGAAAAAAGTGAACAAATTGCTTTCTTTCACAGGTGTTTCAGACCAAACCAAAGTATTGCTTAGCCTTTAAGGACTTGTCACTCTAAATCTACTCTAGAAATGAAATAATGTTTTATTCAAAATCAAGGATTTATCAACAAACACATTGGAAATTTACTGAAATCTTCCAACTGTGGCAACTTGGCAAAGCAACACATTTTGGCATTTTATTCTCTCTGTACATATGTTTCACTCACTTAAATGTCATTGAGAATTAGGATGCACATTCATCAAGGGAGCCTGCCTCTTTAGGACCAGATTTGTCATCCTTTATCTAACAAGCAGTCTCCCTGAAGCTGGTGGGTGTAATTATTGAAATAGTTATTTTGATTCTGAAATAGTTGAGAGCACTCAGGAAGCACACATTTCCAACAGGAGCTGTGGGCTTGCACACACTGCTTCCCAAGGAAAGTGTTGAGGGGTGGTAATCTGATCCTGAGGCTCTGTCTTATTTTCTGGAGTTTATTTACCTAAATTCCTTGGGAGTTTCACTTGGACAGTCCTGTCTCTCTCTCCTTTGTTTCTTCAGCCCAAGGAGTTTACGCTGTCACCTCTGAGAAGCCACTGAGTGCTGGGGCCTATTTTCCATTATGAGAGGTAAAAAATGAAAGCCACAGGCTTTTTTCTTTTTTTCTTTTTTTTTTTNTTTTTTTTTTTTTTACATTTCCTGGAACATTTATAGCATTTTAATTAACCCCAAACCAGAAATCTTGCAACTGTGCATGTGTTTTCCTCCTGAAATACAAAAGCAATTTGTCTTTGGCGTCAGAATGAAAACACTAAAATAATCATGGTATTTATCTGCTTCAAAAAGAATTTTACCAACTTTTTTTCATGAACAGAGATACCTCAGCTCCCAATATTTAATAGGTGAGTTTGTTTTAGGGCAGGCAGTATAAAACAGTTTCTCCACTTGATGCCAGCTATGTTAGCACCCATTACCCAGCACACACAGAGTGTCAGCAGCTCCTGTTTTGTTCTCCCTAGTCCTTTAAGCTGTATGAAACAGGGATGCAGTGTGAGAGACTCACATTTAGGAACTGTTTAAATAAAATAATAGGGTGTTTTTTGTCTTTCACTCAGTGGTGAACAAAAGTCTCTATATGACTCATATAGATATTGGGCTCTATTCTTGTTGCTGCCAATGAATGTGAATGTAACACGCTGTTTAAATCTCCCTTAGAAAATCTTGGTATTCCAGCCAAAGAGCATCAGTTTATATTTGCCGGTCTCCTTTGCATCTTTATAAGGAAAAGTTCTTATAAATCTGTCCTGGTACTTTTTATTATGGCAGATAACTCAAGACTATAAAACAGAGTTAACAAGAAATTTTACAGGCACGCTTTTTAATGCAATGAAATACTCCAATTTTTTCAGTGTGATCTATTCATTCGTTTTATTACAGCGAGTTAATAAATGCTTTATTTTCCCCTCTCTGTTGAAAAGAGGTAATTGGAAATGATGTCACTATTTGCCTTTGGATCATCGAGAAGCAGGAAATTAACAGTTACTGATGGCATGAAGCTGTGTCAGGGGTGGCTTAGGTTGGATATTGGGAAAAGTCTCTTCATCCAGAGGGCGGCTGGGCACGGGAACAGGCTCCACAGAGAAGTGGTCACAGCACCAAGCCTGACAGAGTTCAAGAAGTGTTTGGACAACGCTCTCAGGCTCATGGTGTGATTTTTGGGATGTCCTGGGTATGGCCAGAAGTTGGATTCAATGATCCTTGTGCATCCATTCCTAGTAAGGATCTTCCAGGATTCTGTGATACTAAAAATGAAATCATATTACTCTAGTCAGTGAATCTTTTAAGCTGACATAGCTGCCAGAAAATATTGAGTTCCTTTTTATATTTCTGGTACTCCCAGGGTAAGTAGAGATAAGAAACAGAGATGCTAGGAATCCAGCTGATTTTGGTGTTGCAATGGCCACGTTGCATGAGGGTATTTCACTTTGTTCTGAATACTGGGATTTCACTTTGTTTTTTAAGCCCAGAGGGAGGAGGTCTGGTAAGAAACAAGAGGAGTGACTCCAAATACTGACTCCATGGGAGCTCAGCATTTCACAAAAATGTGTGGAAAAAAATATTCCCACAGGGTGATAAATTGGTACATGTTGATTTCTAAAATGATAATGTTGATGGAACTTTTTCTCAGCTGACAGAAACCACTCTGACTTTAAGCTCCTTGTCCTTCAGATGATAGTATAAGGTAGTATGTGACCTTTTAGGATATTTATGATGCGAACTGAACTGCCTTTAAAATTATAATTCTTCAACTGTCAGTACATCCTTGCAAAGTTCAATAGATTCATAAATAATGGAAGTTAATATTCTACTACAAGACTTATGTAAATTATAAAGGCAGATATATATCGGCTGGAAATAAAAACACAATACTTTTTTCCATTAGTGTTACTTCAGGTTCAGACGTGAAAATATTCCAAGAGTCATATTCAGAATAAAATTTCCACTCCTGATTCTAGTAGCTTATCTTTTTCTTTCAAGAGGGTTCATTCTTGCATTTTCCAGTGTGCTGATTTAGTCCTTTTGGCACTTACCCAAATTCAAAAGTAAAATAAAGCCTTGATGCTGCAGTAACATTTCCAGCCTCCTCTTTATCTCCATTGTATTGCAAATATTTATCCTTTGCTCTCATGCAGCCTCCCACTCAGAAGAGTCTGCCAATCTTTTTAAAAGCTTAGGTCAGGAGATTCTTCTCAGCACAGCAAAGCTTTCTTGGAAACATTGGAAAGGTCACACAACAATAAGAGTAGCATCAACATTTTGGCTACAGGCCTTCATACCTAAATGGTTATGACTCCTACTGGCATAATCATTGGTTCAGTAATAAATGCTTATGGTGAGGGCTGTAATTTAACTTTCCAGAACCAGTGGTGATTTTCCTAGGAGAGCATTGTCTTGTGGAGGATGCAAACATTATTTTTGCATGAATTAGTTGAGCATTTATTAACATGCTGGTTTTATCCTTTCCAGAGCTGGGAGCTGAGGCCTGGTAAGATCAAGAATCCCTGTCAAAAAAAGGACTTGCTAAGCAGAAGTAAAGCTCTGTAACTCCTAAACACTTCTGCTTCCTAAACTGTGCTGCACACGCTAGTTGCCAGTGTGCTGCACGGAAAACATGAGATATTTCATAAGAGCATTTAGAACAACCAGCATGCAAAAATCAGCAGCATCTTGAAAACCAACACTTTTAACAAGCTACAAGGTAGTTCCAGGCAGCAGGAAAATAACACGTCAATCTTGACCCTGGGAGGTGCTGGGAAGTACACCCTTGTTTTCAAGAACTATCTTTTTTTTTTAGGTTTTTTTTGAAGTATTGGCTGAAGGGAAGGGGCAATTCCAGCCCACTTTTCTGGTCATACTGTGGATTCTCAAGGGAAGCTTCACCCCACAGCGCTCATCTGCAGTTCAAGAAGAAGGAGAGAGGAGAGGGAGGCAGGTATATCTCTGTCAGCAGATTCTTTCCTGCGACAGCAGACTAAGACAGAGAGAAAACGCTGCTATCAGAGCTGTCTGGTGCCCCTGGTGCAGCAAACCCCTTCTTCCCTCAGCTTTGGTTCACGCTCTCTGCTGCAAGGGAGGAGGCCACACATGGCTGTTGACCAGTCAGAGGTGGACAAGCTGTGCTCATCCGTCCCCAGCCCTGCCCACAGCATCCTCTCCTCTGTCCCTTTACTCAGGAGGGAGCAGGATTTATCTGGGATTTATCCTACACATGGGGCTTTTAGCTTTTCACCTTAAAACTCTCACCACTGATATGTGTTTTCTAAGCATGGAGTAGTCTGAGCATCACCCAAAAGCTTCTTATGCACAATGACTTCATTGCTTAGCTACACTCCCAGGCACTGCCTATATCAAACAGCTGAAAAAACTCAATATTTCCCTATGCTAGACTCAACCAATTTAAAAAACTTCTTTAGGCTTTAAGTATTCAGTTTTATCCACAGTAAAAATCTCCTCTCCTTTTGACTGCTCATACTACTGAGACAGGGGCAAGTTTTCCTGCTGGAAGATTTTCCAGGAATTGCCGTACCTTCTTACTGCCCAAAATTTAACTGGAGAATAATAAACCTGGTTAAAATCCTGTCATATTTGACAATACAACACTAAAACCATCAGGTTTGTGCTTTTCTGTAGAGGATATCAGTCTCAGTCTCATGGCTCATATTTGAGAAGACTTATTATTCAAAGTATATTAAAACAACGCTGTAATGTTAGTTATATATCCGTAAGGAACATAAGCAAAAAAAATGTGAGGAATACAAAATATTATGAGTCTTTATTCCAAGTAGAACAGAATTATTTTCTTTCTTTTTAATAAAGTTTTTGCTTCTTCATTTAAATACCTGTCACTGCTTCAAGTTTTCTCAGGGCAGCAAAGCAGAAAACATCTTTGGTGCAACCAAATTTTAAAAAGCTATAGGCCTTCCATTAATGCAGAATTATTATATATATTTCTTCTTAGCATATTTTGTAAGAACTGTGCCAAACCAGAGCTTTCTATTTTCTAACTTTGCTGTCTTCTAGCAATTCAGCATCTATTCTTGCTCCAATTTTTTGGGTGTTTCTGACACATTTCTTGTTCACTCCCTCTGAAAATCCAGCCTTATGGATATGTCTGCATTGCCACAGTTAATGCTCCAGAAATGCTGTCAAAGCCAAAACTGGTACCTGTCTAGAGGACATGAGCTCTAAAGTACCCCCAGGACCAGCTCTGGAGGGGATTCCCTAAAATTTGGGAAAGCCTTGGCATATGGGGTACTCTTCAGGAGTATCCAAAACAAGAAGCAGTCACATGTGGTGTGAAAGGGTTTGGGACCCCAGGCTGTCCCTCTAAAATGTGGTTTTCTCTTTATAAAAGAGCAATAATGGCACCTGCCACAAAGACAGATCAGATTCCTGAGTCCTGGGAAAGGCAAATTTCAAGGCAAGGCTCCCATAATCCCTTTGGATGAGTACAGACCCAGTCAGTGTCTGGGTTCAAGTTCAAACCATTGCACAGCTCAGCCTGTAAGTTCATGGCACAATTTTTCTTTCTATACACTTTGTAAAATACTGGCAGCCCCCACTGAGTCTTGGGAGAGTTAATGACTGTAATGGTCTTTGGAGCTTTAGAAACTTAAAAAGCTTTTGGGAAGGGGGGGAAAGTGAACTTTCTCTTCTCTTTGCAGAAGGAACTTTAAGTCTTCAGTCCCTTTTTGAAGGGTATCTGAGTGGATGCATCTCTTGAAGCAGATGTACTGGAACTAACACATAATGATTGACTGACATTAAACCCATGACTCCTCAGTGTTAGTTAGCCCAGATTGCCTAAACCTTTGATTTCACCTAACTCCAGGCACAACTCCATAATTCTGCAAGCTTTTGTTTAGCCTTTAACAATTACTAGTGATTTTTTATTTGTCCTTCCAATGAGGCCACAGAGTGTTGTATTTGCAAGTTCATTGTATGACAAAAAGATTTGTCTCATCTCACACTTCCAGTGGCTTCTTGATGGTTTGTTTTTTTCTTTTCAGCTTCACTGTTTCATTGTCATAAATTTTCAAACAAACACTTTTCACCTGCAGCTTAAATTCAAGTAGAGACGTTCTGGAAAGATCCTTAGTGTGAACAACTTAAAATGTGTGAGCTTCTAGGGGTTAAATTGAAATCTTGCATATATTGTACTCGTTTTTCAAACCTAAACAACCTGAGAATTTGTTAGTTTCTTAGGTTTTGGCTAGGGTGTCTTTGGGCATACATGAAGGACAAAAATAGCCAAATATTAAAAATAAAATTAACAGTACATGGAAAGTTTTCTCAATTTTTCGAACAGTTCTATTTTTGCTGGCAGCTGAAACAAGGCCGAGTGATTCCTACCACTTGCTGCTATGCTTTAATAAAAGAAGGAGAGCCCATTTCTTTTATTCTTCATTAAATTCATCCTGCATCAAACGGCAGAATTGCTATCTTGAGGAGACTGAACACATCTTACAGACCCTGCCCTGCATGGCCCTAATCACTCCACAATAACTGCCTTGTGTTTCATATATTTTTTTCTATGAACTAATCTAAAGGGAGAAGTTTAATATGGTCACTGTCCAAACCATTTCAGCTCCAGAATCCATATCAGTTCATAGGTGGCAATTATAAAGGCTTAGATGCACAGCTTTTCATCTTTGCTATTTGTAATCCCACATGGTATATCAAAAACTCCTTTGCAAAGGGAAATATCAGGTTCAGAAGTTTCTTTGATGTGAAGACAAAAGCCCTGATTCTTCTTTCGGACCGAAGTAAGTCTGTGGAAGACTGTGTTGGAATTCCAAAAAATAAACTCAGTCTTAATTTCACATCATTTTTCTACCAATTAGTTTTACTTAGTGTCACAGTTTAAAATAAACTCTCACGTAAACAGCAGAAACAATCAAAGAAACAACTGCCACAGTTCTTCCCTCAAGAAATTACTTCCGTCTAGAAATAACTCTATTAGTTTGCATTAATTTGCTTCAATTATTTAGTCTTAAACCCACATATTTAAATATAATTATCTGCTTAAAACCTCACACTACAATCAACATTAGTCACCAAGAGCTGGAGTTTGTTTTTGTTTGTTTGTGGGGTTTTTTCAGTGAATAGGTAGCAGAAATTGTTATTTCAAGGGAAGGCAAAATGACTAAACTAATTTCAATCATTTTATATCAGGGAGAAACTCTTCACTCTGTACAAGCGTATATAAAAAGGAAACTGCTCAGTTTCTCTGCAGAGAATTGGCTGAAAAGGAGAGTCAGAGGGAGGGTCTGTCCCTCCTGCCCCTGCAGGATCACACAAGGCTGGAGTGCTGAGTGGGCAGAGTGGGTTCACACCGGAGCTCCCAGGCCTTGAGCTGCTCATTGCTCCCATTGCCCTGCCACCCTGAAAGCAGCACCAGGGCCACCCAGCCGCCCCTTGACAGGCACAGCTCCCAGCTCAGCAGCCTTCAAGGGCTGTCAGAGCAGCTCAAGGGCCGACCTAAACCTTTCCTTTGAAAACCGAGACTTTTCTGTGCTCTACGCCACCCTCACTGTGATTGCCCCGCTCAGCGCACTTGCCTCACAGACCTGATCTGCCGAGTATCCCTCCCATCTAGAAGGGAATGTATTTTTGTAATTAGAAGGAAATAAAATTATAGGAAGGAAAGACAAGCAGGCAGGAACTCTGCAAAAAAAAATGTTATAAAAAGAAGCAGAACCTTTCATGAGATTGTAAGAAGCACACATGCAAATTAAATTGCTCAGTGTATCCACAGGCACCATCTGGGGACACTGACTTGCTAATCGTTTGTAAATGAAAGGAGATAATTCTGCACAAAGGCTGGAGAATACAGACTGTGGGTGAAGAGGGAGGTGGGAGTTATTGGTTGGTATTTAACCAGTTCTATTGGATCTTCCATTTGACTCAGAAAGACAGAGATCATTCAGGATACTCCTGAAGGATCCCATAAGGCCCAGAATCTGCTCTGTAAAATTAGGGGATTTTCCAACTGTGCTCCTTTAAGAAAACAAAAAAACCCAATAAAATTTACTCATTAGAAAAACAAGTTACAAGCACAGGCAAAAGCAAACAAGCTGCTACAAAGCTTGAGCACCAGCTTTCTTCTTTGCTGACCGAGTACCACCCACATCCTGTGAACCACAGATATTCTGAATGACTGACAACTCCAGTCAAAGCAAATCTACAAAACCAGATGAGAGTCCTGTCTGGAATGTATTCAGAAATCCAAAGTTTCCTCTCAGGATGCCCATACATTTAAATGAATACAATGTTATTCTTCTCATCTCAAGTAGAAATTTGGTTTGGGGTTTTTTGTGGTGGTTTTTTTTGTTATGTTATGGAGTTTTTTTGTTGGTTTTGGGTTTGGTTTTGTTGCTGGTTTTTTTTTCCTCACCATTCCAAAATGGGATAGGACACTTGTTTTTGTGAAATCATCAGCAAACCAGAATAGGCCATGAAAAAAAATCCAGAGAGACTCTTCAGTTTCAGTAATTTAATACCATCCACATACAACACCAGATGTAACTCTTAAAGTTGCTGTGCAACACGTCTTCAAACAAAGAGATGTTTTGGAGTAGCTGAAAATGCTGTTTGCTTTTAGTTTAATAAAAACCAAAAATAAGGGAGAGTAATAGCTCTACCCAAAGTCTCAGGGTGTATTTCCCAAACTGTTAAGAAACAAAAGCAAATCTGAGCTCAAAATCACTGTTATCTACATTCCCATACATTCTTAAAGCCAAAGAAAATACAGCAAATGAAAGGAAAAATATCATGATAGCTACAAGCAGCTCAAATTTAAACCCCAGTGTGCCACTGGCAGCACCTAGATTGTACAATGGGCTTATCTTGTTCAGCATTTCTATTTTTGAAATTGGGATCCAGCATCTTTACACCCAGCTGTGCAAGAATGTTTGAGCCATGTATTTAAATGAGATACTGCAAAGAGGGTTTGAAAACTGGAAGACAGATCATTAGGAGACCACAGCTTAATCTAATTCTCAGTATCATTATCAACACCATCCTCCAAAATGTCTACACATAGTAAAAATTCCTGTATGACTGCTATGTGGAAAAGACATTGTGGCTGTGAAAAATGAGTAAACATTTTTATGGATACCAGTAATGTTCCATCCCCAGCGCCTGGTACCTGGTAAGCAGCAGCCTGTCTTAGGAAATAACCATTATATAGGGTCGTTATGTAATTAAGGCTAAATTGAGATCAAATGACTGGTACCTGTTCACTTTTTCTTTTTGCTGAGCTATACGAGAGCTTATAAATATTCAGTCTTGATAAAATACCTGAATGAAAGAGATAGCTCAGAGTGTGCTGCCTCTCAGATAACAAAAAAAGTCTCGTTATGACATGCCTGAACATTTTGTTTTGCTGACAACTCAGAGTATCTATTGCAAAATCCAGAAAGAACAGGAGTAAATTGCATGAATACTTATAATACAATTAATTGAATTTTCTATGTGTCTTACAAAACCACTTATTGTTGCTGTCAAGCTGAGCAGGACAGTGCGTTGTTCCAGTGACTAAATAGCAAAATGTGTTTTTCTTTGACACAAAATGAACCTGGACTGTTTTAAAGTTCTGCATTTCTCTGAAGATAAGTACCTGAATTGCAGTCCAGCAGTGCTCTAGGAGTATAAACTGCAGTGTTTCACAAACAAGTTTAGCCTTCACTGACTAGCAATAGAGTTACATCAGTAAACAGGTGGCCCAGACTGGTTAGGCTCGTTGTGTTGACACAGCCTATTACTCTCTGCTGAGGGAAATTCACTATTTCAGATGGCCAAAAACAATGATTTAGCACCGAGTGCCATCAGCCTGAAATGACACTTATTTTCTGGTCACAAAAAATGACACTACCTTTAACTTGAAAGCATAATAAGTTTTTGTGTAGGGAGCTTTTCCCACATTTGGACAGGTGTTTGAAAATTATGTAAAAGCCGCCAGAACCTCATGTTGGTACATCAGTTAACATTATTACCTCTATCTTGCATTTGAGGCTTTGAGGGGAAAAGAAAGACTTGGTTGTGATTCACAGGCTGGAATATTTACTGTGATTAAATTTATTTTTTTTTAATGATGAATGATCAGAATTAAGCCCACCCCCAATATTAATGTTTTGTTGGAAGAAGTGCCTTGGTGCTCCTATAATTTGACCGCTGTATATGACTTGATTAGAGAAGGCCCTGCATTGAAAGATCTTTAATTTTGTGTTGTATCAAATGACTTACTTCTGCAAAATTAATGTACAGGGAGATCTCAGTGTGTCTAGTGAACTGATCAGATTGTTTTCTTCTGGATGCTATTTACAGAGAGTGGACACCAAAACTTCCTCTAAACTCTACTAAACATGCTCACCAGGCCTTTTGGTTTTTGTTTTTTTTTCTTCTCTCTGTAATGGCTAATACATTTGCATGCAGCCAGCCCTCAAAGCTGTAGCCTTGTAAACAGCAGAAATAAAAAATGACAGGGGACATCACATGGGCAACTGCTTGATCCTAGAAAGAGTGAATGGAAAACAGAAGAGGGGAAATGTATTTAAACTTAATTAAAAGCCATTTGCACATCTAAGTCAAGAATTTGAAAGTCAATTAATCTGTCATTCACCTGCAAATCTTGGGGATTTTTTTTCTTCTGAACTAGTAGATAACATTTTACTTTCAGAACAACACTGAAAAATGGAGACATTAAAGCATAACCTGACAGAAATGAGTCAGTAGTTACACAATTACATTTGACCACCCGTGGTAATGTGGGGAAAAAAAAAAAAAAAAAGAAGAAATTACTTGGAGAAGCAGAACACTGTCTTTCAAAACATCTGAAAATGTTAAAAGTTTTAAATTACAGGCTGTGCACCCCTAAAGTTCATGCCAGGCTTCAGTCTGTCTCAAGGATGTCTCATGTCACATGTTTTCTTTGTGAAAGAATTGCAGCAGAGCCGCAGTGCCAGTCCTGTGTCACCAGTGCTCGGGCTGCACGTACCAATAAACCAGATAAAAGGCCCTGCCCAGGTGGGGACAGCAAGCAGCCACAGGTTCAGCAAGCCAAAAAAGAAATGAGCTGAAGTTTTTCAGCTTTCACACTCTCGGGCTCCTCAGTAACATCCCTCATGTGCCCCAGTGATCATGGCAGAGAGGAAATCACTGCTCAGGACCCTGCTGAGGCTCCCCCAGGGAGCTGCCAGGAATAGCCATATTTACAGCAGAAATTCAAACTCCAAAGACATTCCAGCAGGAGGAAAGCCTTTCAGACTGGACAGTTTCTGGGCCGAGTTAGCAGAGATCCTGAACATTCACTTTTAAAGGCTGCTGAGCCCCTCAGTTGTTCTGGCTGACACAGTGCAGTTAGGAAGGGATCGGGCTATTGAGAGAACTTAGGGCTGCACTGCTGTTTGCTCTGCTTGTTTACCTACTCTTAGTAGTCTGGATATCCTGGCATTAAATCTTGCTCAATAAATGCAAATGTGAGTATTTGCATGGTTGTGAGGGAGGAGTCACTCTGACCTACTACTTTTACCTCGTATTTTGAGTGCAAAGTGCAGTGAGGTGAAATAGGCAAACCCAGGTTGCTCCACCTCCATGAGGGAAGCAGATCCAAGTAAAGCCAAATATGCAGAGACTTTTGAAGGCTCTGTGTTTGCAGAAATACCACAGACGTGGAAGTATCTCTGCTGAAATGCTCCGGGCCAATGTGAGGGCTGGCACACACAAACCTTGGGCGTTAGGGATATTTCCTCCCTGGCAAACAGAAGCTGGAGCAACAAGCACAGGTGTTCCTCACTGCTCTGGCTTTGAGCAAGTCCAAACAAAACCCCCAATTTGTCAAACAGAGTGTAGAAAGTGAAAGCAAACTGCAGTTTGATGCTTCTCCAGTGAAATACTTGTTATTTTCACCGTATTTTGTTACATCATAGGAACCCAGCCCACGTGGAACTCGCAGAACCACGGGGAGCAAGAGCAGCTTCCCAGGCCTTAGTGCTGCACATGAACTGGGTGAAATCAGTTTTCCTGCCAAGCAAGAGCTCACTAGGTTTGCATTAACCCTAATTAGGAGCCAGGCAGGAGCTACATGGCAGTGACAAAGCTGGTGACAGCCACCCGTGGGTTTATAGAACCAAGCTGCTCTATTTTGCACACTGTACACTGGGCTGAGAGGGAAAGGGCTGGGGGGACACATGATGGGGAAGAACAAAAAGGCCCAGAGAAGGGGCATAGCTCCTTTACTTTGTTGCTTAGTGGTATTTTACTTTTCAGCATCAGACAGGAGCAGCTGAGGGGCACAAGGAGCTGCCAGAGCAATGCAACAATCAGCTCACCTGCAGCAGCCACAGCTGGGCATGCTGCACTTCTTTGTGGCCGATGGAATTAAACATTATCCATGAGGAGCCAATGGCAGCAGAAGACATTCCATGTGTAAAATGGATGTTATAACGTTTGAAGTGGACGGCTAGGAGCTTGAGGAAAACGCAAAAATACCCAAATGTGTACAATAGGACTTTCAGTTTGACTGCAAACTGCAGGAGCAAGAATCCTCTGTCTTATTTATCAGCATAAAGTTTTCCAAATTGTTTTGGTGTTTGTTTTCCTATTCAGTGTAGAGTAAGAGCCTTAAATTATAATAGTAAACTTTTTTCAGGCCTCAAAAGCACAGGGATTCCACAGTGCACCAAGGGCAAAATGCATCTGCCAAACTTTCTATTTTTACTTCTTTTAAGCTATTTTAATACCACTTCACTTGGGAAAGAAAACAAAATCCCTTTTACTGTTAATAATATACTATTCTGCACTTTTGATCTCTATGTTTTACTTTCTAATCCCCTAAATGTCATGCATGCCTAATAAACTGGATAAAGGGTATTGATTACACCTCTGCTTGCTGTAGTAAAAACATGGAGTCAATTAATCTGCATTGTATATTTAGGAAGATAATCAGTTATTAAAACTGAAAGGAGGCAGGCAAAATTAAACTGAACAGTATTTCAGCAGATGAGTCCCTATCCAGTACATATTCACAAGATTTTCCCAGGATCGTGTTTCAAAACAGCGAGGACTGGAAATCACTGGAGACCTTGAGGAGGTGCTGGGTTTGTGTTTTACCTGTTCTTGCAAATTGGGTTTGCTTTATCGAGCTTTGTAACTTTTTTTAAAAGTTATTAAAAAAAATACAAAAAAAAACCAGAAACAAAACCAAAATCCCTGAGCAACCCCCAAAACAATGAAAAAGCTCAACACTTGGAGTATACACATACTTAATGTTCTCAAATGCAGCCTGAGACAGAACAAGGAGCAGATCTAGAAAATCACAAAGTTTTACCATGGCCTTTGCTCTCCAAGTAGCACATGACAGGGATAATGTGCAGAGAGACAGGCTTACCCAGCTGCTGGGTTCCAGCTGCCCCAGCGAGTGCAGCACCCAGGGCCAGGATCCCACTCAGGTCTCCTCCTCACCCTGGGGGAAAGGTCCTGCCTGGAACCCTTCAGGATCTGGGGTCAGATCACGGGAGTCAGCTGCTGGGAGCTACGCACACAGGGAAGAAGGAGATGAAGAAGAAGCAGAAGAAGAAGACGAAGGAGAAGCAGAAGGAGACAAAGAAGAAGAAGAAGAAGAAGAATCAGAAGAAGGAGAAGGAGAAGGAGAAGGAGAAGGAGAAGGAGAAGGAGAAGGAGAAGGAGAAGGAGAAGGAGGAGGAGGAGGAGAAGGAGAAGGAGAAGGAGAAGGAGAAGGAGAAGGAGAAGGAGAAGGAGAAGGAGAAGGAGAAGGAGAAGGAGAAGGAGAAGGAGAAGGAGAAGGAGAACGAGAAGGAGAAGGAGGAG
>VXBU01017607.1:181355-213098 GCA_013400315.1 Bombycilla garrulus | reverse complement strand
AAGGAGAAGGAGAAGGAGAAGGAGAAGGAGAAGGAGAAGGAGGAGGAGGAGAAGGAGGAGAAGGAGGAAAAGGGAATATGCCCGAGGTGCTCCTGCAAGGACAAAGTGCCCCAGTCGAGCCGAGCATGTGAACATTAAACGAGGTTAATGCTTTCCTACCCCGGTGAGGGAGAGGGAACATAAACATATTAAAGATGCTCACTTACTGCAGCGCTGGCGGCTACAAAAGCCAGCGCTGGCTGCATGGATCAAATGCCAAAAAGCCCTTCAGCAATGATTAGTCTGTGGCTGCACTGACTGCTGCTTCAGCTGTGATCATAATCACCTCCCTCCGACCGTGCACCACCCCTGCCTGCTCTTCAGCTGCTTCTCGCATTCTGCTCAGCCCTTGCTTTGGAGGAGTTTGACAATGAGCTCTCCAGTGGGTTTGTACAGAGCACACACAATAGGGTCCGGCCCTGGCTGAGACCTCCAGGCACTAGAACAGCACAAATGCTACTGGTAAATGCATCCTTGCTGGGATTCAAGCCTCTCCCTGGAGAAAATGTGATGGCAAGCAAAGAATGGCAAAGAATTGGGCTTGTTTTCTGCCTTTCTTTTCAACTTTTTCTTAATAGCAGCGTTCGCCTCTTTGTCGAGGATTATGTGTGCACCACTGCATTTTTGGTGTTCTTTACACTCCCATGTTTCTTGATTCTCAAAGTTAATCTGAAGGAACATGAAAATCTTTAATTTCAATAAGAAAAAAGTTACAAGTATAATTTAAAGTACATATTCTCAGAGACAAGTAGCATTTTTAACTTTCAGCCTGAGTCGGTTCGGAGAACATACAACAAAATATTTGCATTTTTCTCATCTTTAATATAAACAGTGATTCTGAGAGAAATCATCCTTCTGGTCTTAAGGATTTCTAAAATGCTGTGAGGCACTAGAAAAGGATTTTTTTCCTCCAGACTAGTTTAAAAACTGTAATATTTTTTCTCCAGTTAAGGGACTATGTTGAGAATCCTTTTAAATATTAGCAAATTTTACAGGGCAGAAGGATTTCATTTTCTAATTGAAAGCAAATGAAAAACAGCAGTAAAGGTCATTTATTTTTTTCCTTCGGGTTTTATTTAAGAAAATAGGTAAAAGGGAAAAGGGTAGCTGAAACTGTGAATTATTTTTTTCAAACTTACTTTTCAGTTTCCTGACTCAAACACAAATGCACAGTGAGTTCTGCACCTGTTAATATGAAATGCTGTGTGAGGGATTCAGATTCCCTCAGAAGGAACTAAATCCAGAGCCAGGCTGAACACAGTACTCAGGTTCACAGAGGAAGGGAAAGGGAGAGGGAGAGGGAGAGGGAGAGGGAGAGGGAGAGGGAGAGGGAGAGGAAGAGGAAAAGGAAAAGGAAAAGGAAAAGGAAAAGGAAAAGGAAAAGGAAAAGGAAAAGGAAAAGGAAAAGGAAAAGGAAAAGGAAAAGGAAAAGGAAAAGGAAAAGATCCCAGCCACATTCATTCAAGAGCTACTCTTTATCATTTATTTCTGGGATAAGTCTTTTTCTAACTCTCCCAAAATAACTTGGGTTTAATCACTGCTGCAATCACATTTCCATTGTAAATATGAGTGGGAATGCTGAAGGGTAAGAGTCAGTGAGGCCTGAAGGGTTGTGCCTTGGGCTGAGGCATCAGAACAGCTGGATCCCATTCCTGCCTCTCCTGCCTCCTCTGTGTGTGAAGTATGCCCAAGCTGTTTCATCTCCTCGTGCTTTTTACCATCTCATTCTTCCTAGAGCCTGAGTCTGCAAAAACCACTGAGAGGACTTGCAAGATTGGTGACTTCATTGAAAACTCTCTCCAGGGGATATTTGCTCTCTCCATGACTCTCCACACCTCCGAGTTTACCATGAATGTCACTGAACTTCTCAAAGCTCTCCCCTAAAATTAATAATTGAAGACAAAATTGGAGGGTTCAAAACAGATGCTTCAAAGTTTCATTTCATTAATGCTCCCTGTGCCCCTTCTCCTTCAATTAGGGATTTTGTCATATATGCTAAAGTTCATTAATTATCATGTTTCAGGGTCTTGGCAGGCAGTTTAAAAATAATCCCATGGCCTTCGGAGCTTTGATTTCAGAGGATACACTCAGCGTGCTCTGAGGCTGTTGCATAACTACCCTGCTTGTTTGTCTGACAACAACAACAAGTTTATATCAGATTTTTTTCTTCATTCTTTTTGTTAAAATGCATTTTCATTGTCACTCTGCTGTGAAGCCAGGCAGACAAAGATAAAAACATTGCCATTTGCAAAATCCAGACATCATGGAAGCTTAAGTAGCCATTTAAGTTGCTTTATGACTAACACACAGACATTAATATCAAGATACCGAAAATTATTATTCTCTTGTTCACCTAACTGATGTTTTGAAGACATTTAGAAGAAAAAAACACATGCTTTCTACACACATAGACACAATGCAAAAAGTTGGAGGAAAAGAAATATAGTAAATACGACAGAAGAT
Organism: Bombycilla garrulus; assembly: GCA_013400315.1. Classification (NCBI taxonomy): domain Eukaryota; kingdom Metazoa; phylum Chordata; class Aves; order Passeriformes; family Bombycillidae; genus Bombycilla; species Bombycilla garrulus. The sequence continues at coordinate 210,596 of VXBU01017607.1, read as the reverse complement.
TAATTTTACTCTTTTGATAATAAACAATTACAGAAATTTCCAGGCTGCTCCTAAAAAAAACAGAGCTGACATTCCTATAGCAGTGGATTACATCTCCCATTACCAGTCTGGCTGGATTTTGACATTATTAATTTCTATCTATAGATTGCAGATAATACATTATAAGAAGAAAATCTGACAAAGGAGGTCATAATATTTAGGATTATGAAGAGGACGAGGAAAGCATAGGTGAAGATAGGACGTGAAAGCAAAACCAAATTGCAAAACTGCAGTTTTTGTTGCCGGGGCTTTCTTTTTGTTTGGTTTGGAGGTTTTTTGTTCAGAAATGGAATACAGATATTTTGTCCGAATTCAGTACACAGAGATCCCCACGAGAACCGTTGCTGCTCTTCTGCCAGAATATCAGATATCTCCCTGCAGCTCTTCTTCCTCCTCCTCTGTGTCAGCCCCTGTGATCTATGATTCATCCTCCAGGGACAAACCATGGAAAGAGCAGAGCAAGTCTTGGTAACCAGACTGCACCAGAGAGGAGATGCCATGTCAGCAATACATGGAGGAAAAACACCCTCAGCTGACTCCCAGAGCCCGAAAGGAAGAGTATTTCCAGAAGGTGGGAAGATACAGGAGGTGTTCTGCCTTCCGGCAAGTCCTCAGGGCACGTGGCAGGCAGAGAAGGAGGCCCTGGCTTTTCGGAGCTTGTGATACAGCTCTGGCCTTGGCCTCTCTCTGCAAGGACTTAAGAGCATCTCTAAAAAATTTCTTTCCCATGTTCCTTATCAAAAATGTCACAATCTGGCCATTAAATCAAAACTTAAGTCACACATTTCCTCCCATCAAGACCTTTAAGCTGTCTTTATTCCTTTATAGCCAAACAAGGGTGTGATGAATGGAGATTTTGTGGCATGGGAATAGAGCCTGGGATCTGTCTGATGTCAGGCAGATATGAGAATCTAGTGTCCTTTTGGAAGTACCCCCCTTGCTTATCCCACGGGATTAACTGAGTCATCTCTGGGGGAAGGGGCTGCTCCTCTCATTTGCCTGAAGCTTTGGAATGCAAAGCTCCACACATTAAAAAAATCCTATAAACCAGGGTGAGTTCAATTATTATGAACTTACGAAAAGTCCATTTTGAAGAGCACGTCATAGAATGTCACAGGAGTATGTTTAACCCACTACATCCTTATCTGGAGCAGGTCTTGGGTTAATAGAAGTAGGCTGAGTGTCTGGCTCATGATACTGCAATATATTGCAGTTTTCACTGCAAAGAATTGCAAACTACTTTACAAATTATATGCACAGGCTGTCTAACCGCTTTAAAGCAATTGCTGATAAATTGAAGCTTAACCAACATAAAGACTTGTCAGAAGATATGCAGCTGGTGGAAAACTGAAGCCGTGTTTGGAGAGACCAAGGTTCAGTTTTCTAATCTATACCACTAAAAAGTGACTGTCACTGCATGGTGTGATCCACTAAACAACGTAGGGGTGACCAGAGAAAGCCATGATTGAAATATTGTAAGTTCCTTCTGCACATAGCTAAACAGCAGACATCTCTACCTTAAAATTACTACAAGGTGCATTAATTGGTTTCCAGGGTCTCATCTGAAAAGAAATCCTGGTGAGTAAATTGTAAGAGATTCACTACCTGTATTCCAGAATAGTGAAAGGCTCAGTGGATCTCACAAGACTGAAAGCATTTTAAATGTGATGCTTAAAAGACTAAACCATCCCCTCTGGGGACTGAGTTAATGTTTCGATTCCAATTCACTTTAAAAACTTCTTACTGGCATGACAAGCTAGAGGCACGTTGCCAGAGCCTAAGGAAGGTATTCCAAGTGTTTGTCAGGGTGGATAATGCCCTACACTGCTGGTTTTTCATGTTTCAACACCACAAGGAAGCACTCTGCTCCAAAGCTGCTCCTAGAGCCACTGGAGACCAGAGAAGCAGCTCCCCAGCCCTCGGTGTGGGATGGATGCTCTGAGGTGGCTCCAGTGAGATACAGGACCCCTGAGGCTGAGAAAACTGGAAGGTAAAGCTGAGGAGTTCAGGAAACAGGATACCCATTCTAGAGCTGTAAAAGCCCATGAAGGAGAAACTGCCTTGTATTAAACCAGCTACTGGTTTTCTGAAGGGGGAGAAACAGAGGGACTGAAGTACTGCTGTAATAGTGGAGATTTCTTTGAAATCCATCTGTTGCTGCTCAGGGGAAAAACCAGAATGCTGCATTCTCCGAGAGCAAATCAAGCTGTTTTCTGAGAGAGGGAGGAAAGGGGGGCTGGGTTTCAAAGTTTTTTTCTTCCTGCTGAACAAAATGTGTGATGGTTCTTGTGTCTCACCTAGTCTTGCTAGCCAAAGGGGTTTGCTCCTCCAGGTGACCAGTGCAGGACTGGAACTTGGATATTGCTCTCCTGTGCCTGCAGCGACCACCACATCTTCTGAAAATACCAATTACAACTCCCTAGTTAAAATTAGATATATGCTAATTCGTCCTTTAAAAATTAGCAACTCCATGCAAATTGAAAACAGATGTCTGCGTCTTCAGTCAGTGCTAGTTAGTTAATGCACTTATTCTTCACACAACCTGTTTTACCATCCCCCCAGAGCCACAACCTCCCTAAAGCACAGCTCCAGCACTGATCACAGGGCAGGCAGCCCGAGCTCCTTACACGCACCTCTTCTGTGCTAGACACCTCTGGAGCTTGCCACTGATCATTTCTGGCATTTTATTATTGTTTTCTTTAGTGAGGTGCCAAACTCTGACAATTTGAAATCCTGGGCCTGAAGCCAATCCTCTGGGCTTTTTGAATTTTGCTTGTAACCAGTGTAAACCTCAGGCCACTGCTGTGGACAGGTGACAGATTCTCCCTCTTGGCTGGAAGCAGCTCTCAGTGTATGTTGTTGGTACAGTGCATGCATGAAAATGGAGCTGCTGGCAGTGAGGATAAGCACTGACACTGCTTGAAAATGCTTGATGGTGTGGGGTCAGTGATGCAGGCAGAACCAAATTTTTCCGAGTTATTTCATCACTGAAACTCCACAGCCCACACACTTTTAATTCCTTTTTGAAGTGCTGCATTGGTTTTAAGTAACTTATTTGAAATGTTTTTTTACGAAGATCTGCTGCTTCATTACTGCCCATAATACCCAGTGAATCGCAGTACCTGCAGAAAAACTACAATTCTCCTTTGTAGAGTGTCTGCTGCAAGGGGGAAAAATAAGCTTGGTGGAAATATAAATAATAGATTCTAATAGTCACAGCTGTTCAGAAATAAGAAGATACATACAAACACAGTCTAGTGGAACAGGCACATTTCTCTCCAAGACTGACTTGCTGCATGACTTTGAAGGAAACACTTTCTCACTTTTTGGCTCAGTTTCCAAATATGAAGTATAAACTGATATGATTCTTACCATTCAATGTAAACAAAATGCTTTGAGAACATGAATACGAATCGATGTATAAATGTTAATATATTATTTTCGAGCTAAATCCATACTCTGCGAATGCAAACAGGGAATGAAGATGGATTTTTTGCTTTTTGCACATCTGTGCCACTAGTGGAAGTTTTGCAAGCCAGATTAGGTCCTTGGGGACATAAGTGCATTCCTACTTCTCAATGTGTTTGTACAGTTGCAAAGTGGCTTCAACTACTGAGCAATTCAGCTCATTGGTGTACAAAAAATAACAGCCGTCATCTTGCCCTGTTAGATGCCTGGCTTCTTCAGAGCTCAGCAAAGGGAAAATTGCACACAAAATATGAGAAATCAGGAGATAAATGATTCATAAAACACAGAAAGAGTTTACAGCTTTATAGGGATGGGGAGAGACCATCTCTGCCTGGAGACGCCACTGGCTTCCACTAGTAAAATATTTCTCCTAATTCTGCCTGTTAAGAAATTGTTCTCAAAATAGCGAGAGGTTTCACTTAATTAAATGTTAGCAGGTTGCTGCATAATTTATTTCATTTTGGTCAAAAGTCATCTGAGAACCCCAGAATACTGTGGCAGGGCTGCGTGCTAAATTCTCCCTTAATTTCCATGGCTGCAGTTCCACTGAGGTCTACAGAATATCGTGTGATGGTTAGGTGCTGTTAAATCCAGTTAACATAGAAGATGACACATTGGAAAGCTGAATACCTTGCCCAAGGTCAGTGACACAACGGGGAACTGAATTACCAGAAAATGACAAGTTCTATTTGCTTGCTGAATTCTCTGGACTCATTGAAAAATTTCATTTCTGCTCTGCTGACTCACAGGTGGCAACATAGGTGTGGCTGCAGTAAAGGGAATAAAAGTCTTTTTAGGGATGCTGCTGAGTCACATCTTCTTGTCTGGGCCTATTCTGTGTGGAAATTCAAAAACGATTGCCAGGTGTGGCCGTGGAGATAGCAGCTGTTCAAACTGAAATATGATGCTGCTCCTGCTGCCATCAAGCACTGCAGTTTTGCTATTAGTTAATTAACAGATATTCTCCTTCTAAGGTTAGCCACAAAAATGTCTTTCACTTAAAGAACAATACTTTTCAATCAAGATAGAAAAACAAAGTCGGAGGTGTATATTTATACATGATCTATGAAAACAAATAATTTGAAGGTTCAAATGCACTTTTTAATTTTGAAGTGTGCAGCTTTTAAAATATTTTTAGAGTCTGTGTGACTCAGGAGAATAGTAACTGCATCTATGTACTTCTTTTTATTTCCTAGAATTCCCATCCAGCCTGGGGTCATTCTCCTGCCAAGAGTACAGCAAAGGACTTGGCATCAGCTCTCACTAAGTCTTTACACATGCCTATACCCAATGACAAGTCCTATCAAAGCTAGCAGGAATTCTCTTATTGGCAAAATTTAAGCATATGTTAAACCTCCCAAAGATCAAGAACTACATCAGCATTGGTTACTGCTGACTAAATACAGGAAAAACAAAAGTGTTAGAAGTAGTCAGGCAATTTAAAAACAACTTTGCAACAGAAATCAGACTGGTTTTTAGTGCTGTATCCCTTTATAAATAACATAAATCCATTCACATCCATGCTGATAAGAGATGTGTAACTAATATTACACCCATTACATGCTTTTCTATCCACACTTCAACAATACTTGAGCTTTTGTCATGGCGCTGACATTAAATGTTCAAATTAAGTTGACCAACTTTAAGACCTAATATTTTATTTTTTTAAAGAAAGGCAATTGCAAATACTTTAGAAAGCTTATGGCAATTTCTTCTTTGAAGTCTCTATTCAATCCTATCAGCATTTTGGATAGAGATTTTCTGCTAAAGGTTTAGAATATGGGGTAGACAACAGCTTGCTGAGGCTGTACCCCTTTTTTCTACAAGACAATACAGGAAAAACAAGAATGAAGCTGTGCCCTCTGGGGAACTTCTGCAATTTTTACTTTTGGGTTTATATCTTCCAAACATAGTGCAGGCAAGTTGATGAGGCCAATATTGATGAGGTCAATGTTGCAACGTCTGTGAGAACACGAGAGCATTCTGTTTGACACCACTACTCCAGAGAGCAGTATGTCTCTGAAAAGGCCTGACTTGGGCCCCAAGAGGAGTTTTCACTAAAAGTGGTTGTCACAACTTCTTCTAGGCCTGCAGAAAGCATCTGCTCATCCTGCAGAGAAAGAAAGAGGCGAGGACTGTTTTCAGGATTGCAGAGCAGCAGCCCTTCCCACATGAATCTCACCTCACTTGAGAGCAAAATGGCATTTCCTACAAGCTTGGTAAAGGTCATTCTTTGCAAAGAAGCATTCTTTTCAAAGATGACATAAACATGAAAAAAAAAATCAAAACACTTAAAGGGTGAGCATCACAGCAAAACCAAAATATGAACATATACTTAAAGGGTTGGCAGTTGTAATTTTTTTTTTAATTTCTGCGGTTACTTAGCATTTTGGAGCAAATGTAGTCATGAGACCAGAACACCCCTTCACTAAATGTCAGAGTAAACACTACATGTAACCTCATAGAAAATCTTTATACTAATATTACACTCACAAAATTCAACACTATCAGATAAAAAAAACCCCAAACATAAGAACAAGATCTTTCTATTTTTATATTTCATGAATCAGAAAGGTCACAAGCTCAAATTTAAAAAAAAAAAACATGCCTTGCAGGCATGAAGGGTAAAATGCTGAAGATGAGATGTAGTTTATCAGAAAATATTGTACACTGCATGTCACAGCAATGTATTCTTAACATAATAAAGCAAATCCAGGAGAGATTTACCACCTGTCTTTACCCCCTTACTTCACCATTAGATGTTCACTCATCCAGTTCTTACCGGGCAATTTTAAAAGCATCTCTCTGTCACTTCCATGCCATTCTCCTGATCTTCCATGCTGAGCTGATCCATTTACTGAACTTGAAGGAGCAGAACTGCCTCCCTAAGTTACTGAGTACATGTACCAGTGCCAGCAGGAGACAGGCAGAGAAGAACAGTAGGATTTTAAAGACAGAGGGGAAGAGGTCTGAAGGTAGTAAAGGACTGAAAGGAGAATGTTTGACAAGTTTCTGACAGCCACTAAATTTTAAAGAGAGTTAATAAATAGAAGGCAAAAAGGTAAAAATAGCATTTGTGGGTAGAGAAGATCATTGGGCAGACATTAAGTTTTGAAGGTGTTAGTGCCAAGTAGAAAAAGGAACAGGAGACAACAGGCATGAGTGGAGATCTGAGGAGAGTACAAAGAGTGAAGTTGAAGTATTAATAGCTGTGCATTAAAGGTCAAGTCCTACAGATAAGTTAGACTTTGGTTCTCTCATTTACAATTGCTTAACACTGATGTAACTCTACTGACTTATCTATAGCAACCTTCATCATTTGGCTGATTTTCATTCTTTTTACTAAAGCAAATCATTGCTATTTCAAACCATCAGATCTACTGATACTCTGAATTCATGAATACTTCATAAACAGGAAGTCAGGAAGTGAAAAAAAAAGCATTGGGACAAAAAAAAAGTATTTAGAAAAAAAGGTATTGGACATTTATTTATTTTGACTGTTCTGACTACAGAGAGGGAGAGAGAGAGAGGGTTGAATCCCATCATGTGTTCCTATAAGTTTCATACAGTTTTCTCAACATTAGTGAGACAGGGATAGCTGAGGATATGCATTCCTGTTCGTATGTGGACAGAGCACGTAATCTCTAATTCCCTCTTAATTATGATGACTGACTTTCAGCAGAGTAAAATTTCAATAGCTCTGCTGGATCAAGGAGCTGATCTGACTTCAGTTATTACAAAGCAGGAGACTGCAGCCTATCAAACATAAAAAAAAGTAGAAAAAAACCAGCCTAATAAGTAGCCAAGCAACAGAACCAGACATTATTGCCGTGTAAACTTCAGCATTAACACTCTCTGGTTTCCACTCTAAGTTTACAGAGCTAAGGTGACATTATCCCAGGCTTTTGACAAGAAAGGTCCTGCATCACCATCATCTTCTGTGATTTTCACGCCAGTCAGCAGCTCTTTCACCAGGGCTCCACCAGACCCCCTTAGTCTCTGCTTTCTTAGCTGCCTAACAAGAGCTGCGCTCGTTCAACATCTGTCACAAACACCACGCTCACACTCCTTAGCGCAGTGGAAACAGACCCAAGTTAGCTTCTTTGCAGGGCAGATTATTCTGTGCAGAACGCGCCAGCAGATGCTGCTCCGGGCACCCCACCTGATCTGAGAGAAGCATCTCGAGCATCTCAGCTTGGCGCTGCACGGCGTGGTGGAGACACATTATCGCTTGCTTAACAGCTTCTGCCACTTCCATTATCTTAAAACGGGCTCGTTTTCCTTCTTTACAGGAGTGCTACATGCAGGAGTGCTCGGCATGGTGAGAGGAGCCCTGCAGAACTCCAGCACAGGCTCTGGCGGTGGTGCAGGCTGAGCCAGCCCCTCCGTGCGTGCTGCCCTGGCCTCCCCAAGCCCATCGTGACCCCCTCCATTCTCTCCTTCCGAGCCAAGCAGCGCATCCAACGCGGGCAACCAGAGCAAGGAGGAATCACTCCCCATCCCCAGCCGGATTAGCAGCCGCTCAAGCACAGAGTTTTAGAGGGATACGCTAAGTGAGAAAGGAGAGAAATTACAAGGTGGTGAGAGGGCAAGAATGGAGAGGAGCTTAATTAAATTAACTGAGGGAATATTTACACTTCCCATTTCTGAGATCCGCAATTCTGTAGAATAATCTCCCAGAGGAAGTAATGAAAACCTCATCACTGAGCCATTTTAAATGAGTTGGAACAGCTCTACAGTGAACACTGTGGGGGCTGTGGACTGGCTTATGGTTCCTCTCTCTCTATAGCTAATGAAGCACACTCCTCTTAAATCTCCATAGCACCAACTATGGGATAATCCATATCAACTCATGAACGTATTTAACTTGCAAAACGTGAATAGATACTTATCCGAATAAATTGATAAGATTACCTACAGGATTAAAGGACTGTTGCTTGTCATTCTTCAATATCAATGTTAATTTAAAACTGTTAATTTACTCCTGAAAGTATTTCTGTGGATTCCCTGTGGCCACATGTATCTAACATTTCCCCATAAATTTGCATGGTGCTAAATATTTATTCCCTTGTCAAATCCTAGGAAACTTTAGATGAAACAAGACCTTCATGGGTCAAGATCCTTTGTATTCTCTTATTGTGCATTTTAGCATAGGCATTTCTAGGTTAAAACCAGAATATTTTGGAGGATTTGAGCTGGCATTGCACGGCTCCAGGGACAGAACCCATTTTGTGTATATACACCAAAGGGATGCTCTGCAGAAGTGATGAGAACAGCCACAACAGAGGTCACCATTTCCATTTCATAATTACCCAAATTGCCTCTAGTACCTGGTGCTGCCACTGTGGAGTAGCTTTTTAAGAGTTTGTTCTCCCATCTGTGGAGCAGCTGAGATGAGTAACAAGGTCTAAATATGTAGGCTTTGCTTAGTACACAAGCTTACTCACCACAGACTACTTAATTCTGCTGCTTCTGTGCAGAATTGATCCCTTTTGCTTACTATAATAATTTCACTTTCTTTCTAAGTATATTGGTTCTTTAGCAGAAAAAGGATTAAAATTGGAAGGAGAAAAAAGGGTGGCAAAGATTTCACTGCAAGCAAGACAGTAGCTACTGGACCCACTGAAGTTTTTCCTACTATTTCTGTTACAGACAATATTTTGCCTCACCTTCTATTGGAAAATTATGTTTAAAGTTTCCATGAAAAACATCTGCTGCATTCCACCCCAGCACTGGCAGTCGTTCAGCGATAGATTAAATCACTCGTTCCATATATGCCAGCAAATTTAGTCTCCCTTCTGCTAAAGTTGTTATTGACCATGGACTCATTTTGTAAAAGTCAATTTCTAACTTTTTCCAATTTGACTACTCTTTACAAGTAGATAGTTTCTTTTCTTTGTCATTTGTACCTTGAATGCAAAGGCTGCTTTCAGACACACAGTGCTTTGGAAAATCAGGCCACCAGACTTTCCTAAACATAACAGAACATCTATTTTAATCTTGGCTTGTGATGATGATGCAGACAGCATTGTTCAGATTTTTTTGTTTTATCACAAAGGTCTTATTGTAACATGGGCAAAGGTAATCAGGGTCCCAGCTGATTACTTTTATTGTATTTTCTATTTTGAACTGTGAGGACAGCTCATTAAATCAAGGTTGCAGTACAACAGGCACCAGCCATTCCCCAAGCAATGGGGCACATTTGTGCAGCTCACAAAGCAGTAGTGTTTTACATATTTGAATGCTTTGGATAAAAGTGACTTAGCTATCTTAAAATTAAATATTCATTTTTCAAGCAGGTTTCATTATTGCCCTGTTGCACTAAGACAAACAGAGCGCTAAAGATCTCCAGCAAAGATGACATTGCTGAATGTCATTAGAAACAGAACAAAAAAAAAAAAAACACCTGAGATCTGTGGTTTCCTTCCTCTAGACACAAGAAAAGGGATTTCAGGGGGAATTCAAGAAGTCTGGATGACATTGTCTGCACTGTGGGGTAGTTATGCTTCATGGTATCTTTAATGCTCCTGGCCCACCAGTGGCCTTGAACTTTTCCAGTATTTAAAAGCACATTAAGTTCTTAAACCAAAAATGAATGCATCCACCTTGTGTTCTGACAGCGTCAGTATTCTGAATTTCCTACAATGTTGGTTTTCCTGCTGACACATTTTGAACTTCTAGGACACACAGTAGTGTTTGAAAATGCTTACAATGCCCACTTCTGCTTGGTGCAATAACTACCATTATTGCACAAAGATCTGCTTTTACTTTAGTGTAGAAAAATCAGCTGCAGAACGTTCCATGGATCATAACTCATAAATTATTAGCATCTTCTAGGCAAATTTTGCATTTGCCAATTTTTGCACTGTGGAAATTGCCCCTTAGATATAGTTTACAGGCCTCCTACTGGTATTTAAAGATTCTTATGCCTGAGAAACAGAATGATTACTTCCTTCTTATGATAATTCATGGAGTTTTATAGATTTTTATGCAGACTATGTATACTAATCTGTAAGGCTGTAGTTATTTTGTAGTACCAGTTCAAGCTGAGGACTGTGAAATAAAATACGTATTTACAACCTCTATTACCACAAAACCTTGTCTAAACTTCAACCTATTATACATTTTAAAACAACAATATGAATGAGGCCAAACAGTGTCTTTCTAAAACTACCAGAAAACTTCCTCAGAGTCATCAACAAATGTGTCATATATGAAGAGAAAGTAACCAGACTTGGATGTGCCACAGATGGAAAAGGGACCGACTGAAAGTACAAATATTTTGCCTTTCTTTTGCTTCTGATGCAAACAGTAGCTGAAGAAAGTTTAAAAAAATTAAAAAAAAAATAAAAAATCCAACAAAACAAAACAAAAGAAAAACTCTGATTAGAAGGAAACTTCCGCAGCCCACAGTCCAAGGGCTTTCAGTCCCCGAAAATGAAAGTAATGAAAATCAGGATGTGAACACTCACTGTGGCAGGCTTTGGGGAAATAATAGCTGTGTTTCAAATTAGAAGGCTTCACAGAGCCTGTTAGAGAGTGCACAGCAGCAGCCCACATCGCTCTGCCCTCATGTTAGAGAATCCAAAACACAATTCCAGCAGCAGTGCTGTGTGCAGGCTTCACAAATATTTGATTATATCTCCTCTAAGAGCCTAACAAAATCTAAATGAATATTTGGGAAGATGACTAATAGCTGGCCATGAATATTCCAAGCAGGCTGTCCTAGGTATTTGAATAAGTGCACTCAGATGAACCTGCTCGTTTGTGTGTGCCTGTACATCCAGAGCAGCGCATTTTCGTCCCTTTTGTTTGTTTCCTAATGTTCATACAGACCCTGGTGCAGGACAAACACAAATTAAAATTACTTGCTATGTGAGAATAAGCAATCAATTTACAGTAGAGAGCATTAATACCTATGAAAACATTATCGTTTTAGAGTAATTTGTTCCCTCCAGATTTTTTTAATTAGCTGGTCCCTTTATCAATCTTAACCCATCACACCAGTTTTTCTACCATTTGCTTGACTTTAAGTTCACATTTCTCATTAAGCATCTGGTAGACAGTTTGAGGCCTTAGAACACGCCAGGCTTGGATATATCATTCTCTTCACCCCATGAGAGCAGAGGTAGCTGAAGGATCACAAAAACAGCTCCTGTGGAAAAAGCTGTTAAATTTTATTAACCAGGGCCCTGAACCAGGAATCGTTACTATAACAATGCAAAGTGGAGGTAAAATATCACCTCTTCAGGGTGACAGTATTTTACAACCATCTCATAGTCAGGCAGAGGATTGCATATGTGAGAGGCAATAATGAATTAATGGACCAGCCACACTGTAGCATCAAGGCTAAAAAGATAGATTCATTTAGGATTCACCAGAGTGGTAATGCAGAATTCTGAACTACACAGAGACTCTTTTTCCTGGAAAAGTTCTTCCTCACATTCACATCACTCTTACAGCTACCACTGAATTCTAATATGCCTTCAGATGGATGTGAAAAATGTTGTAATACACAAAATTTGTATTTGCTGCAGGATATATTAGTTGCTGGTGGGATGGGAAGGCAAGACTCCAACGAGTTGACAGTCTTTCAAATAAAAGGTTAAATTTCCATTCATTAATCTGCAGGAAAGGATGGGAATCTTTCCTGAGTGACTGGTAATCTTTTTGTTCCTCACACAGATACTGTGTTGCCTATTGTCATGGTAACAGGCAGCTCTACTCTGCTCCCTTCTGCCTTTTCTGAGGCTGTGGACACCCATGCACTTCTTCCCCAGGTAAATCCCGTCCTTCTTCCAGTCTCATCCTCAAAGCTCTGTACAGCCCCTTACCTTTCCACTGGATAACCCACTCCTTTCTCAGGAAGGGAATTTCCTTGCTCTCAGGGACAAGACACAGCCATGCAGGTTGTTTTTATTGCCCTGCCATGCAAGGCACAGGCCCCAGCTCGTGTCCGTGCTCCACCTGACCGTCTGTAAAGGTGCAATTGGATCACCCTGCTTGGCTCCCAAACTCAGGCCAGTACTGGAGGATGTTTAATGGGATGCAGGCATACAGGTGCTAATCGACACATTATTATAATGAAAAATCTCTGTTTATTTTAGCTGGAATAATGCTGTGGAGACCCAAGCACTTGTCCCAGGAAGCAGTCTAATTGCACCTGCCTGCTGCAACTCCCCCTGGTGTACCTCTTGTTATTTGCCTGGCTCGGTATCTCAAAGGCCCTTCTTGCATTCAGACAAAAAGACAATTTGCTGCTGCCTAGATGTGTAATTCTGCTAACTAGACAGACCTCTCAGAGTGAAATATTTACCCTGCTCATAATGCAAACACACCACATGAGTGACAGCCTTTTCCAAACTATTACAAATCATGCAGGATCACCCCCACACTTGTCACATGTACAATTCTCCACATGGAGCCACACACTGGCAGCTTTCTCAGCCGGTTCAGGGAAGGGAAAACGGACCACACGGAGCCCAAGGGCTGTTCTAACCCACCACAACTGGCAGGGCTCCCAGAGAGAGAGTGCTGCAGCTGGGGAGAGGAGCCTGAGCTCCAGGAGCCAGCCTCAGACCTCCTACTTCGGGAGCCAGGAGGGAAAACAGTGCAGGACACAGCTACAGAAACGAATGAAGGCTGATGAAACTCACTTCTTACAAAGAGAATAGCTGCTTGGACAGAGCCAGGTACTTCTTTAGCTTTCTTGGATGAGTTACACAGCATAAAGTGTGGAACAGTCAAGGCTAGCATAGAATAGTTTGGGTTGGAAGGGACCTTTAAAGGTCATCCTGTCCAACCCCACAGCAGAGAGCAGGGGCTTCAACTCGATCAGGTTTTTCAGAGCCGTGTTCCACCTGACCCTGAATTTTGCCAGGCATGGGGTATCCACCACCTCATCTGGCAAAAAAATATTTCAATATAATGTCAACTGAAAACCTTTGCCTGCAGTTCTAGTTACATTAAGACCTTGTAATTTTTTTCATTGGTCTGGCAGTGTAAAAAGAATGTAAATTTCTGATGTAAAAAATGCAGCAGGAAAAGAAACAAAACAAAACAAAAGTTATTTCAGACCCTCCTCACTTTTCATTTAAGAATGAAAATTATTTATTTTCCTTTTCTGGCCACCTTTGTAATGATCAGGCCAGCACAGCCAAGAAACATCTCTTGGCTCATTCAGTTAGCATTATTAGAAAATTTAGCTTACCTTGGTTTTTTACCTAGGGCTAATCTGAATAAAATTTAATTTACAACCTATTGGAGACCCATGGCTTTGTCCCAGTATGTTTTCTGTGGGCAAACAAATTGAATGAATGATTGTATGAATACATATTTAGTGCTACAGTCAATATTTGTCATACTTAATAGTAGTGTTGTGCCTTTACTTAAAGCAGTTCCTTTGAGGCCCCCAAAGCACTTAATATTTTTAATAGTTCTACAGTGTTATTATTAATTTTTATTGTGTTTACAGAAACAAGTTGAGATAAATAACTAAACTTTTTCAAAGCCATGCAACACAATCTGAATCTGTAGATTTCCCCTCAAAAGTATAAGGTCAGCAGTGACCTTGTTTTCACCTCTTCATGATCTAGACATTTTGGCCTTTCAGTTGTTATGGCCCATATAATTTGTCCATCATTATTAATAGCAGTAGGAACAGAAAAAACTAGGGAGGCTCAAAGGACTTGTTGCCCATGGATAAAAATAGAGAAGGCCACTGGTGCAGCAGAACATGAAAGTCTCAACCACGATAATCCTGCAGAGCAATTGTAAGTGACATTGGGCTTTAGATGCTGAATAGATAACACAGTACTAAGAAAAAATTCTATGAGGAGATTTTACTTTGCTTGTGTTTTCTACTGTAATCTTGCCCTTCTCTCATCCTCGTTGTGTGTCTACCCATGTCCCTTATGTGCTTATGCACAGAGCCTTTCTCAACACACAAAGAATCTATTAAATGCTCTTTCAAGAAGGTAAACATGCATGAGAAAAGATGCTGGCATTGTTCTGCACTGTCTCTGAATGAAAGTACAAAACTCAGCAGCAGTGAATGACAGCTAGGGACTGCTTTTCCAAATGAGACAGAGCCCATGTTTGCCCCAAAGCACTTGGATCTCCAGCACAGCCCAGTTTCCGTGTTATTGCAGCGACTGGCTCATATATGAAAAGCTTGTTGGGGATACTGGAGATGCAGTGACAGCCAGTGCCCCCAGAAGCAGGCAGACAGCACAGTCCTAAAATAAATGACTGATATGGAAACATCTTAGGATGTCAAGAGTGAGAGCCCCAGGCTGCTGATGGTGTACAGAAAGAAAGAGAGGTGTATAGAAACAGAGAAGAAAGAAAAAAACCAGTGCACTGGCCAACACAGAAGCAGAGTTTACTGGAAATAAACTGTTCAGCAAGGTAAATAGAAAACGGGGAATTTCTCCCCTCCTAAATACAGCTGTACAGGAGAGAGCTCTGTGCCACATACCCCTCTTATTTTCACTGGGGATTCACAGACAGTCACAAAGAGGCTGCTCTGTTATATATGATCTTTAATAATCTCATTCACATAAACATGTGCACTAAAGCAGAGGAATGATCGTAGCTTGTTCCCCGATAAAACATGAAGGTTTAGGGCCCACAGTCTGCAGTCAATTTCCATACTCTGCAAAGGTGAAGTGAGACCTGAATTATTTTTTTTTTTCATTCCTAAATTATTACTGGCTCAAATGTCCTGAATGCAGATTAGAAGAATTACCTGATTGTATTAACCTAGGGAAAGAGTCAAATATAAAACCATGATCATATTTCAGTAAAACAGTCTCCATTAGAGAGCAAAATCTCTCTCCATCTCCCTCTCTCTCACGTATTTATATGCAGCATGCAATGCCTTTTATAACCCATTTTTGGGGTACTTGAATAAAACTGAATATTGCCTACTGAGTCTGAAAGATGATAAAGTCACCCAGGACTCATCTCCTAGGAGAGCAATAAACCAACCCTCCTGCCAGTCACAGACACATAACATGCCTGCATTTAATGTTTGCTCTGTTCCGTTTGAAATGTTAATCATCCCTATGTAAATTCTGGCACACTGAAACTCAGTCCACATTAACTTCAGGTTACCTGATTTAGATACGGTAAAGGACAACCATTTATCGGTTGCTTTTTAAAGATCAAAGGAGCCTGTCCCTAAAATATGCCCCATAACATGCAAATGAATCTCAACGTCTCTAATTAGATTATAACTTGAGGGTGCTTTCTGCTCTTGAAATAAAGTGTTGCTGTGTCACAGGCTTAATACACTCAAGGATCTGATCTTCTCAGCAAGTCACAGCCACACTTCTTACCCCAGTCTATGATGTGCCTCCCCTCACTGGTTTTGCTACAAAAAAATTCAAATCTGCTTCTCTGACACCTCCTCCTCAGCTCTGGCACTGATGGCATTGTGGAAATGCTCGGAGAGTCAAGACTCCCCCACAAGGGGTTTCTGTGGCTCTTTTGTGCAACGTGTTCAGCAGCAGCAACTGTGCACAACAAGGTCTGGGGGCTCTACGTACCTGCTGATGAGCAAGAAATTAATTCACACTTCAGGCTTATTCTCCACTGCTTTCACAGGGAGATAATTATGTCATGGTGGGTTATCTGTCTTTAAAATCCCACTGGTGGGAAACCCTTATACTCGCTCTGAGAGGCAGCAAAGGCAGGTCAGCACTACATCATCACTCAAAGTGACTCCACCTGCTATGCTACACAGGAAAACAGGAATTTGCTGTCTCCACAAAGATTTAAAGTGGGAAAGCAAAAATACAGGGTAGTCATCACACAGGAAAACACCTTGTTTAACTGGGAAAGAAAAGCACCTTAATCACCTGATACAAATATGCTTATTTAAAAATAAAAGATGTGGTTGGTAACTGGACCAGCACTTGCATTTCCACAGGGAATGCTGCAAACTCAAACAGAAGCTACTTGGTAAGCAGGAGGTGAGAACAGCAAACGTGAAGAGATGGCTGAATGTTTCTTACAAATGCAGCCCTTCCTCATGCTCATGTATCATTTCTTAACCGATCCTGATTTCTTTAAGTACACTTGTTGATATGCTACAGGCTGTATCAGTGAAGTAACACTGCCAAGAAGCAAATATCATTATGAGTTATGTGCACAAGAAATGGAAAATCTGACCCATCTCTCTCTCTGCTGTCTTATTGTATCAAAATATTATACTGTGAGGTTGCTGGGGTTCTTGTCTGTACGTTTCTGTATTTTTGATGGTGGTTTTATAAATTGTGGTCTCTTAAATTATTCCTCTGTAGGCACCAGAGTTTTTATTTGGGCCTCTTAAAGTTAATATTAAAATCAATATGAATGTTTTTCAGCTCATTTGCGAGAATTAATTTAATCCATTTGGATTTTCTGGAAACACAGAAGTTTGTTTTTTTAAAGGTTTTATCTCTAACAAAGAGAATCACAGAATAGCCTGGGTTGGAAGGGACCTTAAAGATCACTCATCATCCAGACCCAATCTCCTGCAGGGATGGGCAGGCACGCCTTCCACTAGACCAGGTTCCCCAGAGCTCCATTCAGTGTGCAAATAAATAAGAACTGGGGGGAAATATGAATAAGAAGAAGAACTGGGGGGAAAAATTAAGAACTTTAAGATAAGGGAATATTTTCAAGAATATTGGACTCTTGCCCACAGATACTTGGACAACAAATAGTAGGGATGCACATATAATGAAATAAACTGGGAATGCTTGTTTTTCATCATGTTCAAAATTCATTTGTTCGGTAAAATAAAATAAGTGGTAATCCCAAGATCAGCTTTTATTCTCAAAGTGGTTGTTTCACTGTGCATTTTTTTAAATCCATTGTTCAGCACAGATTTCTAGGAGGAAAAAGATGTGTCAAATGGATTTGAGGACTTTTGCTGGCAGCGTGCAAGTTTCACTCCCAAATTTGTGATGTGCAAATGCCAACATTCTTGAGTAATCATCTGAGCATGGGTGAAATACAGACCTGTGGTGGATTCAGTTTCAAAATTGAATTTTGTAATAGCTGATTGTGATGAGAATGGGCATTATGGAGTTAGCCCAAAGGTGCCAGGCCCAGGGCAGGGAGAAGGGTCCTCAGATGGGGCTCAGCTGGACCCTCTCAGTTTGTGGGGACAAGGACTGGGGCACTGATGAGCTTCAGGAACGCTGGTCTGAAGAAGGAAATGAAAGGGGATGTCATCAGCATCCCTAAACAAAACAAAAGCTGCAAGTCCAGGAATTAGAGAGAAGCCAAAGGCTGAGGCCGAGGCTCCCTGGAGAAACTCTGAGCTTCCTTCATGAGGAGCTGGCAGAGAACTAAAGATGAAGTCTTTCAGCAAAGGTGACCTCATATTTGAGCTGGAATGGTCAGAAGAATCTGGCTCATACCAGACCGAACACAGAGGAGCTTCCCAAAAGGAAACTTTTTCCCATATGAGTCATGCTTCTGCAAGAGCTGGGAGCCTCGCAGTGTCAACAGTGTGCAAGGAATGGGAGAGCAGATGGATGAGGCCTTGCCTCAGCCCCACACACAGATATGTAAATTTAAAGACAAACACCCAAAAAAAGTCATAAACTTATGGTAATAACGACATGGATTTACACGTAAAAATTCTAGGTCGTTCTTCTACAAGAGCAAATCTCTCACTGAAGGAGCCCTGCACGCTCCTCACCCCTAAATTACACTGAAAATACAGTTGAGTCATGCCAGATGTAGTCAGTATTACGGGATCTACAGGTCTAATCCACTTTCTTGCAACATGAATGGCACTGCACTTAACCTGTGTACTGTAAGTTAGTGTAGGTTCATTTGAGACCAAGCATTTTAACCTCTGGTGCTCCTAAAATCAGTCACACTTGTGTCGCAATGAAAAGCTAGAGTGGAAGAGGAGAGCTAAGCTTAATATATAACAAAAATGAGACATTATAAGGGTTTTCCTGGGATTTTTTTTTTCTCTCCTGAAACAGATCTACTGTGTAATTTTCTTATGAATAACCTGCCATGACTCTATTCAACTAGCACAGTTTGCTCTAAAAAGCTACACATGTGCTTCTAACACTAAGTTAAAGCAATGTTGGATCAGACACAGCTGAAACTGGAAAAGATATTTTTTCTGGTATGTCAGAAAAAACAAACAACACTCAGTTTTTTATTCTGAGGTTAAATCGATTTTTGGTTCTAGTGGGGTAAATATTACTGAATTTATTTTTATTCTAGCAACATGCATAGTCTCTAACGATACTGGACACTGATCCTGACATGGTTAGAATTTGGGTCCATTCATGCAGCTGGTGATGTGTGATAAACATGAAGCATTTGGGGTTTGTTTTCTAGATGCTCAGTAAGTCATTTCCAACTGCATTTGTTTGAGCCAAACAGAAAAACTTGTTTTTCAACAGGAGTAAATATATTAGCCACATTTTTTTCTCATTTGTGTCTTGAAACATGAATGTTTGTGGTCCACAGGAGCCTGAGGCTTTACTTGTGAATAAATTATTTGTAATATCCTGATTTATTTTGGTGTTTTGGGGCCATTTCTTTCTGCCTGAGTGGCACCAATTAGGGTCAATAGCATCTGCCCAAGGTGGATTTCACTTCTGGTCACTTGGCCCTATAAAATATAGCATGCAGCTCTGGAAATATCAGACAGACAGACCTTTAATTTTAATTTTGAAGACAGACCTTTCATTTTATGCTTGCATCAAGCAGGAAACACTAGACATAACGCATGAATATCAAAATGCTATGCTTTTTTTTTCCACAGAAAGCTGATCTAAATGAATTTAAGGTCTCTTAAACTCTCCTGAGTTAGTCATCCAGAGACAGTGATTTAGAAATCATTACATTATTCTGGTTTAGAAGATATTTGGACATGTAAGTGATTTGGCACAGCTTTAGAAAATTTACCTAAAATATCAGGTGAAAAATCCCTGCTTTGGTCTCCACTTTGTCAAATTTGGTCTCCAACAGGTGATTCTGTATTAGCAGCTTTCTCAGTAGATCACAGACTGGAGACCTGGAACGGACGAGCAAAAAGAAATCAAGTCCATTCCAATTGGCACTAAAGGCTCAGTTTTCCCTGTAATTTAGGGGACTGTGGTTAGTCTGCTTTAGTTTTGATCTGCTGTGTAATTGTTCTCCATCACACGTGTGCTCCTGGGACCTTCTGGTTCCTGGCAAGCTTGAAAATCAGGCAATTTATTTCAGTAACTAGGTATGGACATAGGAGTCCAGCTTCAAATATCTATTTTCCTTGCTGATGAATCACTGCTGGGCAGCATCCTGCCAGCAGCACAAACACCACACTGAAAATTAAGAGCTTTTAGCCAAATCAGAGCTTCACGAATATCACGTATTGCAATATTGATTTCAATTTCCTTATGGATGAGATTCTTTCAGCGTTATTGCCTGCTTTGTATGTTTAGAGAAGGAAATAACTACAACATTTCCATTTCAGAAAAACAGCTTCGTGGCCTACTCACTGCTAAAATCTATTAAGAGACTCTGCAGGGTGGGAAAAGAGGTGGTTTTTTTGTCTTTAGCTTGTATTTTATAGCTGTGTGACAGAGCCTGAGCCTGTCTGTGTGGTCAAGGCCATCCACCTGGCTGCTGTATGTCGTCCTATGTTTGTTTATATCTGCATCCCTTGTGGAAATCATAAAGCACTTAGTTCCAAAAGCACTGAGGTTGTAAAAATGTGCTGTTCTTTCAGGGACGCTTTGTCAGGGAGAGGGAGGTCACTGCCGAGAGGAGAGCCAGCCTGGCAGAGGCTCACTCCCCCAGCTCCACCCGGCTTTGTGCGAGCTGCCAGCCGGCTTTTTCAGCCCTGCATCCCTGACTGGTTCCAGTCAGCCCGCTGGTGCTGAAACTGCTGCTGCTGGAAGGTCAGCAAAGGCCTCGGGTTTTGTTTGCTGGGCTTTTTTCCCCGTGATTTCAGCTCTTTCCTGTTGTGTTAATTGCGTAACTGGAGCTCTTGACAAAACACGTGTCCCTGTGCCTGCGCTCCCTGGGAAGTGCTGGGCTCGAAAAGAAAGTTGCCAAGTTGCAATAACAGCATTCTGGGTATTCTGGGCAAAACTTTGTTTAATAATTTTGGATTCCACCAAGCCACTAAATGCATCGAGAGCCTTTTTTTTTTTTTCTTTTTTGCAACAGAAACAAACCATACCAAGTACTCAGCAAGCTGCTCAAAAGTTTATGTCATTAGTAAGACTTTCATTTCCACTGGGACATAATGCTGGGTTGGGTTTGTTTGTGTGTTTGCAGCACTTGAAATACGTGACAGGCTTCTGGTTTTCCTCTTCATTTGCTGTTTCTTCTTAAACACAGTTGTTAAATGTTACAAAGACGCCCTGTTTTCTTCAGCTGCTGCGGCACACAGTGAATAGATCTTTTTGGTGAACAAATTACGCATTACCTTCATTTGAGATTCCCTACAGATTTTGGCACATAGAGAATCTGCACATAAAGGAAAAAAAAATTAAAATAACAAATTCTTATGATTCTGCTTATAAGTTATACACCTCAAGGATTGACACACTCCTCATTTTCTCTTCAGATTTTCTAGTTTTGTGTTTCCTTCTAAGCAAGGCAAGGTTGTCCTGTTAGACCTACATGTGGTATACATTTTGTTCAGCTTTTTTGTTCCCTGTCAGCTTTACCAGTCAGATATTATGCTGGTAGCCTGGTCCTCACAAGGTTAATTCTTTCAGAAGAAATGTTTAAGAGATGTGACTGTAAACACCAGGGCTGTAGTGAGCACTGATGCTTTGGCAGGAAAGCATTTGCCAGAAGTTTGTCGTGTCACTTTTTTTCTGATAGGGTTTTGGCTTTGGGCAACAAATAACCTGACAAATATATGAAAGGCTGAATGAAGCAAGTGTCACTCCAAAAGCATCCCTGTGCTCTGTCATGCCTGTGGAAGGAGCTGGGTTTTTACTTAAGAAGTACTTATCCAATATTTCCTGTCTTGGCAAGACTACAGTGCCTTGATAGTGAAAAGCAGTGAAGAACTGTGACACCAAAGGAAGTGAAGAATTATCTCAATCATATTTTGTTTCTTCTTTTTCTAATCCTGGGTATACCTGTGAAATCCATTTATTTATAGACTCCCCTCTATCACCAGTGTAACCAAGCCCTCCTTCTACATCAAAATCCTTCATTTCTGGCAATCACAGTAAAAGTAGCTGATAATTTCTCATCTTTTTCTTGGAGCATTTTTCCTTTCTCTAGTTTCCCTAGGAACTGGCTATAACAATTTATACATGCAGTATAGTAATATAGCTTATATCCAAAATTGCATCAGGTCTCTTTCAGGTCTGCAACTGAACAGGCTTGGCTTGGGATTTTTTAGGTTGGTTTGGGGGGTTTTGTTTGTTTTGATGGTTGGGATTTTTTTCCCTTTATTTTTCTTTTGTCATTGTTGGTTGGTTGGTAGGTTGTTGGTTTGTTTTTTTTTCCAGTGACAACTGCTCTAAACCAAATTTTATCTTTTTGCCACTTACATTTCTTCTTCAGTATTGTGGTTTTAGCAATTTCCTAGGAATTGCCAATCAACACTGAGCATAGCTGAACTGGTTGAACATGGGTTTATATTTACTGGGTGAATACAGTCTTCTCAGACATGTGACTGACACATTTGGACTGACACACCCTTTTGGAGCAACTGTCCCGTGCACAACCATTCCAGAAGTTGAATTTTCAGCCATTCGGACTTACTATTACTGCAATACAGTGATGTCTATCCCATTATATTGTCTCCTGTGGGAATGTTGAAGCATCTCCTGATCTCAGTCCCCTTTGGGTGGTTTCTAGGATTTTTTGCTATTTAGTATTTCTCTCCAATGTGATTACACAGAGTTGCCTTTCTTTTCTCTCCTTCCTTCCTTCCTTCCTTCCTTCCTTCCTTCCTTCCTTCCTTCCTTCCTTCCTTCCTTCCTTCCTTCCTTCCTGTCACTTGTGCTGGATGCAGCCTATAAACCCAACCTCTTCCACAGTTCATTGTTTCTCCTCTTTCATAAAGGTTTTCTGCTGTGAGCATTTCTGTGGCACTGCAATTATTATTACACTGGAAATCTGACTTTCTCATTTCTTTTATTTTTACCCTATAGTGTTACTGGAAATTTTGTATCTTCTGCTGGTCAGCACTGCCGGTTTACACGATCTTTTCACTAGTGGTCAACAACATGGAAGAAATTGTTCCCTGGGAGAGCTGGACTGGTAAAACATTTTCTTTCACAATCACATAAACAGCACTGAACGAACAACTCTTGTTAAAAAAACATCCTTTCTTCTGCTTGTTTTTCTGTTGCAACAGGCAATCCTTGTAAGTGGTGCTGGACGCAAACTCTGCCTCTCACCAAGACGAAATCAAGCACATCCTTTCCTCTGCAAACCTTCCCCTTTCCTCACATTAACAAAGGGACACACAGATGGTAACAATTGCCTCGTCCCATCTCCTACCACACATCAGGGCATTTATCTGACAGCTCTTGGGGCTCCTTTGCAGGCAGGTTAGCACAGCCAGGCGGGTTTGCACAACTCCTCTAGCAGGGTGGCCTGTGGCAGGGAGCTCCTCACTCAGCTGCTCGTGGAGCACCAGCAGCCTTTGGGCCTCTGGCTGCTGCTGCTCACTCCTGTTTCTGATTGAGCGGGGTTGCTTCATTTGTCAGAGCTTTTGCAATCCTCTCTGCAGTTGTCTTTGTTACAGGCTCTATTTAAAAGCCCTTCCCCCTACTCTTGCTGAGGAATTCTGGTTTTCTTTTACTGTCATTTCCAAAGATTCAGGATTACTTAATTTCTCTCTGTTCCAGAGCGCTCCTGGTTTTCTTTCAAGCTTTTCCCAGCACCTTGATCTCACAAAGATTTTCTTGTACTTTTCCTAGTATGGCAATAGTATATTTTTTTTTAATTTCATAAAGTTTTAAGAATAATGGTAAAGCCTGGAGAAGTTAACCTCTTCAACTTGCAAGTCTGACACATGCCTCCTTGACCTCTCTAAAACCTGAAAAATTAAAGCAGCTACACGTTTAATGTTCTCAGTAGCTTGGTTGATGAAATTAACATGAGCATGCTGAAATGCCATGAAGAAAGCAAAACAAGCAGGGCTTATCTAGAAAAATAAAGCAGCTGATCTAGCAGAGGAGCAGAGATTTCAGCGCAGAAAATGAAATCATCAGCTCTGGGAAGCAAAAATGGAAAGCCAGGAGCCAGTTGTAACGGAAGGCTGAGTACAAGAGAGAGAAGAATGGTGTCACATGGACATTAAACATAGAAAATGAGTGGGCAGGGAGAAAAAAAAAGAAGTGATAGTCAGAACAGACTGGAGGGAGGGAAGCCTCGTTATTCACAGCACGAATCTGGGTCCTCTGGGGACCAGCTGGAGGAGCAGAGTTTTGCAGGAATTATCACAAGAGAGGACAGGTGCACAGCAGCCTCGGAGAGAAGATGCAGGCTTTGGGGAAAGCCAGACACTGGAGCCAGGTCATCCTGGCACAGCTTCTACCTGTTCCTGTCCTCTGCAGAAAGAGCAGAGTGTAAGAGGAGGGAGAGAGAGGCCGAGTTAAAGGGGAATGCCGGGAAAGGCAAGGATAAAAAGGAGGAAGTAGGGTTCAGGGCAGAATGGGGAGCAGCCATTTCAGAGGAAGATAAAAAGTTGAGAAAGGAAGGCAAAAGGAGAAAGTAAAAGCTGGTGGGAGCAGCAGAACAACAAGGCAGAAAGGAAATAGAATCCTAAAATCATACAATTGCTTAGATTAGGAAAGACAAGATTTTCTACATATGCAGAAATCTGTACAAAAATTTGAGACGAAAATTCCTCAATACAGAAAGTTATATAACTTCAGAAAACTAAAAGCATAAGGATAAAAGGAAATTTCTACAAATCAAGCTGGCTTAACCTTTGCTACAAGCTGAGACAAATGGAAATATCTGGGGGAAAAAAAAAAAGAGATGCATTAACAGCAATATTTAACCAGGGAGTTACAGCCCACGTGTGATGTGTGAACCACTAAGTGTTTAATGAAAGATAACCTTGTTTTCAGCTAATACAATCCTGCCACACAGGGCTCCTGCCTCCCCTGGAGAAGAGAAATCCACAAAAATAAAAATGAAGGTTGGAAACCATCTGAATGACAATAGGGTATGAGAAAATATAAAGTATGACAGAACTATACAAGCATAGAACCAAGCACAGATGAGCAGCTGAGATTACAGCAAGACAAATGACAGTGGGTTCCTGGCTGTAACAAAGTGACCCATTGCCTTAGAGGCTGGAACATCCCCAGTTCAACAATTACTGTCAGTGATACTTGCTGACAGAAACTGCCTCAGTGGAACATTTTTAGTTTCTCCTTCACAAATTCCTTCCTCTCTTGTATCTTTATTACTTCTATATATACCCTTTTTTCTTTTTTTTTTTTTTTTTGTATGAGAGATGCCTTTTTTGTCACTAATCTGGCATTTTCTTTGATGCACCTTAACATCAGCAGAGTACAAACAAAAGATGACATTGAGAAAAAAAAAAGACCAGAAGGAGTGGTAAGGGAAGAAGAGTGTGGAGTAGAAACTAAAAAAGTTCAAAGCATATTAAATTCTCCTGAATTGGAGGATATCGTTGAAGTAGGTTCAATAAAATAACACCATTTTTCTTTAAAAAGGAGACAGGGCTGATGAAAAGAAAGATGAATTAAGGTAACTCTGACTGCTGCAGGACCAGAAGCACCAGATTGCAAATGAGAAATCCTGTGCTATAGAGATTTGAGAAAATATTGTCCTCTCGGAAAGACTGAAATATTTGAGACACAGCTACTGTATAACAATCCATGAGGAAATATTTCCAAAGACTTATAGTCTATGAAAGTACTGTTGATTGTGTAATTTTCAAAATCAAATCTGAGATCAGAATGCTATCAGACCAAGAGACCCTCAGAAAAAGGTTGCTAGAAGTACACAGCTTTAGCTTGCTAAAGACTGTGAGAATTGGCTGCAGAACAGAGCTAGGTCTGATTACAAGTTTTGAAAATGAAACCAGCTGATGCTACAGAACCTCCTCACAAAATGAAGAAGCAGAACAGGTCTGAAGAGTCAGAGGTGAAGTCTAGAAACTGCGATCAAGCTGGGTGAAGTTTCACAAAGCAACGGAAGAAAGTGATCGGAAAAAAATGCGCAGTTAAATTCATACGAATAAAAACATCCTTTAAAAGCTTCCCATGAGTGACTCCAATTCTCTTTGAAAGACATACCCTAAATGGGAGCTCTTTGTGGGAACTGTCCAAATGGCAGCTGCGCTTCAGGTGGGATTTGTCTCCTCTAACTACAGCAGTTTACAACTGAGTTCTCTCCTCCTGCCTGGGAAGGAATCCCACCACTGTTAACAGAGTCAGTGTGGCCAGAACAGCTCAAGGTGAGATTCAAGTGAGTCACTTGATAGGTCCCTACATCAGAATAAGAACTGCTCCATAGTCTATATTAACTATATTGACTATATTGACCAGCCCACTGCTGCTGTAAAAGAGGCCCTGGGAGACATCTTCCTCTTGTCAGGAAAATTCAGCCCCAGCACCTGAAATCCAATGATTTTGAGCTGGACACAGTTTTGCAAGCCAAGTTCCAGTGACATTTTTTTTTCAGTTAAATAACTATTCAGCACGAGAAGGTAAAACTCATGTCATGCAGTGAACAAAATATTCTCACTGTGAGTAAAATGTAAATCAGATGTAAAGGAAACAAATGTGAAAGAACAAAACTCAGTCTTACCTCCCATTGGGAGAGCTGAAACTATGGAAGAACAGCAGTTCATGAAGATAAAATAAAAGAGATGTGCAGAGAAAAGCTGAAGTACACAAAAAATACAACAAAATAAGAATAGAACTTCTAGTAAATAGATCAGGCCAGAGAGAACCTGCTGAGATGATAAAAGGTGAGAGCTGTTAACAACAAAACAAGCCTTGAAACAGATACCAGCCCATATCTAAATATAGTCAAGGGAATTTTAGATCAACAAGTTAAGATATGGCTTGGATTTACTTATGATGCTGGGAAAATTACAGGCTAAAAATAGATTACTTTTCTTGTTGTTCTGCTGTAGCACCATTAAAGAACATCACTGGTAATCTTATGTCTAGTCCATAAAGACTGACACACGTATTACACCAACTGCGGTAATTACAGAAAATGGCCCATGATTTGATTAAGATGTTAAATGGCTTGCAAAAATAGTATCACTTAAAGCACTTCATGGCCAAGGTATCCACAACAGAATGGTTTTATGGAAAATGTCATCCAGATTGCAGCAAGGGTGCCTGCTAAAATCTCCAGGGTGAAGCACAGTATTATTTCACCCTGCCCTGGAAAAAGATTGTCAGCTGCTGAAAGTTTAATGGGAATAGCTTAAAATTAATTTTATAGCTGGTATTAAATATAAACATGCTGCAAATTCTTACTAGCCCCACTGAAAATAGAAAAAGGGGGGAAAACGAATGCACATGAGGAAAGGTATGAAAAAATACCACATAAAAGACCACATAAATAAAGCCCTTGCAGCCACAGGGCCCTGTATATCTCACATAATGCAAACCACAGGTGAAGCTCTTCCACATATTCAACATGGAGCTCATTCTTATTTGTTCAAGCAATTACTCAACAAACAAAGGCAATTCTTGGGAGAAACTCAGGTCATGTTCTGCCTCTTCCAGAACAGAGAAAGCCTTCTCATCTCCTACAGTTTGAAACAAAGCAGGTTTTTGGGCAACTGGACAGCAGCAGTGAAGATAATTGTGTGAAGAAAAGCAGATGCTGAAGTCTACCAGATACTGAAGAGATCTGTGAAACAAAGCCAGCTGAGAGACATGGAATTTATTTGTGTTGTACTGTGTATGATTTCCTTCTAGATGATTCAAATGAGAGGGTTATTTGAAAGATGGAATACCCTGGCTTAAATCCAATGTAGCTAGCAATGGTCAGTGAGAGGAAAAGTAGGACATTGAGATCGCTGTGTTTCCCTCACAGATTCCTTCCTTCTTAATACTATTTTCAACTAATCCTGGCAATAAACATGATTTTAAAATGTCACTTTAAATGTTGTGTGACAGTCACAGCCAGCCATTGTTGTAGTAGGTTTGAGGGCTTCCTAAGCAAGAAGGCTGTGAAATGGTGTGAAAAGAAAGAAGAGAAGGTTCCAGAAAAGTAGCTGTTCATCTTGAAAGCAGCATCTTCAATCCTTTTCGAGACACTGAATATCATAGGATCAGTAGCAGAAACCTGAAGGTCCCAAGTATGGCGTCCATCAATTCAGGCTGGAAGACTCCTCATGTAACCTCATCATAGTAAAAACATGGCATGGGCCACACAGTGATTGAGGCTCTGAAAAGAGGCTTGCAACAGAAAAAGTGTTCTCTGTTCAAAATTGCACAGAATGGGAAAGATGATGCTGGTTCAGAGAATAATAAGCCCTTTTGCTTTTCTGGTGTTGTCTGCCAGGGAAAGGCAAATCTCACACTTTGGATTTGGAGTTTGTTTTGTATTAGTCTGACTGGATGTTTCAAAGAAAATTAGGATTCACTGCCATGAAGGAAACAAAAATTCTACACAGCACAGCTAGACCTGGAAATCATTAATTGCAGATTAAAAAAAAATTTTTTTTAAATGAGGACAGCTGCTTTTCCTGTCAAGCACAGATTGCAAAACTTATTAAGCTGTAAGATACCACTCTGTTTCTGCTGCCTGAGAGTGCACAGGCTTTGGCTGTGTAACTCAGAGTGTGTGAGGGTATCTGGTGCTGACGGCTAATGACCCAGTGCTTGTCCAGTCACACTGATGGTTTACACTGACCCAGGAGAGCACTCCTGTGCCACTGGTACCAATGACCCCCAGAAAAAAACTTCCAGCCTCCAGAGCTACCAGACAGGATCCCTGGACAGTTCTCAGGCTCTTTATCTGGAGCAAAGGAGAGGCTCCATTCTACCAACAGAGCTGTCTGCAGAGGCTGTGTTCAACAGCTTTTTTCCTTTTTTATTTCCTCTGACCTAGGCTAATTGCTTCTTTCATCTGCACAGAGATATCCTGACTCCAGAGAACGTCAATTAGTGGATTTGTTGATTTTTCCCCCCCTCCTCATCACTGAGGAATGTAGCCTAAAGCAGTGGTTCCTCTCTTCTCACCCCATGTGTTGGATCTCGTTATCAAGTGACCTCAGGATGTGTTAGATCAGCTTATTGATCTGATAGGAAACTAATTATTTGAGAGGATTTGTGATTTATTTTCTATCAGGTCAGCAAAGCGATATAATTCACCATGGACTGCAGTACTGCTACAAAGGCAAGAAAAACTGATGTTTAGGGATGGGGCAAAAAGGATCCCACACTTCAGAAGTAGCTCCCTCGTGAGAATGTGTAATATAAAACTGCACCTCCAGCAATGGCCCTTCCTCACATTTAAAGGGTTATACTGTTAAACAACATAAAAAAATGTAAAGTCACAGACTCCATGAAATAAGCTCATCCGGTTTGATTCATGTTGACAGAACACACAGAAACCGTGGTGATGAACACAATTCTGCAGAGAGCTTTTAGGTGAAGTGTCTGCACCTGGGATGGGGCAGTGCTGGCTGTATGGACACACTGGGGTCTGGAATGCTGGAGAGCAGGGCAGGGAAAGGGAAAGGGAAAGGGAAAGGGAAAGGGAAAGGGAAAGGGAAAGGGAAAGGGAAAG
>VXBU01017607.1:158041-176118 GCA_013400315.1 Bombycilla garrulus | reverse complement strand
AGCGCAGGTAGGACCCTGCCCGGAGCCGGAGCCCTGCCCGGAGCCCCGTCCGGAGCCCCCGGCTCTGACCCGGCTCGGCCGCCCCCGCCCGGCCCTGTCCCGGCCCCGGGCGGGCTCAGCCGCGGGTCCCCGCAGCCCCCCGGGACAACTCGTGGTCCCGCTTGCCCCGCACTTCGCGCAGTTGTTCCCCCCGGTGTGAGCAGCGCTGCGTTCGCCGTGCGGTCCTGCATGTCCAGCCTGCTCGCCGGTTTCTTCAAGCGCTTTCTCCCGCTCCCCCGAGTTGTGCCTGTGTAATGTATCTGTCTCCGCTCTCCCTCCGTTGCCTTGTGCCACCCCTGCGAGGCTGTATAGTTACCATTAGAGACCGCCTCGTTCCTCCCGTGCTCCTTGCCGGCTACCCCGGTTATCCACCTGCATAGCATCCTTCCTCGGTTCAGCACGAAGCCACTCAGCGTATTTCTGTTTCCAGCAGTACCTAGATTTAACCACGATAGCTGTACTAGAAATGTAGAGGCTGGTTTCGCTAGTCACCTAGAAACCCTTTTTTCTCCCTGCGCTTCCATCTCGGCTGAGAGTCTGTGTGGTTTCCAAGTGACTGAGAGAGGTGGAATAGGTAGGAGGAAAAGGAACTTGAAACATTTAGAAATAACTTGGAGGGAGGAGGGTGGAATCGAGTCTTTGCTTCTGCTGTTTGTTCCACTCTGGAGAAGTAGCAGCAGGAGGTGCTGGAGGAGGAGGATTTGCAGCAGACACTCTGGAGACCCGGAGCCAAACTCTTGACTGCTGGAATTGCACACAGGCTGCATATGCCACTGGGAGGTGGTGGAGTGTAGTAATACGTGCAGTTGTTTTTATGTATATAAGCACTTGGATGATCACGGGGAAATAATCTGCAAGTGAATTGGTCTGTATCAGATTATTTGCTTTTTATGTTTGGTTAATACTTATGCATTAAGGAATCAGAAACAGCCTTTTAGAAAGCTGTGGGCAGCCTTTATTTTTTTTGATTTTTTTGAGTTTGGAGTTTGTAAACCACAGGTTTCTGGCTATTAGAACTCTGCAGTTTGATTTGCAGTGAAGGTTCTGTTGTTTGTGAGAAGTCATTTAATGCTGGGAAATAGAACCACTGATTACTATCAGCAGAGGCTCCTGCTCTCAGTGCTCAGATTGAGAAAGTGGCCTTCATCTACAGCAACATGCATGGGGGCAGATGTGTGTGAGGTGCTTTTCTTGTTCAACACCAGCACTAGCTGAGTATTAATTCTTTTTTTAAACTATTCCCAGTGTCTCTGTTGATTGATGATGATTTCCCAGTCATTTTCCAAGTGTCTAATTTTTTTCTGCTGTTAATTGCCTTTTAAAGGAAATGCAGTTTGCTTTTGAGTATCTGGAGTATTGTAACAGAGTGGAGTTATCATCAGGAAAATTAAACTTGTTTCTGAGCACAAGGCTGAGGCATGACCTTGGATACACTGGCCATAATTCATCAATCAGATACCAAAGTGTCTAAAAACCAAATCTGCTCCTGTAGTTTTCTTTATTCATGTGTGTGCTAACGAATCTCTCCACACACAGATATAATCACACAGAATTATTCTGGGGTTTATCTCCTTTTGCTCTGACCATTTTTTTGGAACCTAATCAAAATCTGTTCAAAATATGTCTCCTCTTAAGAAGCAGTTTTGAGTGAATGGCACTTTTTTGCAGATATACATTATTGTAAAGCTCTCTGTTAAATAATTCTGTGAGGCATGTTCTAGAGGGTGAGGAAAGCTTTGTCCTCCATTATGAATTGAAGTGCTTTTTGTTCTTTCAGCTATTCAGCCCTGGAAGGATATTTTTTGCAAAGTTCTTATAGCAGCAATAAATACTTCTGCTGGAGAAACTTCCTGTTTGCTGTACTTTGCCCAGTGCCGTTATCAAAAGACAACTTGATTTTTGTTCTGCAGAAGACAGGAGTGAAGCAAAAAAGCAGCCAGAGAAAATAAGTAATGAGAAGGATTAAAAACCACCACATAACCATGACTGATTTTTTTTTTTTTCTTTAGGAAATGCATTCTTGCTTTTATATTTCAATGAGAGGGTGCTTCTCCATCTCCAGAGCTTCCATCACACCAGGAAACTGTTACTTAAGAAATTCTGACCATTAGTGGTATGGGGTTTTTTAACATCTGGACTCCACTCTTCAGAGTGGTAATAGAAAGGAAGAGATGTACCCACATCCTCCACTAGATTTACATGGGAAATGATTTTCATGTAAAATGCAGTAGAGTTGTAAACACTGCAGGAGCACTTGTTAGTCACAACAGTGGTGGAATTATGCTAATACAATGCTAATGCTCTGTGGTGTAGTTGATATCGTGCCTCTTAAGGAGCTTGTGACTTGCATGTAGCTCAGTTAGATGGATTTTTTGTTCAGATCTCTGCCTGCCAGGTAACCTGATGCTGCTGAAGTTCAAGGCAGGGAGATCTGGAGATGACCCTGAGCTGCTGGGCAAAGGAAGGAACGTTAAACAACGGGCACACTTCAACCATCCTTGTTATTATTTGACAACCAGAGACCCCAATCAGATTTTCAGGCGTGTAGCTTCTCCTGGCTTACAGAATTCACACTTAGGCAGTCTAGTGAGTCAATTCTGAAATACTTGTTTCTGGGACTAAAGGTTTTGACATGTGGAATCAGACACAGTCCTTTAACCAGCTCAGTTTGAGGGAGTAGACCAGTATGGCTAACATCATTTCAAAAGGTAATTGTAATGTTTTGCTGCTTGTTTTCCAGACTTACCCACAGGTTGGGAGGAAGCATATACTTTTGAAGGTGCAAGATATTATGTAAAGTAAGTTGAATGTTTGTCACAATACTATAATTTTCAATTTGTTTGTCTAAATGTCACTGTAATTTTGAATGCGTTCCATACTGAACTTACATGTTGTGCTACACATCCAAAAGGAGGAAATTTGTCATAGGATATGTAGTCCTTTGTTTACTGAATTCTGCACAGCTAAAACAATTTCTGGACTTTTTGTGTTAATTAAAGCTGTTTGAGGGTGCAGATTCAAATGCAGTTTCTGCTGTGAATGTAACAATCTAGCAACAAATGTCCTTGCAAGCCAAGAATACATTGAATTTGTTTGCTTGACATTTCTGTGTGTACCCTCTTGTGCCATAAATGCTTTCACAAAGGCAAGATCTTACTTCATCACTGGGAGAAGAGTTTTGATTAAGCCCCGTTCTCTAATTACATTGTTTTAAGCCACGCTCAAGGTTTAATTTGGCCATTTTCTCTGCAGACCTTGTGCTTCTGCTTCTAGCATTGATTTCCATTTTTTTTTGTTGCAGTTCTAGTATGTTTTGAGGAGCATGTTCACTGTGGTAGCCTTGCTGTGTGTATTGTCTTTTTGGATGAGCGACATGAAAATCAAGCTCTTGTGTAGAAGTCCAGAGGGTGTATTGGTTGGATCTGTACAAACTTCTTGCAAGCTTTTCCTCTCCAGATAGTTAGACCATCCTTATCAGGAAAAAATTTTACCTATGTGTATTTGGTCAATATGCTTCTTTTCCTTCTATTTAACAATTCACAGGCTTTTTTGGTTCATTCAGGAGTTTTTGCTCACTGCACTGTGTGTTTGGTTTGCTGTCTTTAAATTAACAATGTCATTAGAGTGATAATTTTTATGAGTGAAGGCTAGAGATAAAGTTTATAGGCTGCAGGTAGGTCGTTTCTGTGTTGTAGTGTTGAGCACAAGGTTGCTGCTCTGTGTGAGATGCGTTGTAGATAGCGTGAGGTGGATGTTATATGTGAGTTTCATGGTTTATTTCATATGAGTGTGTTTGATTTGGTCCTAAACAAAATTTAAAAACATACTGAAGCATAATGCTCCCAAAAAAATCTGACCAGAATAGTTGCTGTGCTGTCTAGGAGGGCAGGTTATTTGTTAGTAAGCAACATGTTTGTTTTTCTGCCTTCTTGTGATTTACATTGCAGGAGTGTTGTGTAGCAATTGACAAGAAATACACCAGACTGGGGACAGGGATCCATTGAGAATTTCACCTCTGGAGTTCTGTGCAGATTGTTAAATGAAGACAAGTGATAATTAAAGAAAGCTGTGTTTGTGTGTATCCAATATGAAAAAAGAAAAATTATTCTAGACTTTGAGATGGAACCTTTTTTTGTAGAATAAGCCTAAGAACAGAGTGTTGGCCAGCTGTAGTAACTGGAAAACAGGGACTTGAGTTTTCCTGGAGTAAACAAGTGTGTGAACAGCTGTTGTAAAGCTGCTGATGCTCTCTGGACAGACTCTGAGGGCCGGGTTGTTTGAGCACCCTTGTCCTTCCAAGATCTTGTGTTCAAGGTGTTGCCATAACCGTGAGGATGTGCATGGAGCTGATTGTTTTGCCGATAGCCAGCACAAAATAGCTCAGTTTGTGTTTGAACGTTGTGCTGGCTTTGAAAACACGTTGCACAAACGCTTCTCTGTGATCTGCCACATGCAGGAGGACAGCAGGGATGGTGCTGTTGGACCTGCTGAAAGGTTCACGTGGTCTGACCAGTCTGGCATCTTTAGTTAAATACTGGTTTGTTGTGGAGCGTCTCAGGCTGAATTTGAATTCCTGCCCAGTGATAGCTTCTCCTTTTAAAGCTGTCTCACATCCAGCCCTGCTGCTGCTGGAGAGGATGTGAGAGCTAAGGTAGACAGGGTGACAACGTTATAATCACTGTCCTCTAATCCTAGGCAGTGTAACTCCAGGTGAAGTGTTGATTATAATAATTCTGGTTGTCTGAATTTTAACTGCTGTGGGGCTTCTGCATGAGGGGCAAGCAGCACGGGCTGTTGCGACTTTCTGCTTTACAAACACCCCCACATGTGGATTTTTAACCATAACCTGCTCATTTGTGTGCACTGATTTGCTGAATATTAGTGTTTGTTATGTCGATTGCAGCGCAATAAAACTGTATTAAAACTAAAAGTATTGAAGGCTTGTTTGTGGTTAGGTCTGAAAGAGGCACATTGTTTTATGTTCCATATGGAAGTTACAAGGAAATTAACATTAATGTCATGCTTTTGGTGCTTCAGCCACTGAAACCTGTCTGTTGGATTCCTGCAGTGTGTCCACTCAGAGTTAGACAAGAAAGGGTAGTCAAGTTTCCTGATCACATAAATAATTTGACCTAACTTCTGAGGCGCAGCTTCAGATATGTGGGTTGAATAGAAATGTTTAACAACCTTCCTTTATGGTAAGATCTTATGCTAGACTGTGTTTGAAAATAAAAACCTTTTGAAAATTATTCTTCTGGTTCTTTAATAATAGGTCTTCAGTGTTCCAAGTGGGTGTGTTGCTGAATCTATTACTGTGCTTTTTTTGGCTTTGATGTAGTAAACACTGTATAATCAAATTGGGCTAATGTCGAGGAGATAATCGTCAGCTAAATCTTAACATTCCTTGGACTGGCATTTCAGACAAATGACTCAGTATACAGACTGCATTGAAATGTGATTATTTTTAAAGGACACTATATTTTCCTTGAGATGTGTGCACTCGGTTTCAGAATAAGTAAATACCAAACGGTGACTATTTTACACATTTTTTTTTCTCTTCCATGGCATTGAATTTGCTATAGTTTTAAGGTGCAAAGATGCATGAAAACAGGGAGAGATAAGGAGTTGTTCCCATTGCATACTGTGGTTTTCTCTTGGTGTAAGCTTGTCTTAGTAAGCTGGTGCTAGCTGGGGCTTTGACCTTTCCTGCATGTCATATTTTGTGGGTGTTTTTTGGGGTTTTTTGGGGTTTTTTTGTTGTTGTTGTTTGGGGTTGGGGTTTTTTTTTTTGGTTTTTTTTTTATTTTGGGTTTTTTTGGTTTTTTTTGATGAGAAGAATATTTGCTAATGGCAGAATCATTTCCCCACATCCTCCTCGTCCCTGGTGAACTCGAATGACAAAAGGTGTCTTTTGCTTTTTGGAGTTTAAAAATGTGCAATGCCGTGGTACCTTGTGTATGTTGTGAGGAGAGTGGGTTACACTGTTTAGGGGTTTTGTCTCCTTCAGAGTGAGAAACTCTGGGTTTATTTACTTTCCATCAGACCTGTGCACAGACAGCCCTTCACTGGCGCTTGGTGGGAGCTCTAGCAGTAAACTTTGGTGTTTATACAACTAAACCTTTACCCAGAATACTTTTTGCCCAACTGTAGAACTGCTACATTCAATTATAACATCTGTTATTTTCAGTTAAGTATTGAATCTTCTGTATTTTGAAGTAAAAACTCCCTAGGCTTGAAAACTGTGGTGCAGCAAACTCGATATTTTCTTTTTTCCTTGCTTAGGGCCCTTCACTGGGCTGGTTACTTATGCTGAGTGTGTTGTGCACTCCTGATCTCTTAAAAGTTCAGGGCTTTGTCCCCGAAACACATCTAAGCTGGACAGTAGAGTGGTTAGCTTAAGTTTTTTATGTTATTGATAAGCGTCTTAGGAAAAGGAGCCCACAGGACAATCCCATAATGGTACTTCTCAGTGCCGAAGATGTACCTGGTCACAGGCCTCAGACTCCTCACCAAACAAGATCACTGAGAATTTCCAGCTTGATGTTTTTGGGGCTTTGTGATGACTTCGTAACCTTTAGGCACCAAAGAACTGGGTTTGAGTACCAAAAAAAATCACATAAATTTGTGTGTGTTTAAAAAACCCTTATCATTGGTTAAAATCACCCAATGATCTAAACTCAGGCATTTGCTTCCTTTTCTTGCATTTTTGGTTCTTATTGCAGTAGTTCTGAATATATGCTCAATTTTTTGGTACTGTTTTTTTCTCTTCAAACCAGGGTTATATTATTTAAATTACTAATTTAGCAAATAAGGTTGTTCTAAAAGTGAATCTAAAGGTGATATCTGTGGAATTTTGCATCAGTCCACCTAGGCTGGCTTCTACAGAAGTACTATTAGGTAAACTGCTTGGATGTTAGAGTTTGATTTTTTTCTTAACTTTGCTGTAGGACTGACACTTTTTGGGCAGTAGGCAAGCTGACTGCAAAAGTTCTTAAAAACTCAAAGAATTAAGAGGGTTGAAGTTTCATTTTTAGGGTTTTCTCTTGAGGTCTACCTTTTTCTGTATTCATCAGAACAGTTTTTGCCTGTTGCTAGCTGAATCAAGGCATTGGCAAACCGTGCCCAAAGCTGAGGTGAATTCACTGTTGCATCAAATAGAGGTTTTGTGGGCTTTTATAGAGACTTTTTGTCAGTGCAGGTTTGTTTATTGTAGACATGTAGCTTGAAAATTGGGAAGGCAAGAAAAATTTATTAAGTGATTAAAAGGGATAAGATCTCATTCAGCTCTGAGTTCCCATTGTTTACTAAAATAAACCTGTGCTCATTGAGAATTCAGCTTTCGTTTGAACCTTTGTCTTTTATGTGCATTCTAAAGATCCTTTCCCATTCAGCTGAGACTTTCTCCAGAAAAATCAGAGAGCAACCAGTCGTGTTTGCAGAAAAGCCCTTTCTTGAAAGGAAAAATGGAATTTGAGAAAAATACCAACAGATCAGACCGGTTTTCTCCAAGACTAAAAAACGCAGCGTTCCTCCCGAAAATTTAGTTCTTTTCTTGTTACCTCTAATATAAAACTTTACATATTTTAATTTTTTTTCAAAAACCAACACATGTAACAAAACAACACATCTAGGAAATCAGAAACCTACACCTCTAACCTTTATCTTACTAAAATGAAGAATAAACTTAATTCTTTTTCTTACACGGTGAGACCTGTAGGTCAAATAATGGTGTATGGATGAACTGGGACTTAGCTACGAGCTACCCTGTGTCTTTTGTAGGGAGCAAAGCTGTTCAGATTAGGAGAACTTTCTTTTGGGAATGCCTGCACACTTATTATCCGTTCTAACATTTGCTTCTTTCTTCCACTGAAATATTCCAAGAACCAAAAATACCGCAAAGCTGAAGCTGGGTGTGGAGGTGGAAGGATTCTAGGCACAGGAAGAAATGGGTGTGGGTCAGAGGAGAGGTGGGACTGCATCCAAAAAGCATCTTCTTTTGGGTTGGATGTGGAAGGACAAGGCTGTGGGTAGTGCTGTACTGCAGGAGAAGGCTGAAAGGGTGGGAGCAGTTGCAGAAGGGGAAGGAGGGGAGAGACAGAGGCAGAAAGGAGCAGTGGCAAGTGAGGAGAAGGAGTGGGAGCTGATTTCCTGGGAGCAAACTTAATGGGATTTCTCCCAGAGGGAAGGGTGGCAAAAGTTCACCCTGCAAAAACAAGTTGTCTGACTGTGCAGGTCTGGAAGGGCCCATTATCCCTCGCTTAGGAATCTGTTTCAAAGTTAGTCTGGGAGGTGGAATATCAAATGGGAACCTTAGGAATTGCTGTGCTTCTAAAGGCTCTGTTTGCCTGTGACGTCTGTGGTTGATATTTTGAGCTGTCTCTTTCCTGAAGTGTGTTTCTAAATTGGGCAATACCTTAAATGCTTCAGTTTCACTGAGAAAGACTTGAAAGCATGAGGGAACTTACTGATTTTTTTGTAATCATTACCAAGTTTTTCAACACCTGTAAGAATTAATGAATAATTATTTAAAAATACCTACACATAAGTAGTTACATGAAATATTGAAGTCCACGAGAAAGATACTGAAGACTCTCAAACTTTCTTGCTATTTGTTAACAAATTAGTAAATTGGTCTCTAGCTTTAGATCCTTTTTTTTGAAGTGGAAAGATCTTTTCCCTGGCTTTGGTCTTTTTTTGTGATTAAGTACTAATAACAGATAAAGTGGATGTACTCTGCATTTACTACAGTGCAGTGAATTCTTACGTGGTCTTTCATTTTTGATATTGACCATGTGTGAAGGATGGCAAAGAGCAAAGGAAATGCTCATCAATCAAAACTTTCATGTATGTAGGTGGTTGCTGCAATGTTTAATAAATACAGTGGTACATTTTTTCTCAAACCCTCCACCCTTCATAAAAAAAAAAAAAAATGATGTGTTAAGAATGATTTTGGGGCACATACCAGTATTTCATCTTCCTGTTGTGTCTGGGTGCTGCACAGGTTCATTTTCTCCTCCCCATCTTGGTGCCCATCTCCTGCAGAGCCTGGAGCTGAGGGACACTTCCAAAAACACCTCAGCTGGCAGGCAGGTACCTTGTGAAGTTCTATTTGCTAGAACTTTTACAGGTCCAGATTTTACCCTGGTGCCTTTTATGTTCTGCTTTTGCTTTAAAGGAGTTGCACCCTCTGCTGTGGTCTGACAGAGTTTTGTTGTGCTGATCAAACCCCGTGTCTGTTGTGGTGTTGCGCCAAGCCTGTTTTTCCTGCACATGTTTATGTTACCCCAGCTCTTATTCTAATGAATTACACTTTCATTAAACCTGAGATACACTTGGGCTGGCAGTGCAGAGCTCTCCTCAGTTCTCCTCTGTGTCAGAGGGGGAGAAGGCTCTTGGGGAGCTCCAGGCAAAGAAATCCTTGCTGGAAGCAAAGCTCCACAGTCCCGACTGCTGGGATTTCTGCCAGAGTGGTGCCTGGATGTGTGTTCTTTTCTGTGTTTCAGTAAGTAAATTTAAACTCTTTCCCCTCCTTTCTCTCCCTCCTCCCTTGCCTTCTTTCTCTGGAATGTGTGAGATAACCATGCCTTTCAGTTCTGTCCCTTGCTCTTGCATTTGGCTCAGGGGAAGGTGTTCCCTGACAGGGGAAGAAGCTGCATGAGTAGCCGCCATCAGAAGCAGGAATTTGTAGAAATCAGTAGAAATTTGGGGATGGGAACTGCACAGCAGGCGCACTCCAGTGAAACTCTGCTTCCCAGCGCTGGGTAAGACAGGAAGGTCTGGTTAAATGGTTGGTTGTGAAGCTGCATCTTTCTGCTCCAGACCTACGGAACTTTAATTGAATATTTGTTTAAAATCTATGGGGTAGGGGAAAAAAAAAAGCTTTTAAGATGCTATTTTGAATGCGTATGTGGCCTCTGATTGTCTTGAACCTTTATATAAGAGTTAAAAAGACACTTGATTATTCAGGAGGCTCCACAAACTTAGTTCTTCATGGATTTCTCCACTGTGATTTAGTGAGAACAATTATTTGTAAGGAAAGGTATATTCCAAGCAACCTGTCCTTTAAAATTGGCTCCCTGCTTTTTCTTCTTCCAGAATCTATTATAAATCATGTTTAATAGAAACAAGTGCTTTAAAAACAAATCTTGTGCTTTATTAACTGGAAATGTTTCGGTGTGTCAGACCAGACAAGAGAGGTCCTGTAAGAAAAGGTGTTGGAAAGCAAAATGTCTGGTGAAAGTTCCAATTTCAAATGCCATCTTTCCATCCCAGTATTTCCAGGAAGCTTTTATTATCTTTACTACTCACTGAATAAGCAGGATCCTGTAATTGCACAAATCCTGCAAAATTACAGCTTTGGATTTTGTTCTGAGCTGTACTACTAGCAAAATTCTGTCATTTTGGATTTTTTTTTAATTCTCTATTTTTTATTAAATCCTGCAGATTATGCAGCTCCTGACCAATGTCTGTAACATTTAACATTTTTGAGAATCTGTTTTTGAGATGAGTAAAAACATGTGATGTGTAATCTTGAAAATGTTTCAATGAACTTGGTTTATAAAAGGGACAGAAATCTCTCCTTGAAATAAAATTTTGTGAGCAACAAGAATAAACACATGGCATTTACAGTGAAGAAGAAAACATTTTAATCTGATTTATTTGAACGCCTAAAAGGGTAACTTGCTTTCCTCATGGCTAAGACTGTGGGGTGGAGAGTTTTGTTGTGGATTTTAGATGTTGTTCACACCATTTTTTAGGGTTACTTTTGTATTTTTTGATGTACAAGGAAAATGCCCTGTATGAATATAAATCTCTTTGGTTGAAATCCTTGTTAGGGTTTGATGCAAAGCTTGAAACAGAAAGTTGCAAACAAAAATACGTTTGAGCAATCAATGTCGTAAGATCAAGTGTTCATTTTAATGTTGAATTTTAATCAGAAGAATGATGCAAGCTAAACCTCATTAGATATTCATATCATCTGTTGTGATCTGAAATCTCTCTTGTGGTACAAACTCTTCTCTGCTTGATGTGGGTATCGGTTGCTTACCTGCTCTGAAACATTGAAATATTTTCAGTTATTAAAACACACAAATGTTACTAATTTTTTTGAAATTAATAACATTTCAGCTTCTGCTGATTGATCCATCTTCTTTGTTGTACCAGCATAATTAAAATAATTCGACTTTTGAATCAATAAATTTTTAACTCGTTTAAAAACCTAAAAATATCCCTATTACAGTGAATTTTGGAGGAGTAGGTCACTAAAGCTACCCCAGGTCAGACAGG
This sequence comes from Bombycilla garrulus, assembly GCA_013400315.1. Lineage (NCBI taxonomy): Eukaryota > Metazoa > Chordata > Aves > Passeriformes > Bombycillidae > Bombycilla > Bombycilla garrulus. The sequence continues at coordinate 164,793 of VXBU01017607.1, read as the reverse complement.
AGGTAGTTATTAACATTGTCCTACAGTGAATTGGAAGAGTTTGGGAGGAGTAAATGCTTACAGTCAGCAATGGGAGTCTTGCAATGGGAGTCTGTGGTCTGTAACGAGCACTGGGGTGGGGATTTTTGCCCTGTTACACACCCATACCTGGCCTTGGCTCCTGCCTGTGTCCCTCCTCTTGCTGAGCTCCGGGGAAAATGATCTGACAGTCTGCAATCAGCAAAACCTCCTCCTCAACCTTGCCTTGAAGTGCAGTGGGGATGAGGCTGAAGGAAGCAGAGTGTGAATTGTGCTAACTCTGCTGCCAAAGGTCTCCTGTTCCCTTTGTACTGAGCCTTGTATTTCTTTATCTGCAGCTTCTGTCTGTCTGACAGTTCAATAACTAAATGAAAGGGTTCTTTCCTGTAAACTGAATTAAAAAAAATTCCCAGGTTTAAACTTTCTCTGTAGTGATTGCCACAAAGAGGAGGGTTTAAGGGAAAGTTTTTTGTTCTCAAGAGCAGATAGATAAACTGACAACAAAACCATTAAATTTGCCTACTTTTCCAGCTGAATATATTGCACAGTACATACCAAACAGCATAAAAGGTGACATTTCAGAGTTATTTAGATGAGTGATACCTAGTAGTATGGTAAAGTGACTTCTATTGAAATGCAAATTTAATGAAAGGGTCTCCTTTTGGTCTTCCTGTTACCACTTGTGCTCGTAGCTTACATTTATATACACACATGCATATACAGAACCCATTGTTCTTTGTGCCTCTTCTACAGACTCCCCACTCCCAACTTTCTTACCTGGATTATTTGCATTTTGCTTCACTTTCAAAATACAATAAAAATCTGAACCTTTTCCTGAAGTGCTCTTTATTCTTGCATTCTAAGCTACACACTTTGCAGTGTGCTTCAGAATTGAGCTCACTCTGTGGTTTTCATCCAGCTTCAGGTGAGAGTGCCGAACCTGTCTAACAAGAAATTCGGGATTTCTGGTGCCTCTGATTGCTCATTTTGCGGTTCAAAACAACCAAAAAAAAAGTGCTATCAAATTCAGCAATTCAAATGGCACTGTTTTATCCTGTTCGTTATAATCTTTTGTTTGGGTGCCTGCCGCCTCAAAACACTTTTGAGTCAAGATATGTAAGTTCCTTGAAAATCTTGCTGAAAAAGAGCGAGGAGTGAGATGTAAGTAGAAAGCAGAGTGGTGATTAAGTGGTGATGTCCTGTTAGGCTCTAAGTGGGGTTTGCTGTGTTTCACAGCCCTCGATGATTTAAGCAAAGATTGCATCAGGCTGAGGAGTTGGAATTATCACCATCATGGCTTTAAATAAGAGGGGGAGGAAGTCTTTTGCTCGGTAATGGAGTTGTTTTTTTTTTTCTTTCTGACTTTCAGTGATGCTGTTTTTAAGTCATTAGTGCAGACAGACTTTGCAAACTTATAATGAGGATTGAAGGTACCATCATTTTTGTCGAGTATTGCAATCATTAACTTAGACAAGAGCTCTTGTTTTTATTATTTTCATTTAAAAACTGCCTTGCACTATTGGAAACAGGGTTTTCAAAGATGTTCTGGTAACTTAGGGCTTTTATTTATTTTTTCAAGGAGGTGAAGAAATTAATCTGGAAATGGTTCAGAACTTATGTGTCTTGTACACTTTCACCAGACCTGGTATATATAGAAGATTATGTTGCTGGCAGAGTGAATATGAAAAGAACAAACAAAAGTTTTCACTTGTTTGAAGATGGGTTAAGCACCTCTAAGAAAAACTGGAGTAGAATTTGTGGAAAATTTGCTCTTGTGTTCCTGTCTAATTTCTTTGCAGCAGAAGGGATCTAAATTGTAATGAATGGGGGTGAATAGGTTTTGGATTTGATTTAACAGCTGGGTTTGCTAAGTTTCTCTATTAGAAATGTAGAAGGAATGGTTAGAAGCAGAGCTTTTGGAGTATTTTATGGTTTGGGGTTTTTCCTGTCCAAATTTGACATGGATATGTCAACCACAACAAAAAAATCAAATGCAATGCAGACAAAGCTGCAGTTGGCAGCTGTTAATTTGTTTTGATCAGAGGCAAATATTTCAAGTCTTCTGATCAGTTTATTTTCCTTGAGCTGAAGTAATTTGGTTTTTTAGTTGTCTAAAAGCCTCTCTGCACCACTGGTTTGGAAAAAAAAAATAGGGATTTATTTATATCAGAAGAACAACTGTCTCCAGCTCTTTGTCTCTTCAGTTCTTCCCTTCTTCTGCAGTTTGACCTTCTCTTTCTCTTCCTTTTTATTTTATTTCTGTGTGCGTGCCCTTATTGTTCACCCTACTGTTTTCACTGTGACTCTGCTTGCTTCTAGCACTGGTAGCTCAAGTAGTGTTAGACATGATCTTCCCCAGTTGGACTGCATGCCAGATTTTCCTGAGGGGAATGTAAATACTGCGAGGTCAGTGCAGTATCAAATGCCTGCAGCCTGAAATGAACCCAGCAGGGTTTTCTGCTATTCACTCAAAATTAAAACCTGCTAAGGATACACTGCGGAATGTTGAAAAGTCAAGACTTTGAATTATATATTAAGCTTTACAGATTTTTTTTTTGCTTTAATTAAGCTTACTTTTTTTCCTCTAAAGTAAAAGAATGTGCATTAGGGACTGCTCACTAGAATTGTGGTAATTAACAGATGTGTTTAGAAACCTGTCTCTGTAGACTGATGGATTAGATTGGTTGATTTATCTCTAAAAATGAGGAAGAGTTGTATGTGTGTGCATGCTCACCTGCAACACAATTAATACAGTGACACTTAAGCATTCAAGTGACGTGCTGTAAATAGCAAATAAAATCTTTTATTCCTCTGTGTTTTCCTCACCTCCATCACTCCTTTCTACCTGAAAAAGAATGGACGGGCTAAACTCACATGGCGGAGCAAAAACAAATTGCTCTTTATGACTTTCTCCTGTGCTTCAAACAACCTGCTGCTCATTCTTTGGAGGAGGAATTGCTCCCTGTGATTCCTTTAGGTCAGTGATGCTCTTTCATTTGCCAGAGGATAGTTTGAATTGCTTGCATCTGTGTGCTGCTGGGGACCAGCACTTCTGGTTTTACAAGGAGTGGAAGTAGAGATTAACAGCTGAACTCGAGGGCCTTTTGCTTCGTAGGGCTGCTGTCAGGAGATTGACATAATTTGGGTCTGTTTGTCTTCCAGACTGGTGTCTGGGAAAGAGTGGCTGCTGTTAGTTTGGGCAAGAATCTATCTAATTGATGAAATTAGAAGAAAATAAGCTCTGAATATTAATAATAAAGCCATGCATTGAAGTTTTTTTGGTGTTTTCTGTTGGCCACACCGTGGCAAGACCAAAGTTCTTTCTCCATTTCCCTCCAGATCTCTAAGCTGTCGTGGTAATGTCACTGTGAAATGACAACAGGAAAATGTAACTTGTGGTCAGGGAATTTTTGCCTTTTTATCAAAGCTGGTTTATTTTTGTGAGGAGATAAGTAGTGCTGTGTGGTCATTAGATGAGTCCCTACTGCTTCACGATGTTTTTGTTACGTTCCTGGTAAAGCTTCGTGGTTTTCTCTGGGAGACTTCATGATATTCTGATGAAAGAATACTTGGTTGTTGAATGCTACACTTTGATTTTCCCAGTTGGTTAAACTGAGTATTGAAAATAACTTTTAGAGGTATTGATGAAAATCATCAGTGCTGAAGAGAGAATAAAACAGATTTGAAAATGAAAAGCATTAGTAGCTGTCATGTAAGCAAAGTAATGCTAAGTTCAAATGAATACATTATGAAATACTCATTCTGAAGCAAAGATGAATGTATTATGGAGTGTAAAACTGTCTTTCACTAAAACACATTCCTTGAACAGCTTTATTAGTGCTTATTTTTGTGTCACTGGACAGCATTTTTTACTAGAAATAATTTACTTGGAAGATCAACATTTCATACCTTTTCTCTCTAAAAATGAAAAGTATAAATACCTGTGTGCTGGTAGGCCATTGCTTAAAATATTCATGTAAAAACTCAGGCTATTGGCTCTGAAGGAGTAGGAGCAGCTCATGTATCAGTTCCTTCTTTTAAAATAAAATAAAAAGCTATTTTTGTTACTTAATAAAAGCATGTTTGTGTGGGTTTTTTTGTTGTTATTTATGTAATGATGTGATAGTAATTCCCAAAGTCCATTTGAAAATGATGGGAATTTCATCAGCAGGATTGCAGGAAGTCTGGCATGTGAGTAGCTGTGATTTGTGAGGTTTGTTTGTTTGGTGTTTTACAGCATTTTTCAGCAATGCTGTCGAATTTCTGAGGTCAGGGAAAGAGGGTGTTGTAAACACCAATAAATGCCTAACTTCACCGTCTGGGTTGGCTCTGGCTTGGGTTCTGGAGCTGCCTGAGTGAACCATACGTTGTCCTTCAGCTCATCACTGATTTTCCTGCTCTTGTTCTGTGACTCCAGCATTTTTTTTTTTAAAGATTCAGTATTGTCAGCTGCGATGTCTACACGGGAATGTAGGGCTTGTTTGGGTTGTTTTTTTGGTTTTTTTTTCAATTGGGTAGAACACTGGTCTCTTTTAGAAGCATCTTTTGAAGTGTTTAATGATTCCTCCTCATGAGGTGTGATAATTAAACATAGCATCCCCGTGCATCATTAAAACTTGAAAAAAGTGCTGATATTTGGTTTTTATGCCCTGTAAGACACTGTTTCTTCCCACTACTAGTGAAAAATGACTGGTGAAGGGCTCTGAGAACAGCAGTGGTTTCCTCACTGAGCCCGCTTTGGGATGACTTTGGAGCGCTGCCTCCGTGGTGCTGCCGCTCTGCAAACCACTGGCAGCTCTGACATCTGTATTTCAGCAATTTGTCTGCACCCCCTTTCTGTAGATTTAGCTTTTCCTCATCGGTGAAGATGGATTCTCAGAGTTTTGGGAGTAAGTTCTCATCCATGACAAGGTGACTGCATCACCTCTACTCCAGGCACACTTTCAAATCTGTTAGATTTTGTCGTCTTAAAGAATTGAATCCAAAAGTAGAGGACTTTGTTAGCATCCCTAAAATTATGTGGAGCTTATTGGCAAATACTCTTTCTTCATATGCAGTTTTTTAATAACTACAAAGCTATCTTTTTTTTTTTTTAGATGGAGGAGATTAAACTGAACACAGATAATTGTTTCAAATCCCAGTCACACCGTAGACAATAAAATCTTATGTCTGAGCAACCACTGGAATATCATCATGTAAAAATTAAAGTTACGGGAAATGATGTTGCTGTGGAAAAAATAATTTGTTTTATTCCCACAGGCACTAATTATCAGGGCTCTAAACTGAAACTTGTACTTTTCTGCAAAGGATCCTTGTAAGGAGAACATAATCAAGAGCCACTAAAATCTCTGGTCTTATTTTAGAGATAAATTATGCTATTCCACTGGTTGCTTTCCAAGTTATGTATTGAAACGATCAAACAAAAAAAATTTGCTTGACTAAATTCCACATAATGGTGTGTTCTTAGCATTCAGCACTCAAATAAAAGAAGTGGGAATGGAAAAGAATGAAATTTCATGATACGTTTTCATAATTTAGCAACTTGGGTTTACTATGTTTTTAAATNAAATTTATATATATATATATTTACTAGCTTGAGGCATAATAAAGAATAGTATATAAATATTGTGTGATCTTTGAAGCTGGGATTTTGTTTTCAGTAATTTGCTGTACTCCTCTTCCAGTGTTCCTGCTTTGTTTATATGATTCACCTGGTGCTGTGGTAATGATCAGGGTAATGATTTGGGGAAAGCTGACTCATGTAAAGCTGAGGAGTTGCAAGTCCCAAAAAAAAAAAAAAAAAGTAATGGTNTTTTAGAGATAAATTGTGCTATTCCACTGGTTGCTTTCCAAGTTATGTATTGAAACGATCAAACAAAAAAAATTTGCTTGACTAAATTCCACATAATGGTGTGTTCTTAGCATTCAGCACTCAAATAAAAGAAGTGGGAATGGAAAAGAATGAAATTTCATGATACGTTTTCATAATTTAGCAACTTGGGTTTACTATGTTTTTAAATACTTAATTTTGTTTGTTGGTTTTTTTTTTTTTTAATTTGCATACAAAACCACACTTGTGTTTGTTCACTTTTCAAAGCATCTCGGCTTTTCATGCTCTTGAGACCATGTTTTGTACAGCACAAAATACCATGGAAATGTTAGTTCTCGAGTTCTCTGGTGACATTGCTTTGGTTGCTGTTCTGGTGATTCTTTGGGCCACCAAAAATTATATAAGACCATTTCTAGTTTGTAAGCTATACTTGGACATTTAATAAATTTATATATATATATATTTACTAGCTTGAGGCATAATAAAGAATAGTATATAAATATTGTGTGATCTTTGAAGCTGGGATTTTGTTTTCAGTAATTTGCTGTACTCCTCTTCCAGTGTTCCTGCTTTGTTTATATGATTCACCTGGTGCTGTGGTAATGATCAGGGTAATGATTTGGGGAAAGCTGACTCATGTAAAGCTGAGGAGTTGCAAGTCCCAAAAAAAAAAAAAAAGTAATGGTGTGGAATGAGAGCTGATGTGCATCAGTATCTGTAGGGATGTAAATATTTTGTGAGCTGCAGCAGTAAATTGGGAGCTCTGTGGGAAGAAGCAGCATCCCTCTGAATGGACACATTTCTTCAAAATAAAACTTTTAATGGAGGAAAGAAAACATCTCCAAGAAAGATTGTTTCTGCAAGAGCTCAGGAGCAGGACTGATGAGCAGTCCTGGCAGCTGAG
>VXBU01017607.1:13423-157293 GCA_013400315.1 Bombycilla garrulus | reverse complement strand
CCAAAAATTATATAAGACCATTTCTAGTTTGTAAGCTATACTTGGACATTTAATAAATTTATATATATATATATTTACTAGCTTGAGGCATAATAAAGAATAGTATATAAATATTGTGTGATCTTTGAAGCTGGGATTTTGTTTTCAGTAATTTGCTGTACTCCTCTTCCAGTGTTCCTGCTTTGTTTATATGATTCACCTGGTGCTGTGGTAATGATCAGGGTAATGATTTGGGGAAAGCTGACTCATGTAAAGCTGAGGAGTTGCAAGTCCCAAAAAAAAAAAAAAAGTAATGGTGTGGAATGAGAGCTGATGTGCATCAGTATCTGTAGGGATGTAAATATTTTGTGAGCTGCAGCAGTAAATTGGGAGCTCTGTGGGAAGAAGCAGCATCCCTCTGAATGGACACATTTCTTCAAAATAAAACTTTTAATGGAGGAAAGAAAACATCTCCAAGAAAGATTGTTTCTGCAAGAGCTCAGGAGCAGGACTGATGAGCAGTCCTGGCAGCTGAGCAGAGAGTGATGAACACCTTACATGAAATTAGGACAGGAATTTACATACAGGAGCTGTTTCCTTTAAGCTGAGGAGAACAGCAATGTTTTCAAGATATGACCTGTCTTGGCAGTAGATGAACTGAATACTGTGAATTCATCCAAAGTTTATGTATCTTTGTAACCTGTTTTGAGGCAGCTGAAGTGGTTCATGTTAAATATTTTACATAGCTCAGCTCTCCCTTTAAAACCCTTTTTATCTAACCAAAATTAACCATCTGCTTGTCGGAGATCGTTTTGCCACAAAAACAGATTAAAGGTTTTCTTTGTGGTGCAGGATTAATAGGTGGAAGAATATGAAGTTAGAGGCCAATTAAAATATTTTCTAGGTTACCCTATACGTAGTCAGCATTAAAAAATATTATGAGATGTGTAGTGGCATTCTATAGAAAATTTATTTTGGTAAATGTTTTCTCCTATTTATATACTTGTTCATTTTGACTACTTAATTTCTTTTCTTTAATTTATTTTTTCATTTGCCTGGAGAGAGGGAATTTTCAAAATTAAAATAACCACCACAAAAAGCACATCTGTGTAGTGTTAATACTGGTTCAAGGTTTTTCTCTTTTTAGCTGCCGTGTAGTGTTCATTCTTTAGGTACCAACTTGAACATTGAAATCCCTTTCTTTGCAGATTTTATCACTGGTTTCTTTAAAAAATAAATTTTAAAAATAAATAACCATCTGTTTCTTATTTAAGATAACTAGGAAGAAAACTGCCCTCTCACTTTAAATGTGTCAAGGTGAATGCTGAATTCACAGTAACACACAGTACAGAGGAGTATAAGCTCCATGTTCTTTCAGACTTTCAAAGAATTTCAGATATATCCCAACTGTTGTGAATTGTGGTACAGATTTTTGTGAAGTGGGCACTAAAGTTAAAATTTAACTTTGAGTTAAATAGCAGCTTGCCTTTTGTCTTTTTTTGTCCATTTTTTTCCCCGATGTGATTTGAACCTCTGCAGAGGCAATCTGCAGATAATAGATGCTATTTTATCACTTCAGCTTATGGAGCCACCAAGTCCTAAATTTTCCTGATGACTTTCCAAAGTTGGATAAGTTGTTTGTTTGGGGATGTTTTTTTTTTCTCTTTATGTCTTCTTTTGAACCAGTATCTTAATTGGATCTTTTATTTCCACTTTGCTAAAATAAACTTTGAGCAAATGTTGCTTCTTGAATGGATATACTTCTGGTTTGCACAAGGAACTCTGCATGCATTTAAAAAAACAACTTTACATACAACTATATCATTTTGTTGTTTTATTGGTATTTCTAGTGCTTAGAGAGTCCTGAACTGTTCAGGAGAGCAGGGTTTTGTAATAGTTTCATTTGGAAAGTAAAAAGGAGGTAATTTTTTTTGATTCTTAGGTGTGCCTTTTTTTGTCACGATGCGCCTACTTTTCACTGACCTTTTCATGCAAGGATTTCTGGCTCTTTTTAACAAGATTTCCTTTTCCTATTTGCAAGGCAGCACTGCTTGCTCGAATTCGATTGATATCTTCATGATGCTAAGCTTATGAATTGACAGAATTGCATGCCCTCAGGATGGGACAAAAATGTAATCCATTGATATTTGGATTATATTTTATCACTTTCATTTAGGAGAAGAAGCAGAAGCTGTGGCCTTCATCCACAGTGCAGAGAAAACAGATTCTGATTTCTTAAAATCAGACTCCAGCTGGAAAAGTAATGTGGCTCTAAAGGCCTGACATCTGAAATAATATTGTTCCAGTTCAGGGTGTCTGGAAAAATGAGCATAGTTTTATGCTCAAGTAGTATTGGTTTAACAGGAAGAGGGTATCACAGAACTAGAGACACTGAGGAGTTTGAGAAGGGTGATCAGAGATGGAAGGGCTTCATTTGAGGAATGCCTGGAACACCTCACTGAGGGCTGATGTGGAGAGTGCATGTCTTTAAAGTTAGAAATGGTAGAAGGACAAATAAGGAACAGATTTGCTGTGTATTCCAGGAAGAGAGCTGCCAGGAGGAATCACACATCAGGAAAAGCTGCCCATGGTGGCTGATGTTCGAAAGGTCTGAAAGAAACGCCTGCCATTCAGCAGAGTGGCTGAAAACTTGTGGGAAGTGTAGCTTGGGATGGTGAGGGCTGGAAGGCTGCAGGCATGGAGTCCTGTGGTCACTCCTTCTATTTGGAATCCCACTCCTGAATGTTGTGATTGCCAGCACAAGGTGTCCCCGTGCATCCCTCCTGTGCTGCTGGGCTGTCCCAGGTGTTTGCTGCTGAGCACAGCACTGCTGGGTGCCTCTAACCTGGTTCAGCAGCTCTGGAGAGCAGCATTAATCACCAGGGTATAAATATTAATTTACTGGGGGTAACTGAGAGGAATGTAGTTTTAATTATGGTGCTGCAGGTACTCAGAAATGCTCTTGCAGAGTATCTCTGGCTGGTATCTTATCGCTAAAGCTTTGATGGATGCTGTGTGTGCACAAAGCATGGCTGCATGGGAAGACTTTATAGTTTGCTTGTAGTAATGTTTTGGCTTTGACTTGTTTTGGAAATAAACTATGTAAACATGAAAATGTTACTGATCTTCCTACTGAAGCTTTACTATGCACAGAAATTTAATGAGAGAAACATAAAAGTTATGAAATCATTAGATACTGTCTGCTGGTTGGGTATTGATTCACACGGGTGTAATTGACTTTTTGCACAAAGGGGTTTGGGTGAGTGAGTTGGAACCTGGCAAAGAGGCTTTAAAGCTGAATTGTTTTTTCAGATTATAAATGGATTCGAAGTATTAAACTTGTACCTGCTTTCAGAAATCCTATGAGATCATTTTAGAGATAGTAGGAGATTAATTTAGATGATACAATCTTGGGGAGGGTAGAGTAAGATGCTTACAACAGTCTAAATGACGAAATATTTACTTATTTGAAAATAAAATCTCTTTTTTTCTCCCTTTCTTCCCAAAAGATCTGTTTTATCAAAGCACACAGGCATTTGAAGAATGATTTTTCTTCTAGATCAGTACATGAATTATTAGGAAGTAACTACATTTTCTATGTTATTCTCTCAAGAAATAAATTCTTTGGAAAACGTAGCAAGTGGAATACAAATCCTGTAGAGGTTTAATCATCATTTATGCAACATTTCTCTCTACAGTTATGGATTTGGGTTTTTTCCTTTTAACTAAAGAAACTACAAATTTATTTGAGTAATGAATCTGGAAGCTTTTTTACATATGGATCTCAACGTTGGTCAACTGCAAAAAATTAGTTTCTGTTTTCCTAGATAATAATGATGTCAGAATACAGAGTCGCATATTCATAAAATCTGAAAGCCAATACTTACCTTAGTACTTATTGCTAATAGTAAACCACTGTAGGTTGTATGCACACAACTCCAAAGGGTTTGGAGGACAAGAGCCCTCTGTCAGAAGGTTCTATGAAAGGTTCGGTGTTTTTGGCCTAGTATTATCTCATGGTATTAACAAAACAAGAAACCTGTGGTGTTGTTCCCTTTTAGATGTTTGGAAAAGTGGAAATACAGATTACTGTTCTGACACAAATGATGGGTTTTGCTGTTAGACTCCATTTATGGGGATCGACTTGCAAACTCTCTCAAAGGATGGGAATCAATTTCTAAATTTGCTGGATGTGCCACTGGAATATCTCTAAAATATGAAGAAAATGCAGCAAAGAGAATTCAGCTGGTGAACGCTGCTTAGTGTACCACCAGCTGGATTCATGCTGTAGGATTTATGTGCTTTTAGTGATTTCTCATTTGGGCTGGGAGGAGCAAGATTAGGAATAAATATAAAAGAGCACTGGAAACCTGGGTTTTCATGTGATGTAGTAACCAAGAGAGAACTGAGTAACAAGAATACTGGAAAGTAACACTTTTTAAATTTGTTCATTTAAATTGTTAATCACCAGAAATTAGGTTGTGAAGCTTCTACCAACACTGCCTGAATTAAATCCTACCAGATTTTAAGCAAAGCTTTTAAAGGCATTTGGTGGCTTTTTTTTGCATGGTTATCCATTACTGAAGAATAGTTGAGTGAGTTTCCAAATGCTGATAAAGATCTTGCCATGCTTTCCCAATTTTCAGGCTCTTTAATTCAGACTGGTTTGTGACTACTCCTCCATCCAAAAAGAAGTCAGTTTAAATTCTGAGAAACAATAGAAGAATTGTTTGGCAGAGAAGTCAGCAACCAGTATCTTGGCACTGCCTTCTGCTTTTTAAGCCAGGTTGCTGACAGCAAAAGCACAAACAGAACTTTGAAAAAAAAATTAAAAATGTCCAGTCTTTCAGAAGCAAATCTAAATGGAAAATGGAGTCTACTCTAGAGAGACTACAACAGCTTTCCATGCAGTTACTTTGAAGTTCTTCGTACAATAATGACACTTGAAAACTATTTTTACCTAAAAAAAATAGTTTTTGTTTTCTATGCAAGCTTTTTAGCTCACATAATTACTTGCACCTCATCTAATGTGATGTCATGTCCACATCAAAAATTATTGGGGTGCAGCTTTCTAATTTTCCTTCTCTACAAAAAACTCTTGGGACCTAATTCTTGCAGAACTCTTTGTAATAGCTGAAGAAATTGGAATACAGGAAACAACACGAGGAATTTGACATAACTTAGAAGTTGTGTCAAAGGCTGTGTTTGTCAAAGCAGCATTTGCTCTCTGCCACTGTTTGATGTGCAATTTTTGAGCAGGCTTGAAGCAATGGTGAATTGAGGCAGCTTTCAGTGCTGACAGTGTAAAGTATGGAATCAGAATAGGGGAAAGATGACAATGAATCTTTTTCGTGCTCTGCTGTGCAATTATGTTTTGTAGGATGGCTTGGGTTGGGAGGGATCTTAAAGATCATCCATGGCAGGGACACCTTCCACTGTCCCAGGGTGCTCAGAGCCCCATCCAGCCTGGCCTTGGACACTGCCAGGGATGGAGCAGCCACAGCTTCTCTGGGCACCCTGTGCCAGGGCCTCCCCACCCTCACAGGGAAGAATTTCTTCCCAATACCCAAACTAAACCCACCCTCTATCACTTTGAAGCTGCTCCCTCTTGTCCTGGCCCTCCAGGCCCTTAGAATTGTCCCTCTCCATCTTTCCTGTAGGCTCCCTTCATGTGCTGGGAAGGCCACACAGTCAGGTCACACCTGAGCCTTCTCTTTTCCAGGCTGAACAATCCCAGCTGCAGGCAGAGAATTACAGAGAGAGGATCTGGGTTTGCCGAGCTCAATGTTACTGGCTCCCTCCAAGGACAAAGGTGTTCAGGGGTTTTTATTTCTCGCATTTTCATAGTACCTTTGGAACACTTTGCCAGGTTTGGTTCATCCTGGCTTAGATTGGCTTGAAACTATAAAAGTTATCAGTGCCAAAAATTCTTTTTCCTGTGGTCATGGAGTCTTTCCTCTCTTACAATAATTTTTGCAATTATGCAGCCACAGTGCAAGTCTCATCAAACTGAAAATGTGTCAATTGTAGGACTAGTTTACAGAGAGATATGAGCTGATGTGAACCTGTATCACTTTCCAGAAGAGCTGCTGCAAATACCAGCTCCTCAGACAGTTTCAGCTATTCAGGGAAAGGACTTTTATGCTGGCATAGGCTCCATCTGCCTTAAGAGGGTTTGTTAATGCTGAAATGTTTCTCACTAAATATCATGCTGCCTGGTACTGCTATATGGGGGGAAAAATCTGACGTGTAGATTTGCTTATAGTTTTTATACAGTGTTTTTATGTGCATTCTTAAGTAATGCCAGCTCAGTATTTCCCTGCAGTTCACTTGTGTTTCTATTTATACTTACAGTTTGCTTTGATTAACTAAAACAGTAAGTAGGTGCTATTTCTAGCATAGAAGGCATATTGAAATAAAGATGTGAAGATATTCTTTGAAGTCTGCTTTTATGGGTGCCTCCAAAATCAGCAGAAACTTTAGAACCCAGCAAAATTGATAATACTGTTTATTGAATTGAATGACTTGCCTGTGTTCACAGAAGTTTGAAAAAGAATGTTGTTGGGTATAGCTGGAATGGGAGTCAAGTTAAAAACTAACTGTACTGACAGGAATTAATCAGAGCTGTAGAATCAAGTGTTCTGGTTTAGCAGTGTGTGTTGGGATCTTAACTGGAACTCTCTGAAATGAGTGTGAAAGCTGTGGATTACACTTGTACGTACAAGTCTAAACTTTTAGAAACTTTTAAAAGTGCCTTTGGGACTGGGGGAAGGCTACTTCCCCTGCGTGTTTTCTCTCGACTGTCAGGTGTGTGCATGTCTGTGTGCATATGAAACAAACTTTGTTATTTACTATCATTTTCTGCCAGTTTCAATATCAAAAATTCAGTTCCTCTCTTGGACTTCTAAATCATAGAAAATAGCTAGAGACTAAGCTATTGAAGTAAACATAAGAAAATGAATGCCAAGCTGGCTGAGCAGGTAAAGATTTGTATTTCAATCAAGGATGGAAACAAATATAAAATAATGGCAAGAGGAATGTTTACCTTGGCTACAAGTTCCTGGGGGAATTTGAATCTTTAGGTTGTCTTTGACTCATTACTGTCATTGACTAAACAAAACAAATACCTCAAACGACAAAAGAAGTTGACTTCAGAAATGATTCAGCAAGTCATTCATCACCTTGATAAAATAAGGGAAAAGACCATTCATTTAGCTGAGTTATTTGTAGGTACTGGTTTTTCCCCATGGATTGTTTGATGTGTCTGCTGCTTTTAAAGGTAGAAAACATTCTGTATTTGATCCACCTGTTATCACAGCATTGCAGTAAATATATGGACCTCTATGCCTAGAAATACAGGGAGTATTTCTGACTGAATACCCAGAGTTTTGTCAGTTTTGGCAAGATGACTTCAGGTAGTGGTTGTGCTTTGAAAAATACTGTCAGAAACAGTTTTCAGTGCAGAAATTGGGAATTGACAGCTGCTGCTGCTGTTGCTGCTGACTCTTCCAGTGGTATTTGATATAGCAATATCATTTTGTCAGCAATGGCGGGGGCTTCTGCCAGCTCTTGATGATAAGGAAATGTAATTATCCTTGAGAGGAGCATAATCTGTGACCTGCTTCATCTCAGCTCTTGACCAGAGAGGCCGTGGGGTCTCTGTCTTTGAAGATTGTTGAAACTTGACTGCACAAGGTTCTAATTAACCTTAACTAGGTTTGAGGCTGTTCCTGCTTGGAGCACGGGGTCACAGTAAATGAGCTCCAGAGGTGTCTCCCAGCTTAAATCATTGGGTGATGTTTTGTCAGTGAAGCAGTGGCTTTTGGTAAAATGGTAATATTACAGGTTTTTTTTTTCCCCATGGACATCAGCTTGTAACTGAGATAGGGAAGGATGAGCAACTAAGCAAAAGTGAAACTGCAGACTCAGATCTCTTCTGAGGAGTGATATCAGCCTGAGTGGAGATTGGGTTTTTTGCTGCTTTTGAGATTGCCAATACAGCTGTAGGTTACAGAGAGCTGGAAATGTCTCTGAAATTGCAGTTTGTTCAGTAATGAACAACTGGGCACCTTGGTGGATCCCGCTACCAATGAGAGGTGATTTTCAGTTAAGTCCCCCTGAACTGGAAAATCAAGACACACTCTAAATGTAGATTTTAAAATCGTGGCTGTGGGTACCTGGGAGGGAACAGAAGCTCAAACTGAGGTGGTCGACTCAAAGTTGGCTCAGAGCTGACTGATGCCCGGGCTGCTCACAGAAACTGCAGTTTGACTTTGCTTGCAGTGTTGGAGTTTGCTGTCTTGTTAAGAGAATGCTTTAAAACCCTCATATCTGAGTGGATATGATGGAAGATCAATATTTGAAATACAGAATAAAAGTTAATGGAAGTGAGTTAAGGCATGAGCTTTTACTGAACGTGGTGAACTGCAAAGGAGAAATTTATGGTGCTTTTGCTTGGTTTAGTGTTTTTAGTGGGTTGTTTAATGGGTTTTTTAATGTTTAGTTTTTTGTGGGGTTTTTTTAATGCAAGGATTATTTCTACTTCCTATTAGTTTGTATATTTTGTATGGCAGTGCTAAGTGCTACAGTAACTATTAAGGAAAATCTTCTCTATTCTCCATTGAATTTGGAATGTTGCACTTCTCAATTTATTTCAAAAAATTGTTGAAATAAGTCTTAGTGATCAAATTATCTCTTCTTTTAGGATGCAGACCTGTCTAGGACAAGGCATTTTTCCTAGGCTTGTGCTTTACTGACATCTCAGGAATAAATGGAACAGTAGAGGGAGCTTGGTAGTGTCTCTAAATTATCTAAAAACAACAGCAGCCAAAGAAAACAATCCAAAACTTCATGGGGGAGCCTTGTGGTGCTCAAATAAAAATATGCAGTGAGGCTGCAGAGCAGTGCTGTAAATTATCTCATTTCTGGTTTGGTCCAGTAAAATATTACTTCATAAGAGAGAAGAAAATCACTTTTGCTTTTTAAACACTTTCATTCCCATGGATGATGATGATGATGTAGTGTTTCTGTTTGGTTCATGTTGGTTTTTTTTCCATGTGGATAGATTGCAAAAGAAATCAAATGTTAAAGTTTGTTCTTTTGCGCTTTTTTTTTAAACTTGCAATGTGTTTTTGTGCTTTTATATATGCTTGTATGTGAAGCATTTGATGCTAAATCATTTAAAATTAAATTGGAGGATAACTGAGTGTGACAGCTTTTCTGGGTGTTATCACACAAAGTAAGATTGATTTGATAAAGCATAAATGAAATAAGTTGTTTGATTTTTGTTGCCATTGTTGTTCTGGTTTGGTTGTTGGTTTTTATTTTGTTTTTAATTCAGTGGCAGCTGAATATGTACTTATAATTGTTAGTGGCAGTTGAGTATTTACTTTTAATTGTTATGGGCACGATGCTTGCCTAGATGTTTCCGGTTTGCTGTGTGTGTAAAATAAGTTGAATTAAGCAATGCTAATAAGAGAAGGGCTCCAGGGACGTTAACAGTGCAGATGTAAGTATCATTATATATTTATTATTTGATTGTTGATACAGTGCATTCAAACAAACTGTATCTTAAGAAGTCTCAGGCATGTATAGGTTTTTAGGTACTAAACATCTCTCTCCATAACCTGATTCTATTTTATATCTGTATTGATGTGATACATAGGTGCTTTCATTCTTTTTCTTTCTGTTCTTTTGAAAAGACCTAGATGTCTAGAAACCAGTACAGTCTTATTTTTTGCATTTAGTTTTAATTGATGTAGTAGCTGTAGTAGTAGCAGAATGTTCTCTGTAAATATGGTAAAAACAGGCAAAACTTCCTTAAATTTGGGGAGCTTTTTGTTAGTACTTGCACTATTGAGACTTTTTTTGGTGGTTTGGGTCTGTTGAAGTGTGTTACAAGCAATCCCAGTTTAATTTATGCTTCAAATCTGTTTTAAAAATTTAACAGTTCCCTCTGTTAAGTGGGAATCCAAAATGGGAAAAGAGGAACATGGACTTGCGTAGAAAATGCGTGCTGACGGACTCATCTTTATTTTTTTGTGTGTTCTAGAGCATCTGTTATGGAAGTTTGATAATAAATGCACTTATTTTGGGAGTTTAGGTTTTGTTTCATTTTTGCTGTCTTCTGTAATTACCGCCTTTTCATACCAGTAATGAATTCCCTAATCTTACTTCATTAGGTACATGTTTCTTGAGGAAATAATTGCGGGGAGAAGCTTTGGGCTCGTGACTGTGGTCGCACACAGACTTGTAGCTCAGTTGAGGTCACTTTTTTAGATTGACTGAGTTTATGCTGTCTCTGGAAGCATCAGTTATTGTAACTTTCCTGTGGCAAATGCAGATCACCTCAGAGAATAACAGCTTTGCCTCTTTATGTGGGAGAAAAGCAGCAAGTTTGGGTGCAGCTACCCTCGGACACCATCATTGTCTCATTGTCTCTCTTTGCTTGTGCATGTTCCCTCTTGCCACTGTATTTAAAACCTCAGTGTGTCTTGGGCAAGGTCATTTGTGTCAGCTTGAGAGCACTGTGACATTCTTACTGGCAGAACATTGACTTAGGTGGTTGTGCTTGTTTGACATTTTGTTGGGCAGTGGTGTTGTCCTCAGCCTCGATTTTCAGCCAAGCTAACAGGCACAGGGTGCAAATGTGGCCATGAAGAGATGAATTGCTACATGTTTATAATGGCATTTGTCCGCTGGAAGTAATTTCAGACATGCCTGGTGTGGGTTAGAGCTCAAACATGATTAATCCCTACAAGGTTTTGTGTAAACAGATAGAAGCATTTATTCTGTGTGGGAAAAATATTATGGAGAACCTCATAAAATAATTTCCGGGTGATACGCTAGAGAATCCACTACTTAATCAAGAAATCTTTTCTGATGAATTTTCTGGAGCATAAAAAGATTTTCAGATTGTTTGTTTTTCATCTCTGACATACTTTTGTGCTAGTTCCATTGCTGCATAGTTCTGTGCTGTGTGCCAGTATTTCCAGTTTGATCGCTGTTGGAGATTTCCATTGTGCTTTCACATCTTTAACATGTCCTAAATTTCTTGACATTCCCTGGTAGAGCAGAGAGATTTGCCGAACCAGATGCCTTCCAAAGTGTGGTGTTTTCCAGCCTTCAGAAAATAGAGCAAGCGTGAACTTTGGGCACCTCCTTGGGCGAATCTGTGTTGGTGAGATCATCGCTGCAGTTAATTTTAGTTTATGTGTCTGAAAAAAATTGAGAAGCAGAGATGAAGAAGTGGTACAATGAGGAATAGACTGGAGGAAGTTCTAAGTTTTAGCGTGCATGGAGTGAAGCTTCACATTTTTGATTCCGTTTGACTTCTGTGGCTTCATCTGGACGAGAAAAACTATGTGCAAGAGTAACAGCGACACTGTGAGCAGCTTATTTATGGATATTGAGAACACCCTACCTGTTGAGTCTGCAACTTCTTCCCTTGGTCAAACCTGTTTCTTTCAGAAACAGAATGAATGTGGGTCATGGCTGCAGTTGTGTCACCCTATATGGGAAGCTTTGATCTTTTATCTCACTCATGCTAATTTCTTTGACAGTGGTTTTTGAAGTAAAATCAGTTTACATTTGGTGTGGGGTTTAGGGGCAGGTGTTTCTTGTGCTGGGTTATTTTTGAGTATTCAAATAGTGCTCTTCTATTTGAAATGTTATTTAGGAAGAAAACTGCAGGAGTTCAGCACAGGGAAAGGAACCACTAATATTGTGCATAAAGGCTAAAAATGATGCTGGGCTACTGAGGTTTAATGTGCTCAGAACCTTCCTTCTAGACACAGAGATTGTAAAATGAGATTGCACACACCTGTTGCTGCTGGGAATGCTGTCCCTGTAGTAGAGGAGTGAGGCAGTTCTGACTGTATTGGTTTGGCTTGCTTACCTAGAGATGACTCTGGGCTTTGCAGCTTGCCTGCTCCAGAGGATACTGATTGCCAGGACAGGAGTTTGGGACTGAGCAAGAGCAGTTTGGGAATTTAGGACAAGGATTATTTTTTGACTCACAGAAGCAGAAGATGAGCAGAACTCAAGCTTGTTGAAGTGACCCACATGTTAAACTGTAGCCCTCACCTTGTCTCTCATAAGGCTGACATAGGGTAAAATGAAGTGGCACGAACACTTGTATTTTAGACTAATAATATGCTTCAAAGCATGAAGCAAGACTGTTCTTTTCATCTATGGGAGAAGGAGTCCTGTTATTATGTCTGTTATGGCCATGTGTGAAAGTGTGTAATTTTTTTGAGCTTCAGAGAGCTATCTGGTAATATTTTCCTCTCTATTTTTTATGGCATCTGGACTTTTAATCACTTTTCCAAATTAAGGAAAGATCCACCTAATATTTTTTCCTAGACACCTCTCAAAAATGAGCAATCCTGTGTCCAAAACTTCAGTACTTTTCTCATCTGACATCATGAAACAGCAAGTGCCTGTAAAACTTCTTCCATAGGTGCTTGGCATCCCTTTTGATGAGTATTTGCTCAAACGCAAAAACCTCATATTTGGGAGCAAGAAAAGCAGTCAGCTGCTTTTGTGTGCGTCCTTTTACCAGCAGCACGTTGAACAAGGGAGGACATTCATCAGCAAAGTTAATTTATTGCTTTCAGACCCACGATATTGTAGCTATCAGAAATCACCCAATGAAGCTGGGGTGAACGTGGGGTTGAGTGAGATTCGTATTAAGTTTATTAAGTGTATTGCACAACGTTGTCCATGTGACTGTAGCTCTCCTGGCTGGCGGTGCAGGTGATGAACTTAGAGTTTACAACAATTTACAACCAGTTTAGGACCTCGTCTTTCAGGTGTAGTTAAACAGGTAATAGCAATAAAATGCTGCCTTAGCTGTTTGTGTTACTTTGATTTAAACACAGCGTCTCCTCAGCTTTTCCCTGTTTTGTTCCACTTCTTGCTTAAAACACATGAGTAATGCTGGGGTGGAGGAGCCTTGGCAATTAATTATCTTACCTTGATTACAAATGAACAGGGGCTAGCACAGAAGGAAAAAGTAAACATCCTTTCTGTACAGCACTGCTTAATTGGAGTGTGTTCTTCCATGCTAAACTGTGAACTTTATGGTTGGTGTGGTCAACAAGAAAAACTTGTTTTAGGCCCCAGGGTGAGTACCTGATGACTTATGTGAAGCTCTTCAGGGTTTTCTTTTCTTCTTTTTTTTTACATATTTCTTTTTCTTTTTAAATCATTTGGGATTACACCGACTTTAATAATGGTGTTGACTTTTTTTGCTTTGTTGAGAAATCGTGTGTTATGCCAGTGTGAAAGAGTGAAAACTGTAGGACTTTATAAACGCAGCTTTGTATAGCTGGGATTTATAATTTTCAGACCAAAATATTTAAATAAATTTGGCTTAGGGAGATTAAAGTTTAATCTTTTAGGAAGAAGATTCAACACTAAGATATAACAAAAATCCCTCAAGGCAGGAAGTAGTTTCATGAATATGAGTGTGTGTTGATTTTTAACAAGGAAAATGATATATCACATTGCTACCTACCAAAAATAAGTATAAGTTGAATTTATTGCATGACAACTCATAAATTTAAATGAAAACATCAACAAAACTAAGAAAAAGGAAGGAGCAGTGTGAAAGGAATGACTCAATACAGTGCTAATAAAAGTTGTTCAGCATTAAGGATTTTGAGATTTTGGATTTTTTGCCTGGGCAAGGGGGCAGAGTCAAGCATCTTCCAAGATATTCACCAGGAGCAGTGATAAGAACATCAGAACTTCTGCAATAATCAAGTTGAGCAGCTGTCAGAAGTGGTAGGTAGTTCAGAACTATTTTAAGTCATTCTTCTGAGTGAGAAGGAGCTTAAAGTGGCAGATGCATCCTGAAACATTCAGTGCTTTTCTGAAGGGAGTCTCCAATCTGGATGTGGCAGAAAATGTTACATATGTTAGATATGTGACATAAATATATGTTAGAACATTTATGTTACGTAAATTAGTGTGACGAACCTATGTAGGAGAATAGTGGTTGGAAACTTGGAAGATATGGAAGTTGAGCTTCAGTGGAAACTGAGCTGATCCCTTACTGAGTCTACTTTCAGACAGGCTTCAGTATTTCACAGTGGTTCAAGAGGTTTCCTTGCTTAGATGTTAAATTCAAGAGGCTGCTTTACTTCTCCACTTTTATCAAAGGTAATTTTGTGTCATTCTCTTTGGAGAGACAGTGCGGCAAGAGACGTTTCTGTTATTTATAGCACATCATAAAGAAAATCTATAGCTCACAGTTCACAAATTAGCACATATTTTAATGTGTCTTAGTTCTTGAGTTGCCAGAGTGCATCGCTGAGCTGTCAGCTTATCAATTTCTGGATATTCTGGGGGGAGGGGGTGCACAGAAGTGTTTGGAAGTCTTTCCATAACCTCAAGTAACCTGATGGAACTAATATTTCCATTTTTTTTCCCAAAAGTAGAGAGGCATTAATTGTGTCTATAATATATGAGAGGATTTTGCTCATTTGTATTTTATCTTTAGTAGATATCAACTGGCATCTTAATCAGTTAGTTACAGATCCTTATCAGCCCTTAATTCGAGTAGCTCTTACATGTGAAGATACTGAAGTGTCTCGCTTTTTCTTCTGAGAAATGTTAGGAACATAATTTTGCTTCTGCAAGAATTTCAAGTGCTAAAAATATGAAATCCTGGTAATTTTAAGGCTGGTAGCTGCAATATGCATGCAAGTTATGGATATGATTAACAACCACCTTCTTATCTTCCCATCTACTTTAAAGAGAATCTCTTGGAAGCCTTCTGTCAGTCAAAAAGTAATTTATAAATGAAGCCGGAATACTGAAGTCTGCATTTGAATTCTACTGCACCTTGGGGGCAAGAGGAAGAGCCCTTTTAATTTAAATCCACATCAAAGGTTTCTTTCACAAATTGTCCGGAGTCAGGATGGTCACAGCTTGACTTTCACACTTGTGACAATGAATAATTCGCTATCATGGTTTCTTATGGAATTACAGAAAAGGATAAGATTTAGCAGTGCTGTGGATTTTTAGCAGCTTTTAAACCCAGAAAAAAAAAATCTTCTCATTTTTGTTGTTGTTGTTGGTTTGGGTTTTTTTTTTTTTTTGTTTGGTTGGGTTTTTTTGTTTGTTTTTTTTTTTGTTGTTGTTGTTTGTTTGTTTGTTTGTTTGTTTTTTTGTTGCTGTTCTTGCAGTCATAGCTAGCTTGAAGAATCCCTTTTTATCAAGACTGGTTTTCAGATTATTAAAATCATTGTCAGCTGATTTGCAGCTTCTCTGCCCACTAGGCTGTAAGGGTGCCCCCTCTGATGGTGTGTTCATGACCTGTAAGCAGCCTATTAACTGGAAAAGATTACAGATTTATTTTTTTAAAGTGATCATACACAACTGAAATGTCTGAAATAAAACTAAACATCTTGCCACTTGCTTGCCTTAAAATCTGTTTGTTTTTTGGGTTTTTTTATGACATAATGTGACATTTCCCCATTTTTATATAGCCTGGCTGCTGGCATGTTTAAATTCTGCTTCCTACAGAAGTGAGAATAAGTTATTCTGTGTGGTTGGTTTACCACTGAGTTTTATTTTGAGACCAGCAAGACTACCGTGCAAGTTTGGCCAGCTCCCTCTGTTGGAAACCGGGGAGATTTGTCCTGTGCTGAGCATCTCTGGGAGCATCCTTTCTTCCACAGATCATTCCTGCAGGAAATGTGGGCCTGCAGCCCTACTCTGTCAGCCAAGAGACGCCATTGAAGCAGAAATAGTAGACTAAATTTTCTTCTTCCTGTGCTCTGTTTCAGGTGATAACCTATGGGAGCAATTTGTAGCTCCTCAGGAATATTTGAAAACAAAACCAAAAGGTGTAGTGTCCTTGACACCAAAGGTTTTGCTTTTTAAGTTGGGTTCCTGTTTCTTCTACTTGTTTCTGTAGTCAATTACTGTGAAATGTGCTTGTTATGATCTTTCAATTGCCCACGGGGTTTTAAAACACGTTATTACTTACTTATCAGCAGGAAATGGACACTAGTCAAAATAATGTAATCAGTTTCTGATGTATTTCCCTGCTTGTTTTCCCATCTGTTCAAAAGTTTTCATGGATTGCAACTGCTCAGGATTTTAAACATTTTGTGATATGATTTCTTAGATTTAGTCAATATTTTAATTGACACTTCTTTCCTTTTACAAAAATCTGATAGTCTTTGGTTTTTAAGAGTGCCTTCTGGTTTGTAATCCTTTGCTGCTGCTTTCTATTCAGAAATCTCCTGGTGTTGAAATGCCAATGAAGGCAGCAAATTAAAAATTCTTAACTTTTTCAACTGTTTACCTTGCAGACCATTAAAATTTTTCCTGAAGGCCTGCTTGTCTTCCCTCTCCTGTTTTAGGGAATCCTAGGGGCCTTTTCAGCAAAGATGGTCATGAAGGATGCATTGCAGCTACACAATGATATTAAATACTTAATGTTTGTAATGTATAAATTTTATTCAGCCTCTAGCTGAATGTAGGTGCTTTATTTGTATGTGCTTCATTTGAGTATTTCATTTAGAAATGGAAAAGTAATCCACTATCTTTTATCTAAGTGCATAAAGGCTGCCAACATTTGTTTAACTCTAACTTTTATAGCAAAAGTGACTGTTGTGGCACAGTCAGCTGTAAAAATACAGGACAGAAATATGAAATGTGTCATTTTTTTTCTCATTTCATTATGAAGCAAATTGCTGTAATATCTAATGGCACTATATCCATAATACAGTCCATAATATCTACGGACTGTTTTCACAGAGCAAGCTGACTTTAACAAATTTACTGCAAGCAGAGGAGTTGTGTTTAAATAGAGATGCAAACAAACTTTGGCTGCTCAGTTCCTTAAAAGATTGTGATCTGAGCCCCGAGGAACTGGCAGAAAGGGCTGAGCTGAATTGCTGTGCAGGAAAAGGGGTCCCTGCAGGTCTGAAAGGGACCCTGGCACAAGTTGCAGCTGTCACACAGGCAGGTGCTGGTTTGAGTTTGCAACGTCTGCAGTATGCTAAAGCAGAATCACTGAACTGGAATTCTTTGGACCCTGGACACAGACTCCTGGCAAGTTATATTTTACTGGGCAGCTCTTAGGAGCAAGAGGAATATACAGATGTGTTTTGCAAGAAGCACGTGGAATATGCTTCGCAGTAAAAAATATTTATTTGAACTTTTCAATTTTGTAAATGAGAAAATGGTTCGGGTTTCAACTTTCTCAATAGAGGAACTGGACTGAAATAATTCCAGATGGGAAACTTCTGCATTATAGGCCAAATAATGCATTTCCACCAAAAATCTGCTTGTACTGTGTGCTTAGCAATTACTCTGTGTTTAGGTTTTCCCTGTAAACATTTGGATTCAGTAACTCTTCTGATAGGAGCAGTGTTTTGATCTCATCAGAAGTCCAAAACATATGAAAGCTTAAAAATAATGATTCTGTTAAAAAAAAAAAATCTATTTTGCTAAAGATGTAGTAAAGGTGCATAATCATAAAAACTGAATTTAAGCTGCATTGTTGGGGATTGTCTGGGGATATTTTTTTTTCATTTTTGCACAGAAATTAGAACTGGTCTGAAACTGCTTAAATGTGAAGTGTTGTTAAGAAAGGCACTAACTCATTGTGGTCTCTTCTTGCCTAAACCATGCAGAAAATTGATCGCTGTGGATTCTATAACTTTTAGAAATTTGCAACTTTCCTGAAAAGTAGTTTCCTCCAGGAAAAAAAAGGCATCTTAGTTTGTACTTCTGATCTTTATCTTCAGATGTATTGCATGTGCAGATTTCAATATTTTACACTTGGAAGATAATTGCAAAGGGAAACGTAAAGACATTCTGCAACCACATATAGAATGCTTTTATTTTTTTAAAGCTTGAATATTCCTGCCAGGTGTTCATCTCTATATCCTCGGTTATCCCACTATGGTTTCCTATTCACGTTCTAAGCATTTCTCACATTTCCTTACCTCATGTGAGCACATTCACTTCCCTATGACCCCACACATCTGCATATGAAAAGACTTGCAAAAATGTTAATAGTTGTTACAGCAATAAGCAATTTATGAGGGTCACCCCATCCCTCATTATTTCAATATTCATTCTTGCCAGTAAAACACTTTTTGTTAACTTTCTTCTTGTTTTGTTTGTTGGCTGATGAAGAATCACACTTGAAAATGTCATTGTTTGGAGGGTTGGACTGTCAGTGTGTCTGGGTGTTCAACAACTCTGGTTTGTTATATGTGGAAATTCAAAAGAAATGGTAAACTCAAAATGCATAGCAACTTTTAGTTGCCATGGTGCTTCAACTTGAAGTAATTTTCTCAATATTAAAATGCTTTTGGGGTATTACCTTTGCTTTAAAGTAGTCACTGTTTAAGAAGGAAATGGCTCTGGGGAGAAGTAATGAGAAATTATTTCAGAATATTTAATGTGACGACCAGTGAAGAAGTGTCAAGAAAATTCCTCAGTGTTCCAGAATGTTTGGAGCAAATTAGAACTGGCAATGGAGGCTTTTATGGCACAACTTCACAACACTGAATGAAGACTGGTGTTAGTGCAGACTGCCCCCAGTTGGGGGGGTCATGAGTCAATTCTTCAAGAAACAAGTATGAAGTTGAGTTTATCAAATATGGAATCAGTCCCCAGTGTGTCCTGTCCCTTTGTGTCAGTCAGTTGATGTGTGCTTGATGCCTTAAGTTTTAGCTTTTATATTTTTTCAGACTCTTTGCTGATTTAGTGTGTAGTTCTTGGTTTCATATTAAGAGTTGGTGAGCTCTTCACAGACTGGGAGACAAAAAAATTCCTTTCTAGCTGGGTACCAAGGACAAATTTGAGGCACAAGAGTGTAAACAACAGTGAAGGAAGAGAGAAAGAACAAAGAGGATGGAGCTTCATAACCTGAGGGTGTTGTTGGACAATTAATTCCAATACGCTAATGAACCAGAGCTTATGAAAGTGTGAGGCCTCATGGCCGGGATCCATTTTGGGACCATTTCTGGATTGCTTGTGTGTAGCCCTGGGGGGTTCCTGCACTGCCCAAGCTGGATCCTTTCAATAAATCCCTTTTTATTCTTTTATGCTGCCCAGTCTCTGTTTCCAGGTCAGCCTTTCCAGGCAGCATGCTTGTCCTTCTCCTCCCTCCCATCTGCGATGTTCGCGTACCTGGGATTCTTACTTCTGCCATAATCAAAAATATTATTTGTCTGGATGTGCCACTTTGGAAGGAGTTTAAACTTCCCCCAGAGCTCTGCTACCTCGCCTCGGTAATTTTCGGTGCCAGAGCTATTTAAGTGTTAGACTTGGGTCCCCCATGTGGACCTGAGCTGCACTACGGCTCCCTCCCTTCCCAGCCCAGCTCTGGATTTACTCTTTCTTTTTCCTGCCTCTCTTTGTTTCAAATGAGCACCTTCCATATGTTCTTCTTGCATGAGACCTTTGACTTTTTAACAAGATAAAAATGATGAAGAATTCTATCAGTTACTAACAATCTTATTTTATGCTTGCAAACAACGAAGGCTTGCAAAAGCCTCTGAAGTCGTGCATGACTTTGATACAGAAGTGGTAATAATCCCAAACTGGCAGTGTAGAAACTGGCTGTAAATGAATTTGTATTGAATTTCATTTTAAGAGTTCTCATACTGAGCATTTCTGTCTGACTCTTTAGCTTTATTGCATATAAAAATCAGTAAAAAGCGTCACAGGAAATTACTGCCGAAAGTTGTTGGGTTTTGTCTTTTTTCCATAAAATACTTTCTATTTTAAAGGCATAACGTTCAGTTTTTAAAAAACAGAGTTAAAATCTGCTCCTTTGCTGTAGTCACACAAAGACTGCAGCTGGTGGAATCTTCCTGTACAGTGAACAGGGCAATTAATACAAGTTGCATGACATAAACTTCAGATTGCAGCATTGGCTTCCTCAAAGAGCTTGCATCATGTTTATTTTAGTGCTGTGTGAACCAAACATGTCAGTTAACTCCGCATGGCCGTGTTCAGAGTTAATTCGTGCCTCTGTATTTTGACTGCTGCGGTATAGCTCAGAAACTGAAGGTATCTGCAGAAAAAAAAACCCCACTGCAACTTGTAGGTCAAAAGTCTTTAGTTAGGGTTCACTCTAATTCTTAGGGAAGCATCAGTAGAGAAATAAAAAAACTTGTTTTTCTAGGAGTAAAATAAGTTTGCCTTGGGTGTTTTCTTGGATTTTTTTGGTTTTTGGTTGGGGGTTGGGGTTTTTTTTTTTTTTTTTTGTCTTGTAAACAACCAGCATCTTTCTTTTCCAATTAGTCACTGAAAACATAACAAGCTAAATATAAACAGAACAAACTAAATATAGCGTATAGATGTTTTGAATGCCCTTATTTCAGGCTGAGGCATCACAGGACAGTGATCTTCTTAACACTGAAAGATGCTCTTCAGAGCAGCATTCTGCAGCTGTTCAAAGCTACCTGATGGGCAAAACTCAAATTCAGATGCAGCTTTATCCCTGCTCACCAGGACAGTGGGGCAGTGGGTGGTTATTTACTCTTGCTAGAAAGCTCTGTGTGTTCCAGCAAGGTTGTGCATAATTTCCTCTCAAAAACAGACAACAAAAGTTTGCATGTTTCACATCTCCATGTTGGGGTTTTTTAACTGGGAAATTATTTGGGAAGCAATCAGAAAAGCAGTAGTGAAACTGCCTTCTAAAGAATGCCCTTCTGACCCTGTCACGTCCTGCAGCGGGCTGTGATGAGAACCAGAATGTTTACGTTCTGCTTCTCAGGCTAATGCTCCACCAGCTCAGGAGCTCTGTCCTCATTTTCAGAGTCAGGAATAAATCACATCACTTCAGACAGCAGGTTAGTTTTTGAAACGTGCCTTCAGATTAGTCTTTCTGTCTGTCAGCAGTCAGCACAACTTAAGTTGCTTTTTACTCAGTTAAGATGACTGATAACCCAGCAGTCTGGTGGATGGGGCTGAGCAATGTGATAAGTTTTGAGGTAATTTGCCTGCCGGCAGATCCTGCTGGAACCTCCACATCAACAACACTCAATTTGTTATTTTAAATGGGGATAGTGTTTTGAGTTAGAATTCCTAAGGGATTTAATCTCGTCTCTTCAGGCACCTCAGAAATTATTTCAAAGGGGGTGCCTGTGTTGACTCCTTTACATTGTGGTGTAGTGATTCCTGGGCTGACTTTTTCAAGACTTTGCTGACACACCAAAAGTGGTTAAACCGGAGAGAAAGATAGAACTTGTCATGTTTTTGAAGCTTTCTTCCCACTGCCTCTGCTCTGCTTTCACCTCAAAATTCCCCCTGCAGTTCCTCACTGGTAATTCCTATGTTTTTATAGCTTCAATTTTGTTACCTCTATTGTGCCAGATTTTAGGAAAGGGAATACAAGGCTCTTCTGTGCTGCTGCTGTTATGGTGAAGCTCATAGTTAGCAGAACATTTAGCAACTCCTTCATTACCAATCTGAAATTGTGTATTCCATCCTGATCAATTCTGAATGCTTTGTGGCTTTTAGCAAGGTTGTTTTGTGTTTTGCACAGTAGAACTATAAATTAAATCATCTCATTCATGTAGCTTCTCTAGCTGATTATCAGATGCTTCCAAAATGTGCTGTTACTGAAGGAGCTGCTTACAATGAGAATTTTTCAGTTTGTCTCTTGTTCCTCCTCACTAGCAGGTATCAGTGATGAGAAACATAACCTAGAACTGTGAGACTCTGATTTAATACTTGATTGACACCAGCAGTAGATTTTACCTAAAGGAATAGGTCAGCTAGGATGTAAAATCCTGTGTGAATCACTGTAATTGTTGTCTGGAAACTGTGTCTCATTGTACCTAACAGCTGAGTGTGCAATGCCCTCATGACTGGGTGTTCTTTACCAAAACAATCTGCAGTGTTGAGAGCAGTGTGTGGTTGTGTTGCTGCTTTAAAAACGCACAGAACTTTTCAGTTCAGGAGGTGCGGGATCTTTTCACATTATCATCAGTCATCATCAACTCCAGGCTTCTGTTTTTCTCTGCTCTTTGGATCCCTGTGGCCCTCTTGTGCAAGTTTGTATGCGCAGAAGCCTGTTTCCACATTTCCTAGGTGTGTTCAAACTGGCTTTTCAAATAAAAATGATGCCTTGAGGAAGCTGCTACCAGTGCCTTTAGGCTGTCACCTTGGATTCCTTCCATGTGAAGGAAAACCTTGTAACTGACTTAGGTTGGTTTGTTGTTCGTGTGTTTTCTGAGGTCTCATTGAGAAAAGATGCCAGAGCCATCTCAGAGTCAGGAACGGGGTGGGAGATGGTGTTTATAAAAGGAGTTTTATTCCTCAAGTCAGTAGTAATCATGATCTATGAAAGGAGTTTTATTTCTCAAGTCAGCAGTAATCATGATCTCTTAAGTGTAAGAGGAATAATAATCTTACTCTGTGAAATGAGAGGCAGTTTTGGATGTACTCCAAGGAAGATGCTACCTTGAAAATGAAGTATTTAATTCTAATCTTTATTTCCTTTGCAAGGAACATGTAGAGGTTGTTTGGATTCTTAATTTTTAATAATAGGGTGGTATCAAGAGGACTGAACCTGCTCTAAAAGGAAGTGAAATAAGAAGAGGCAAATAAATGCAAGAGTTTGTCTGGCACAAAAACTAACTTGGAGAAGTTAAAGCAGTTGTAGGGACATGGAATGAAAAGTGAGATTTCAGCATATAAGAGAGAGTGGAGAAAACTAGAAGGGAGATGGGAATACATATTATTTTGTTGAGGTGACTCTTACAGGATCTATATAACAAGTATTTAATATCTAAAGTAGTATTGGTAGGATACTGGAAGAGGAAGTCTGTAAGTCTGGGAAAGGTCTTTGAAGAATTAAATAATTGGTTAATTTTGCTAGGGTAGCCCCAAAGTGTTCTGAGAGTCTAATGCAGTCTGAACTAATTGGTGGTTTATGAGCCTGATCTTTGTTCCATTTGAGAGGAAGGACTGGCATTGAGTGAATTGTCTTTGGTAATGCTTTGAACTGCCTCCACGACTACTTGGAGTTCTTCCAAATTACCTCCAGCTTATTTCTTTATGAATACTGGATCATTTTTTCATACTTGATTTCCTCCTCTGAGGCTCTGTGCATTTATGTCATGAGATTTGCTGCCTCAACTTGGAATTAGTGGCAAGGCCAGGTTTGCCACTGGTGCAGTCTGGCACATAACCCAATCTTCTCCTTCCGTATTCATTTTATTAATTCTCTTGCTCTCCCTGCCTGGCATGTTAGACAGGGGCAGGGAAGTAAAGCCTTCAGATGCAATGGATTGTTCAAACTCCACTAGGGCCTTACTGTTGTCCTTCTGGAAGACTCTTGAGCCCGCTTCCCTGCTGAAGCTGCTCCTCTGGCATTCTTCAGAGCATCCTGGAAATCGACTGCTCTGCTCAGCCTTGGTTACTGTAGAAGCTGATACCCAGTCAGCTGATATTCAGGTCCCCTCAAAACCAGTCCTGTCTGAAGTGCTTCTGGCAGGAAAGACTCTCTGAGTGCTCCAGGGGTTGGTGCTCAAGATTTCCATGTCTAATGTTGCCCTGTATTCTGGAATTGTGAAGCACTGACGTGAATATGCAAGTGCGTGTAGGTAAGCTGTAAAATATTGCAGTAAAGAGGAAATAAGTCCTCATTTTTAAAAATGGCAATATTATATTATTAATAATTTATTCATTAATGTGTAAATTGATCCTATATTATTACTCTCTCCATGGGCAAACTGTTCCCTTTTTTCCAATATTTTTTTTTCAGTACTGTTGCATTGATAAAATGGACAAGTTAGATCAGCACCCCTGTTGCTTCTTTCCAAAAATGCTGTGCTTACAAATTAATATTGGAAAAGCTTGATTTGTTTATTGCTCATTGCAGTTAGTCTGGGATTGACAATAGTTATATTGAGGAAATTAATTTTTATTATTAGTTATGAAGATGTGTGATCAATGTAAGTTCTTATTAAAAAGATACGCAGGATGAGTAAAGATAATAAGCATAATAATTAGATATTCTAATATTACATAATATAAAAATAATTAGATATTCAATCCAAAGAATGCTTTTGATGCCACAGTGATGAAGCAATACATCTATATAAAAGCTGGAAGCCCATTTGGGTATGGACCCTTTCCAGCCCATCATGTCCACAACCCTCATGGTGGCTTGTTTGCAGTTCTCCTACTGCTGCATGTTCCTTCATTCTCAGAAAACAGCAAGGAAGGAACCTCAAAAACTACTCTGTTTGCCTCATTAAGGGAAGAACTGGGGCTGTGACATTCGTGGTGCAGATGAAGAGACCCTTTTGCATGTTCATGTAATGGTTGTTGCTTTGGAAGGAAACTCTGAGGCAGATTTTTGGGGCTTGTGGGATAGAGTAAGCATTTCTGTAGAAAAAGGAAGTTTATTCCCAAATTGTAAGTACTGTAGTGGTATGTTTGCTTTGTTCAAAAGAAAATATTTGTATTATTCTAAGATCAACATGAGATTTCTCTGTAATACTCTGTCCAGTAGGATTTCCTTGTTGCAAGATCACTTTCAAGCCCATTTGTAATTAACTGGCTTACAAAAGCATCCTGATTTCCCTGTCAGCAGTGCTTAGCTTTATTATAAGAATTTGCTAATTATGTCCTTGCTGAAGGACAGTCTTGTTCTTGTATTCTCTCACCAGGATTTGGTCACCCTGGATAGAGCAGGAAACTGAATCTTAGAGGTTACTCTACAATTAATCTGTTTTATGGTGAGAGCGCTGCATAGGTGCATCCTCAGCCATAGAGATGAACTAAAAATACCCCAACTACGTAAATATTGAAGATATGAGGTGTGCCTGTTGAGGATGAGCAGTGCTGGTAATTTCATCCATGCTGAGAATCTTGGATTGTGAAAGCCAGGTGTCTCCAGTTGTGTTTGTTAGAGTGGAAACCTGGTTAGAGTGAATGGGACCCGTGTTAAAGGCAGCAGTGGATTTCAGAATATGCACATTTCCTCTTTCTTCAACAGTCACATCAAATGTACTGCAGGAAATAGTGAAAGGGTTGTAAGTTCATGGGTGTAATGTGTTTAATCATTAATCTGGTGAAATCACATCCAGCGAGTGCGGACTTTGAGATACCAAAAACAGTGCAAAGCAATCAGTGAGTCAGGGAAACACAACCTGTGAGGAGAGATTGTGTAGCCTACAGAAGAGAAAGCTGGAAGGGAATGGAACTCCAGAAATACACTAACAGCTGCAGCAAAGTGAGAGGAATTGGTTTTCTGTGTCTGGTAGCTGGGACAAGTACTAATGTTCTGAAGCTGGGGGAAAAAAAACAGTGTAAAGAGAAGAATGTTCCTGATAGTTTCAAAAGCCTTGGTGGGACAGAATACAATTGCAGTCTGTGTTTGTAGTCTTGGTGTTAACACATATTCAAATGGTTCTTTTGTTTATTAAACGTGATAAAATATCTAGGCATAGCCTAGATTTATTGGCTAAGAATGTGCTAATGTGCTCTGTATGAGCATTTCTGTTTTTACTCTGAAATGATGATGTCACTTGGGGCATGTGTTAAACTTTCACATTGACTTTTGAGTTGGTGTTAGTTCAGCCTTGGGGTTTTTTTCTGTATTTTTTTTCTGGGGTTTTTTTTGTGTGTTTTTTGTTTGTTTGTTTTGTTTGGTTTGATTTTTTGTTTGTTTGTTTGGGTTTTTTTGTTTGTTTTTCAGTGCTGCACTCTGCATTCCAAAAGACTTTACAATGCATATTACTTTCAGGATGGATTTGTTAGCTTTCCAGTAGTAATTCATCAGGTACATTCTGTTGCATAATGTCTGCATTTTCAGTCTGTTTTTCCCCTCTCTGAATGCAAATCCCTTTGAAGTAAGAGGTTTTATTCTGTGCTTATATGGATGATAAGGTACTAGTCCTTCACTAAGTTTTCCTGTATTATGTGTAGCACACAAATCAAAATACCACTTGCTTTCTGGGCCAAGAAAGGGATTTTCTAAGCTGAAACTGTGAGGCAGCTGATAGCCTGTATGTGTCTGTGATGGTATCAGGTATCAGAGCAGCTGTGTTATGTGGTATCTGTTCAGTGCTTATTAATTTTCAGAACCTTTAATATAATGTATAATGTATAATGTAACTTCCTCTCTGCCATCCTCAGGAATTTGCCTTGCTTTGCATGCTAAACCAAGGGTTTTCTTTGGGGAGCCAAATTTTTTTTAATTTTCCTTTGTTCATCTGGTTACCAGGATTTTACAAGTAAATGCTCCTGCAGGAAAATTAATTTTGTCTTTTGGGAGTTAATGCTGTGTTTCTTAAAAATTTGTGTGTAGCAGTGGCAGAATAGGCTGCCTGGGAAACAAGTAAAGAGTCTTTTAGTGCTTTAGCACTCAGGAGTTGCTTTCTGTGATTGCTGGCAAAATTCTTGATGGAAGGTGAAGTCAGTTCACCTGAGCTATAATGTTAACCTTGCTGTGATGTAATGCAGGGCTAAAAGGGTTAGGCTTGAAATTTGGTTTGATGCCTGAAGTGCCATTAGTAATTAAATTTGTGATGGAGTGTGAAAATATTCTTGTTGGGAGTAATGGATTTTTTTTAAATTTGGTAATAAACTAGTTAACTGGGAGTGCAGGTTCTGTGCTCTGACATTAATATTGATTAAAGATACTATTTTTTAATAAGTGGAGGGGAGAAAAGCCCCACAAGCACCAGTTTGTTCTCATAAAGGATTATATACTAGTTTCAAAACAATTCTAGTGCATTCCCTAAGTGCATATTCAGGGTAGGATTTTATTGTAATCTTAAGAGTTCTATTTTATTATTACACTGATACCCATGTTCCTATGCAAAGAAACATTAAGGCTGCCTTGGGGAAGTTTTGTCCAAACTATTTTAATTGTCTAGTAAATGTAGGGTTGCTCTTGTTTTTTGTTTTAATCAGTGGTCATCTGGAGTATAACCTCAAAATGGTTGTACTAGTCAGGCAGACCAAAGAGACCTGTGTGTGATGAATCTTAAGACCTTTAGGAAAGAATATAATAAAAAGAGGATATCTGTTGAGTGTGTGGGTGTAGCTAAATGCTGCACCAGAGCATGTTGTGGTATTTTAGTGCTTCCATTCTGCATATCCATGTGGGGTTTTTTGCTCTCCAGAATACTTTGTGATGGGAGATAAAGAATTTAATTTGTTTCTTTTGATAAAAAAAGCTTGCCTTTTTTTTTATTGAAGCCACTAAAAAAGTGAAGTGCCACTTTAGTGAAGCCACTATTCCCATTACCACTCCTCCCATCTCGAGAAATGATGAAATGATGAGTGCAGAAGGAATTTTCAGTGTCACTTTCCAGTATTGCTTTGCCAGTCTGGCTTTGTGCTTTGTCTGCCCCATTTTTTCTGTGTGGCTCCCCCCCATTCTCAGAGTGGAGTCCAGTTGAGCCCGGGCTCTCTCGCTGTCCTTGCTGTCCCTGAGGGAGCGCACAGCTGGAGCAGGGGCAGGACGCTGCCTCTCCCTGGCCCCTGGAGTTCCCTGGTGGCAGAGCTGGTGCTGTTTCAGCTTCCCTGACATGTTTGCCTTTTGCCAGCCCCTGGGCTGATGCTTTTTGAAGCCACAGTTTAGTCTCCAGCCCTTTTCTGAGGGGCAGCACCGAATCCAAGCCTGATCTTAGGCTGGCGCTTCTCTTTCCTGTGAGAATCCCTTTTCAATTAATGCACCTCCTTTTCATTGCTATCTTGTATCTCAGGCACAGGCTATTGTGGGTTTTCTCAGCAGCCTTCTTCAATCAAATTTCCCTGTCCTGAATAATTTTGTATCAAGTGCAAGCTATTCCTGTGCACTTCACTTGCTTTTTCAGAGAGCTTATGAATATCTCGAGTATAACGTGTCTTGTATTCTTCATATTCCTACCTACACATAAAGGGCTCAGGTTTTGTTTCATTACTGTGAGACTTCTTTAAGAGGTCTGAATGAAGGACTTTAAAAAAAGAAAATCACGTTTTTACAGATAACCATGTGGCTCTGATTAATATGATTCCATTACAATAAATGTGCAAGGTGAGGCTTTCCCCCAGAGAGGTGGTACTGATTTTTTTCACAGAATCTCACTCTATACATTAAAATTTCTATTAATTGTTTTTCTCTGACTACCTGATAATTATGTTCTTCTTAATACCTGATAACCACCCAAGACAGAGGCTGAACTTGGAAAAAAGTGGAGAAGTGGACAGCTGACAGGATCACCATTTGGTATCCACATTCTTCTGATAAAAATGTCAGCTTAGGTGTGAAGTGCATTATGTCATGCTACTTTTTTTTCCTTATTTCCTTAGAATAATTAAATACATACTAATTTAACCAGGTGGTTTTATTGCAGTTCGCTTACTAGTTCTCCAAAATAAAACTTCTGTAGTGGCATTACTTT
The DNA here is from genome assembly GCA_013400315.1 of Bombycilla garrulus. Classification (NCBI taxonomy): domain Eukaryota; kingdom Metazoa; phylum Chordata; class Aves; order Passeriformes; family Bombycillidae; genus Bombycilla; species Bombycilla garrulus. The sequence goes on along the minus strand of VXBU01017607.1, from coordinate 128,920 downwards.
GGGACACTTTATAACTCTCTTGCCTATTAAAAAATGCTTCAGCAGTGCTAAGGAAAACTTGGTTTCTCCAATGAGAAAAACGTGGCTGGCGATTTTACTGTGGTTTTGCCTGTCTTGAGTGTTCCTTCTGCCTCTGCAGATCAAACCTCTTCTTAAGATTCTGAGAGAATTTTGTCTGTTTGGAGCAAGCCTCTATTCGATTTTTGTGCCATATGCCAGAAGCAATTTTTCTTGGCCTGCTGAATTGTGGCTTTACATTTTTGCTTTCCATGGCCAGATCAGGTTCCACTCTTTTCAAGGTCTTTTTTCTTGTGGATTTATTTAATGGATTTTACATTTTAAAGATTACAACTGGCTAAGAGTTGGCTGCTGTGTTTGCCCAGCAGCTCCTCTGCCTTCCCCCCAGCTCCCTGCTTTCTTCTTGCCAGCTGAAATAGAAAGCTCCTGAGTTTCTGGTAGATGGCAGCATTTACTGCCTGTTCTCCTGCCTGTCCCAGTGCTCGCTGGAGGAGCTGGATTCACTGAATATGTGGGCAAACACGTTAAAGCCACGAGGGAAGAGGGAGGGAGGTTTTTGTCAGCTTTCTCCCAGACTCGGAGCAAGCACTGCCAAGGGCACAGAACTTTTTGGAGCGTGGCTTGTGCTGGGCACCTTGGCTCAGGAGGTTTTTCATCTTCAGATCCTGGTTGTGTGGAATTTCTCAGATGAGACTGAGTAGCTCAGCCTCTGAGTAAGAGGTGACGCTGCTGTGTTGCACAAGTCTAAGTACTGGATGCAGCATGCACAGACTATAAAGACAGTGTATATAAATAGCCTATGTTAAAAGATTAATTAAATGGAATTTGAACATCAAGACCAGGATTATTCTAGAAAGAAGTCTGTCATTAATATTGCCTTGCTTTATTAGCAGACATTATTCAGGCTATTTAAAGCAGGTGGTATTTTCAGTCTTGCTTTCAAGCTCTCAGTATTCCTTTCTCTTTGCAAACCTGCTGCAAGAACACTTTTCATGTCCAGTCTAACATTTTACTTTGATGTAAGCTTAGAAGTGGACTAAGAGGATAAAAAGCTGTGTTGGAGCAGGAATAAAATGTAATGGGACACAAATGAGGATGGTGTGGGGAAAGTAGGTATGTGAAGGGTAAAGACAATTGCAATAGTTGGTGTTTTCATCTTTCCTTGGGGGGGGAGTGAAATGCTTGTCTTCATTGGGTAGTTCAACCAGTTAGTGCATATATATATATATATCTAAAGGGGAGGGAAGTGTCAAAACATTTTTAAATGTTGCTTTTTATGTTGAAATGATTGGATGTCGGGGAGGGAATGGAAATAGTTCATTGCGTTATGGAAGTGTTGACTTTTGTGTCCAAACCAATTCAAGGAATATATTGAAAGTGCAGCTAAAATCTGTTTATCCCGTTCTTCCTGTTTACAAAAAATATTTGGATATTTTTTGCCAATCCTATCAGACACTTTAAAATCATCAGAGTATAGATGGAAAATCTGAAGAACGTGTAACTCACTGACTGGTAAAAACATTAGTCTTTATGGAGGAACTTCATAATACCTGTGCTGTGAATGTTAAATAATGTGGCACTTCTCTAACAAAATCTCTAACTTGGGGCATTTTTTGGGCTGTAAATCTGCTGGAACTGACCAAATCCTGTGTGTCTTGAAGGCACAGGTCACTGGTGGGTTACAAGTATATCAGTGTGACTAAATCAAATCATTGATTAAGAAGAAGAAAGGGTAATGATAAATTTCAGAGGTAGAGTAATTCTGTTATTGCTAGGAACAGAAATTTGTGACTGTTTAGTCTCTTCCTGCTCTTTCCTTTTTTTTTCTTTCTGGCCCAGCCCTGAGTAGAGAGCCCAGAGGAAAGGAAGAAGTATTTTTCTCCAGGAAACTTAATTATTTTTATTTTCCACTCTCTGAAGGTAAATTCTGTTTTTTGTATAAAAGTTTATGTAAAGGATTTAGGGAGATAAACCACAGCAGTCTTTTCTTTGAAACTTGAGGTGAAGTCTAAAACAAACAAACAAATGTGAGACTGTTTGGGGTTTTGTTTTGTTGGTTTTTGGGTTTTTTTCTGAAGAAATTTACCTTGTGTCTCTTAGTATTTAAAAGGCTTTTGCTTGGGGTAAGACCCATTTCTGTGGCAACCTTCCTGCTCTTGCTGTTCAAGCCAGAACACTTGAGGCTTATTTTAATAAAACTGTAGAGTCTCTTACATTATGAGCTTCATTTTTGGGGGGACAAACTAAATATCTGGATGGGATTTAGTTTTTATTTGGTGGGGTATTGCTATTTTTTTTAAGTTTCATTTATATATTAGCTTACACTGCAGATCAGGTTACTGCTTTCACATGCTTCTGTGAATGCATGTTCCACATTAAATTATTAATGCAGGATATGTTTGACTCCTTGGCACAAGGATAAGGTTTTCCAGGTGAAGTGACTTGTGGTTTCAGAAACCATGCCAAGTACTGCAGTGCCAAAGAGGACTGGTTTATGTGTAATTATTCTCAGATGTACTTCATGCAATTAATAATTACATTGTGTTTACCATCATGAGGAAAACCTGTTTGTCCAAGTGTTTAGCTTATGCGTATCTGAATCGCTTAAATATGCGTTGTTCTGGGATACTGGTAAGAATTCTGGGGAAGGAAGTTGGCCTCTAAGCAGAATTTCTTAATGGTTTCAAGAGTGAAGAGGCATTTTGAATTTTTTTTTTTGTTTTAGAATGGACCTGTTGCTGCACTAAGCTGAGTTCATCCACGAACAGGCAAAAATGTTCTGTACATAGTTCAAAAGCAGAAAGCTGCTGTGAGAGGATACCAGTGTAGTAGTCAGTTCATCTTTCTAAAGCTGCTTCTGAACTTTAAAACTTGGGTGAAATATTTGATGGTTAATGCTACTTTTGAGTTAATGAAATCAAAAGCTTTGGAGAAAATGTGTGTTACAGGCAAGCATAAATGCTGACAATGCATGTTTGAGTATCTCTTACCGAGGCTTAAAAGAAATGCTAAATCTTGTCTTTAAAATAAAAAAAAAATGTAGGGTTTAAAATTCATGTCCAGAAGGAATAAATGTGATAATCATCAAAGGTAACTTCTGTCTTCACACTCAAAAGGAAATTCAAATGCCTGTCAGTGAACTTGCACAAGTCATTTCTCAAGCACACAAAAATCTGAAACAGTTTGTCTAAAGAGATTAAAAAGAAAAGGAGAAAAGTAATACACCACAATGTAACACTAAAGAATCTAAATACCCCTGTTTGAAAGAAAAACAAGTCAGTTGGACATTGTTTAGTACATTTAGGACATTCCTTATCACGTTTGAAATGTGAGGGTAGTGGTGTAATTTAGACTGATCGTACAATAATGGCACTGAAATATCTGTATGTACGCAATTCAGATACTGGTATTTCTAACAAGCTTTTGGTAGCATTTTTTATCTGAATGTGCATTTTGGATGATTCTTATTTACATGGGTTGGCAGTGGTGTACTAAGTTATTGCTTGTAGGGATGGATTTTTTTACCTCCCATTATAAAGACTAAAGGAAATTACAATTCCAAAATCTGGGAGCAGGTAAAGAAAGGATTTATCTAAATATTAACCTATTACAAGCTGTTAAAAACCAACCAAACAAAAAACAATCAAACAAAACCAACTCAGAAAACAGAGCAATAAAAAAAACCAGCACAAACCAACCCTGCAACTCCTACATTTAACAGAAATTCTTTAGTAATGCACTGAGTAATACCAACCAGAACAAAAACTTACTTTCAGAATACGGTAGTATTTTGCCTTAAATACATTTAATAGGAGCAGTTGTTTTAAAACTTACAGCAGAATTAATTTTTTTTAATACCGCTCATAGATTATTTTGATGTTTTGGTGCAGTAAGAACACTGTGATATCTCACTAGGCTAATTTAATCTTGAAATAACACAAATCTGAATACACCTTGTATTAGAGAGAGGCATTTGGGTTTTAGCACGTTAATTGAAACTTAGCTTTTTTTCTTTGTCTATCAAACTTCCAGTTCTAAACAAATTGCTGAATTTCAGACTCTGGGTTTTCTTGAGTGGGGGAAGTGTTTGAGTGTGGAGTTTCGAATAGGGGTCATGTTTTGTTTGTTTGCTTTACACATTAATTAATGTTAAAGTTAATGAATTATTCAAAACAAGGGAAAGAAGTCAATGAATCTTCAAGCAGTGCTGTGCAATCCTGTGTATCCCAGCACATCCTGATGGGCTGTGGTGTGACCTCCTGGGAGCTGCCCTGGTGTAGGGGGACTAATAAAAATATCCATTAATACTCAATTAATAATCCTCAGTTAATAATTAGGGGTTATTTCACACTGCTGTCTCATTAGCCCTTGCAAGTACAAGATTTGGCAGATGTCAGCCCGTGTAGGACACCCTTTGCTAAGGAAATAGAAGAAGCTCTTGTTTTTCTCTAGGGGCAGGATCTTGCCAAGCTCTTTCAGCTCTGCTGGCATCGCTCTGCAGTTGAGAGCACAACGATTCGTTTTGGTAATGCTGTAATGTCTCAGCATTATAGTCTTAGCAGCCAAGGATTTACCAGGAAGGAGTATTAATCCATAATTAATGCTCTTTCATAATTATCCTACAATCCTACGTGTTTATATTCAGAGTGAATTAGATCATTGTTTCAAGAGTTTTCAGATGTGATTTGATATGTTTGAAGTGCAGCACAGGGTATTGCATGGGGATCTGTAGCTCTGTATAAATTGTTTAAAGGTACTTAAGACAACAGAGATGTATTTTTTTTTGAGATGGATGAATTCATGTGATAAAAATGCTAAACTTTTGTGTGTCTGGAGATGTCTTCCTGAGAATTTTGTAGCTGCACATGACATAAAGATGGTCCAGGAGGGTTTGCTGTGTGCATGGTTGAGTTCTGTAGGTCAAACAAACTTGGTGACTTCTGTCTGCAAAATCATTGGCTGTAAAATTGCACATTGAAATTCCAAACTTTTGTGTGTAATGCATCGTGGTAGACAGAGCTGCTGTTGGGCAGAGAAACTTGCAGGCAAGTTGGAATAAACACATTTACAGGTTTTGTCCATTTGTTTGCCTGAACTTGCACTGTACGAGCTTCTGGTTTTCAAACTGTATTATTGAAAGTAATTCCGTCTTTTTATATAATTTTCTTCGTTTTCAGTTAAGACCAGAACTAGTTTGTCATCTTTTCTTATTTAATTTGAATTTATGCAATTGTTTAGGGGCTTTCGGTGAGTTTTAACGATTTGCTTTGAAATCTTTGGTCAGAAATGGCTTAAAAGGTGCAGAATCAGCAGCAGTTTCAAAACACAAGCAAATTTTGATTTGTTCTTCTCATCTCCTTAGCAGAGGATTAAAGTAATAATGTTGTCATGTAATAATCAGCATAAAATAAAGCATTTGATCTTTCTTTTATTTTTCTGGTTTTCAATTAGGATGTCAAAACATTTTTTTTTAATTTTCACTTGCAATGAAGCTTTGTGACTGTTTGTATTTCAGTGTGTGTGTGTGTATATATTTCTAAGGAATACCTCAGCCTTAAGAAAAACCCATCAGAAGCTGCTTGAAAGAAAAAGTAAAGCTGTGAATGAATTGCCTCTGGCTTGCGTTGAAGGCACACATATTGGCTTGTCTTGCTAATTAATTTTTTTTCTTTTCTTTTTGGACTAACTGGGTTTTTATAGTTTGCTTTCAGCATGTAATACACCATGCTCTTTACCTCTCAATTTCCCCTGATTTTTCTTTTTTAAGTTCTTTGGATGATAGTGAGTCTTCTACTTCTAGGAAGTCAAAGCTCCAATGTTTACTTTTCTGTTCTTAAAGGTGGTGTAAGTACACATGACTGCACACCAGTGTTAGGAACTTTAAAGATGGGTATTCTAAGAAAATATAATCACCTTGCAAAATATTATTGGTGTATACGACCTTAAAAAAAATTGGACTGGAGGATTCAAAACTGAAGAGACTTTTATTAGTCATGTAAATCCAATTGAATTGTTGATTTTCTTGTGGCTTTGTTTGTAGTTTATTTCCTGTGAATCATATGTGAATGGTATCCTGAGAATAAATTGTGTACTTTTTGAAGGACATGAAATATTGGAGTGATAATGAAACTTTGTCCCTGGGCTGTTGTCCTGAAAACAAAAGTCAATTAAAAAAGCATTTCAAGTGTTGCTCCCTCTAGTTTTTATTGATGTATGTTGGCTTTTTCCTATTGAAAGGAGTATAAAGCTCATTATATCAGTTAAATCTATTTTAACAAAAGGGAAAGCCAGAATATGGTGATTTTCATCTGTGCTGGTTTTATTTGAACTGTCACTGTGATTAGATTTGCTTTCAGCAGCTTGAGGAGGTTGGTGTCTGACGTGGCCTTCTTGGGGAGGGCAAAGCTGAGCTGGTGGCAGCTTGGACAGAAGGAAATCCTGTGCTATTAGGGGCTAATCCACTGCTGGATCCAGTGATTCAGCTGACAACAAAATTAAACAGCTACACCCTGGCTGGTGAATTTTGTCGTCCAAGTGTAATAAATAGTATCCCTGTTTTAGGCATCTGTCTGTGAAATCCCCCTGATAAGGGCTCCTATCAAGTATTTGATGGAAATTTATAATTACAGACCTGTGTTGTGAGGAGAAGTTCAACTGCAAATTAGCTGTGAATCGTTCAGAGTTTAATTATCCTGTTCACTGGTTTCATAATCTTTCAGTGTCTGTGGCTTGAGAATTACTGTGTTCTCCCTCCCACAATCCATGCTGCATCAATTTCCAGGGAAATGGGAACAGTGGGTAAAGCCCTGGCCTGCTGGAGGGAGATGTTCATATTTGGCAAGCTTATAATTTGAAATTAAAGTCAACTCTGTGCCACAAGTGGGTGGATCATGCCCTAGCTCATTAAAAGGGTGAAGAAGCCAGGGGAATAGAAAAAACTATTCAAAGTTAGTTTTAATTTTGAAAAGACAAAACCCTAGTTTGTCTTTTAATAATAATAAATTGGTGCTATATCATCAGTCCTACTGGGCTTCACTTCAGCTGAGAAAAAGCAGCCAAATGTAGGAGCAATTATCTCCAGCAGTTTGACATGTGCTGTCTTCATGGTTTCTTGAACAGTGTATTTGTTGTTTTTTGCAGCATTTGCCAGAAACAGATTGCCAGAGGTGAGGATTTGGTTCTGGGGTTTTTTGGAGAACCTGCACAAGAATTCCTGGCCAGCAGCTGTCTCTGTGGTTCAGTGACTTCTGGGGTCAGAGCTCTTATCTTGGTATTTAACTGCACCTGATGAGTTTCTGTACTCATCCCTGACCCCACACCAGCTCTGTATGAGTTGTTTCAGAAGCTCATCAAAGCTCTGTGTTGTTTCACACAAAACTTCCCGTGCATTCTCTGAGATGGCCGGTCTATGAAACAAAGATTATTATAATGCTGAGGTTTTATTCCATGCTAGAAATGGTCATCTCAGAGCCTTCTGTTGAATATTACAGAATCATGGAGTGGTTTGGGTCGGAAGGGGCTTCAAAGATCATCTTGTTCCAACCTCTGTGCCATGGGCAGGAACACCTCCACAAGACCTTGTTTGTTGTTCAAAGCCCTGTGCAGCCTGCCCTTGAACACTTCCAGGGGTGGAATGTCCAAAGCTTCCCTTGGCTGACTTGTTCCAGTGCCTCACTACTTTCATAGTAAAGAATTTTTTTCCAGTATCCGTTTTAACTCTCTACTCTTTCAGCTGGCAGCCATTCCCTCTTGTCCTCTTGTGGAAAATACAGAGGGTTTTTTTTTTTTTTTTTCATTAGTACCACGTTACACTGCCACTGTTAAATATCACTTGCTATTTTACTGTTTGTGTTCCTAATCTTGTGTGAGTCCTTTGTGCTCCTTCAGCTGGGCCCTTCTTGTCATCCTGAATGGCACCCTTGGTCCTGGGAATACTGGTCGGGTTTAACTTCTGTATTCACTTCCTCTTTGGAATCAGGATGAAGAGTTTGTGAGCTCAAGTCCTGGCATTTTTTATTAATTTCTGTGCTTTCACCATTGTGAACCCATTACCATCTCTCAACCTCTGGCACCTTAGTTTCTTCCAGCAGCTTTAATGAGTGATCTTAAAGGGTGCTTTCAAGAAAACTAGATTCTCTGGGAGAATTCTTGTTTTGGTTTTTTTTTGTTAGGTTTGGTTTTGGTTTGGTTTTTGGTGGATTTTATTTGATTGTTTGGTTTATGGGTTTTATGGTTTTTTTGTTTTGTTTTACCCAGCAGTTCTCTGAGCTATGGCATTCATTTTCAAAAGCTGTTGTGAATGTTTTTTATTTGTTTTTAAAATTTTTTTTAAAAGCTTTCTGATTCTGAAGTTTGAAAGATGAGCTGTGTTAGGTTTGAGATATAGGCCTGTCTCTCCATTTTTTACTCTCCGCACGTTTGCAAGTGATTCCTCAGAGCCTGCAATGTATTTATTTTTTGACTTGTGCGTTTTCATTGAACTTTGTATTCCTTTTTCCATTTGAGCACTTCTAGAATTTTCCTTTATTTCAGTAAACTTTTCTTACTTTGCTATTTAGTGATGCTGATTTGTATTTTGCTTTAATTAATTCTGAGAGTTTTTAACATTTCCCTGGCAATACATTAAATTTTCACTAATGCAAAAGAGTTTTTCCTCTGCTCTTTCACTGCAAGCATTTTGTCACCTTCATTTTTGCATACTGGGAGACTTGGGAGATGAGGCAGAGATTTTGTGCTTGTTCAGATTGGTTCAGCCAGAGCTCGTGGTTGTAATTCTGCTCTGGCTACCCAGTCAGCAAGTTGTCAGAATAGCATGTTCTTCTAAGCAGTTAATTTTAAATTCATTATATTTGTTTTTATAAACCGATAACTCTACAAAAGGGTATTTTTACTACAGTTCCTGCCATTATTAGAAAGAAGCAGCTTAATGAGCACATGTGTAGCTGCAATTCAGAATGAGTTTAAGAATATTGCGAAGAGCTTTGGCTGACTGGAAAGTTACTTTGAGAGGAGAGCTGAGATATTTTCCAGATGGGATCGCGGCAGTTTTAACTCTGGTTTTATCAGTTAATAAAAGGGATTTGTGCTCTGTGACAATTATTGAATAAGGATTTGAAAACGTGTGTAGGTCTTGCAGCACAAAAGAGCTGCTGAGCTCCAGTGTTTCTTACACAGAAACTTCTATTTGATGGGTTTCACTTCCGTGTTGCATCAAAAACTGAGAAATATTTTATGCTGCTTTGGTTGATGCCAGAGTGGCAGGATGTGTTCTCAGCTGACCAGATCAATGGTGGTGTTGCCCTAAAACATTTTCTTTGATTTGTACCATTCTTCCAGTAGGAACTTTTTGTAGAAAAATTAATTGTATTGGGCATTAAGAGGAAGTATTTAAATTGGATTCATGAGGTCATCAGTCTTGCATCAGAAGTAAACATATTCATATGTGGAATCATCTACTAGATTTCTTTTAATGGCAGTTCTGGGAGTAAAAATAAACTAAAAAGGGATGTCACTAACAGATTGAATTTTAGAAACAGTAAAAATTTTACTTTAGCAAGTGAAAATTTTACCTTAGCGAGTACAGTTCCTTTGTCAGTGACTGTTCTCTTGCCTGTATTGAATGTGTTTCTAAATCTTTTGTAAAGGCCAGCGAATGTATTGAGAGAATGGTGGGTGAAGGGGAAGTGTCTCTGCCCTGAGGCCAGAGGGCTGCCTGTGTGGTTAGAGCTTGTCTTTGGGTTTGGCACATCTGTAGCTGGTATTTCGTGCAAGGTGCTTGGTTCACACCTGGTCTCAGTCTCAGACACCCTCTAATATAAATATATATCTTTCAACTTGGGAAACAACACTGGCAGTGTGGGCAGCAGTGGCAGTTTTATATGTTCTGGCACATTGTCTGGTTCCATTTTCCAGATGAATCATTATGGTCAGATATTAAAGACCAACACGCAGCCTGCTTTTATAAGCTGTGAACAGCAGATATAAACCTTATTTTTCCATTTTACTTATGCAACAGCACGAGCACAAACTATTGTATGTTGAGCACAAACCTATTCAGAAATGAAATGACAATAGAAATGGGAGTGCTCAGTTGACAATTCAGTCTAATTGTGGGCATTTGAAGAGTGAAAGACTATAAAGAATCAGATTTATCAGGAGATAGGAATAATTTAGGGAATAAAATCCAAAGCATTTATCAGCTGATGTGCTAAACGTGCAGGTACTTTGTGGGTCCTTTGGTTCTGTTCACCCTGTGAGAAAGAATCAACATCTACTTCATTTCTCTCAATATTGAAGACATGAGGACATGGGTTAATGGGGAAAATATGAGGAAAGAAAGTTAAAGAAGGCAAAAATGACATGGGATGGAAAGAAAAGCTGTAAACCATGATGATATTTTTCAAGTGAGGTGCAAAAATAATGTGAAAATTACAAAAATGAGAATACGCATTGCACAACAGAAACAGTGACAAAATGTAGCACAATCGAAACTATGAATAGAAACAAGAATGTAAATTATACTACAGAAACAAGAAAAAAAACTACTCATCTTTTGAACTTTGCTTGTGTAATTTTCCCCTTGTGGTTGTCTAGACACAGATAAAGCCTTTTTCTTCGTTTTGTTTGAAAAATGTTCTTTCCACTTGAATAGGTCAGCTGATAGATAAGATATAATAACATAATGGCAAACAGATTTTAAATTGCTACACATTTCTGGAGAATGTAGCTTTATATAGAAATGGAAGAATTCTTGCATATCTGTGTAGTGTTTGAGAGAGACATCTTGAGGTATTCAGGAAGCTGCTTGTGTCATCATGCCAAGGCTGAGAAGAGAGCTGCAAAAACCCCTGTGTAAGAGACATCCTCGTGGAATGCTTTTTAGGATGCCAGAAAGTCTTGTGAAACGCAGCTGTATATAATTTACTGAAGAATTTATCATCTTTAGTTAAGAACATCAATTGCATAAGTCAAGGCTCTTAATAAAATCCACATAAAGCCTAGTTATAACCCAAAATATCATATTTCATTGTGAAAGAGAGGAGAGTTGGATATTGAGACTAAAGTAACTACAATATACTGCTGGACACCCATCTTATTAAAATGAGCTGCTCTGCTCTCGGAGCAGGTGGTCAGGGCTGTGTGAACTGCTGGGAAGAAGCTGTTGGTAAGAAAGTTGTTTAAAGTATTTACCACCTGATTTCTTCTTAAATACATTAAAAGAAAGGAACAAACCACCACTTCAGTCATTAGACATTTTCTAACTTAGCTTCTAACTCTCTGCAGAGGGTATACTGAAATTAATTGTATTTCTGCACCACTCTCTGAGGCTCATGGTCTTTGTAACACAGTGGTCTGGTGTGATTTTAGTGTTTTGTGTGGCAACAAGACTTTGGTTTGGATATCAGTGCAAAAACTCTAGAAAAATGTTTCAGCTTCCAGGGCTGTTTAATTTGAATCCCAGTTTTGACTCGTTCAGAAGAATTATTTTCTTTGAAGTCCTGTGCACAGGCTACATTTCCCTACTTATGTATTAGTTCAGTTCTTTTTTTTTTTCTTTCAAGACATGTTTATTAGATGGAGAATCAGCAAGTTTACGCTCACTTACTGTAAAATTTCCTTATCAAAATCTCGAAACTCAAATTTATGTCATTGTAGAGGAACCCTTCTAAGGTCAGCAAGAGATTGCTTTGCAAGTGTTCTGCATTAGTTGTGGAATCAAATTATTTTGGTTTTGTGCTGCTCATAACCCCCTTGCATTTCATAATTGTAACTACAATTTGTGGGTCATTAAAACAATAAAATATAGATTCATCAGCAGAAAAACCAAAACTGTCCTATGACTCTGTGAAGCTGAGCACTTGTTCAAGAAGTGCAGAGGGTTGGTTTTTATCCATGAAAATTTGTCTTTTGTGGGGTAGAATAGACCCACAGAAATTTAACTTCAGAGCAGACATTTTGAACTTGTAAACTGTTGTCTAGCTCAAAGAAAATTCTCCTAATTTGTGCTCAGCTTGATGGGGTTTGGGGAAGCGAAAGGGAATGAACTTGAAATGAGCAATGTTTATTTCCATTTTAATAGGTTTTGTTAGGGGCTTCTTTTTCCCCTTCCTCATCTTCTATGTGTAGAAACTGCAAACTACAGATTAGGTAGGTGTGGATTTGTACAAGTAATCGTTCTTCAATAGCATTTATTTATTTATTTATCTTGTTTTCAGCATGAAGCTAGAGCAAGCATGCCTGGATGAAACCATTTCTCACTCAGGAGGCAACTCTGTGTCCATGACTCCTTGCATTTTAAAACTACATTTTGATTTACCAGCCTAAATCTACGTGGAAGTTCAGAGAGCAGTAACAAAGCAAATGATGAGAAGTTAGATGATGAAAGAATAAAAGTTTAGGTTAAAATGTGAAATACGATTTAGTACTTGTTTCTTTGAAGTGCTCAGTAGCTGGTAAAGAAACAAGTGAAACAAGTGCTAAATCATATTTAATTTTGATATTGAAATTCTTATCAAGAAGACGACTTTTCATCACCTAATGGTAGACTGCAGAATTCATCTGAGTTTGTGGACATACACTGTCGCAAAGATTTTTTTGTATGTATTGATGTAAGAAAATTAACTACCAGGGTATTATGTGATTAAAAATCCAGTGACTGCAGTTAGTGTTACGTGACTGTAAATAAACCACTTTTTGTAGTGGGTCTGTGGAATATGGAATGGGGTGTTCCAGTGTGTTTATGATACCAGGTTCAGCTGTGCCACAGATCTGTTGTGCACCTTGACTTCTGGGTTTATGGGTGGGAGGAACTGCTGAAGTGAAAATACTTCTTCTCATTTGTGCCAATTCAAAGGAAAAAGGCGAGGATTAATATTAAAATAATTATCTTAGTAAAGAGGATTTTTAAAACATAGGAGTGCAGAGTGAAGGTCTTAGACTTCAAAACTGTGTCTGAAGTTGCAGATCCTTGTAGTAAATATAATCATTTTTGGATAGATAGGAAAATCCAATTTTTAAGTTACTTGTAGACATTAGTGAAGCTTAAGACTAATGTCCTTCTCTACCAACCACTGTATTAACCAATATCCCCATACTGAAAGCAGAGGGATTTGATAGCAGAGTTTATTCCAAATATTTTCTTTATGCTCAGGTGTGCTACAGAGCAGGAGCAGGGTGGTGCTGCTCTTTCATACAGCATCCTTTAAAATACAGCATTTATAAAGCAGCCTGCCTGGCTCTGCTTTCAACTTGAATGATAAACAGGAAAGCATTAAAAAAAAAAAAAAATAGAAGTGCCTGGGGCGCAGCTTTTTTCTTCTCACAAGAGGAGGAAAACTTTGTGTATTCATTTGAAAAAATGAATATACAATAAATATGGAAAGAGGACTGTGAGATAGAGGAAACCAAAACACAGAAGACTTCTGTGCCACTTGTCTGTGGGTGTATTAAAAGAAGTTAATCTCCTCAGGGGAAAAGGTTTGAATATCTGATTCACATCATTTTTGCATGTGAATACCCTGACTTTTGATATCCAAATAAATTGTTTCATTAAGAAGCTAAGTGGTTTCTTTATGTATAAAGAGACTTTAAGTGGAGGTAAACAGCTTTGGAACATAAATCACTTGCTAGACAGTTCTCAAGCCGTCACTTGTTAGACAGTTCTCAAGCCTTTCTTCTTGCCTCCCCCACCCTAAAAAAAATATAAAAAATTAATAAATAATAAAAAAACCTGCCCAGAAATCAGCAGGTAGGATAATTCCTAAATCAGTATAGACACTATTCAGCAGATCTGTTGTCTCTGTCTGATTTATGAATTGTGCTGCTGAGTGTTCAAATCACATCCTATCCTGAAAAGGTTTTCAATCTATTACAGTGGCATCATGTAATTACAGTGAAGCACATGATGATAGTGTTTAAGCCTCAGGATGCCCTTCAGGGAAGTAGTGAAAATAATTATCTGTGCATCAGCCCAGATTTAAAACAAAAAAAAAGAAAAAGAGAAAAAAATAATCAATGCCGCTTGGTGGCCGAGTTTTGCGTATTCCAAATTAAGGATTTTAGATTTGACTTAAAGTTCTGAAATTGTTTGGAAGTAGGCCATCTCCTGCTGAGATGAAGCATCAGGCCATTTTAAATTAGGCACTGAGCATGCTCTCTCAGGTCCCCACTGTTGGAGGTTTTGCAGCGTGTGCCTGGGTTCCCTGTCAGGAGAGCTGTCACTCAGGCGGGGTGCAGGAGAGCACAGCGTGCCCCTTTGTCATCCTTCCATCAGAGCACAGATGATTCCTCTTGGAGCTGGCAAGTGGGGATGGGAGACAAGCCTTGCTGTTAGATCGCCCCTGCTTTTGGTGAGTTGATATTCAGCTCATTTCCTTTCTGGTGCCTTTAGATAGCTCAGATAAAACTCAGCTTCACACTTGTCTCTCTTCTCTAATAATGGTGTCTGTTTGAAATGGCTCTGCCGTCCTTCACTTCAGTGAAATCATTCTGGGATGCGTGTGTTAATTTCTTTACTGGGGAAGAATTGCTTTTTTTAACAGGAATGCTGGGCTGGGCAGAAAAAGGGGCATAATTTTTTTTTTTTCCTCTGACTTCAAATTCGCTAACTATTCTAAATATAGCAACAGTTCTTCAACCATCACTTCTCAGTCATTTTTCATTATGTTCTTTTAAACCAGTTTTGGTTTAAACCTTGGATTATTTCATGCATCTCATATTTTAGAGAGAGCTTGAGTACTCTTCCAAAGAGAATTTTATTTAAGACAATGCTGTAGGATATTTACAGTACTTGGTTTCAAGACTAGTTGCTAAACAGGGTAAGTTAGCTGTTGTCATGTTAGTTTTGCTGTTATGCATGGATTTCCTTCTTTAACCAGCTAAGGAATAGTAAAAGATATCTGCTAGTTCTTTGTTCTGACTGAGATTTGGCATTTTGGTAAGATATTGTATGAATTTCTGAAAAAGTGATAGTCTTTGTAGTAGTTAAGGGGAATGCTTGATACAGCTTAACATTTAATTAACTTCTAATTAACTGTGGGGAAGGCAGGATTTATGATTGAAAGTATTATCAAAGCTTAGTTCTTGTACTTGATTTAAGACCTTGTTTTTCTTCAAGAGCATCTGCAAAATAAAACTTTTCAATTTTTTCATCCAATGCATTTAACCTGTTTCAAAAAATCAGCTGGCAATATATTTTTAAAACCTCTAAACTGGGGTTGGAAAAAGCAGGGAGTGAATTGATAAACTGACACCACCCACTTCCATTCCCAAAAAAGAAAAAAAGTTGTTCCCTGATTTCACTTACCTGTGGGTGAGTAAAGATGATTTATCATCATGACTGAACTTCATGTGTGTTTTAAGGTTTTAGTGTGACACAGCTCATCACTGGATTGGGAGTGGAGCTCTTATTACTAATGCATTCACAAATAATTTGGGGGTGGGAGGGGATCTTGTTTTTACAAATGGACAGCCTTTAATCCTGTTGTGGCTGTGGATATATACTTTAGTCTTTCAGATAAAAGATTTGAGTTACAATGGGAAAAGCTGCTTGTCAGTGAATTTGCTGAGTCTGACAAAGAGATTCTTGCCAAACACAGCCCCTGTTATGATTCCAGTTGACCTGATTTACAGGAGCACAATCAATAAGCCCTTAAGCTTCATCATCGCTCTGATACTCCTGGTTGGAAGAGGGATGGGATGGAGGGAGGTGTGTGTGAATCTTGAGTGCTTGAACATGAGTTTGTTTGACCCCCTAATGCAGGGTTTCCGGGGAAAATGATCTAAATGGGTGCAGGAGTTAAGATTTTTGTTAAAGCCCGAGGATAATGCATTTAATTGAGGCCTTGTGGTGGCAAGGGGCTGTCATAAGCCATCAGAAAAGCTGCACTTGGGCTGCCAGAACGGGACTCTAGATTGCTGCTCTGACAAATGATGAAAGAGAGGCAGCCAGGGGTAACTGCAGACCTGTGCTGAGCAAAATAAATCACTCCACTGCCTTGTTACCTTCAAAGCATGTTGTTTGTAATACTGAGTTTTGCCTCCTAATTGGAACACGTTTCATAGTGGTGGTGCCTTCAGGTGCCGTGAGTGAGCCTCACAGATCTGGAGAACAAGATGAAGCTATATGGACTTACCACGGGACAATTTCTGGACAAACAGCAATCCTAGAGAACTTCAAACCTCTCAGGAAGTTTGTGTTTCACAGGTTTTGTAAAGGAACAGTTTTAAGTCTAAAGGAAAGCAGAAATTAGCAAGTATTAAACATCACAGGTTGTTTTTATAACCTTGATCGAGTCTATTTTACTCTTCAGGATAATGTTTATTGTTTCCTTTGAATTAAGTGCCAATTCTGGTTAGTTTTCCAAAAAGTTCAATTCTTACATTATTGTTACAAAGGTTAACTGAATTTTGTAGGTAATAGTCTGCCTCCTCTCCTGAGCTTCTCTTGTCTGTACCCATTTTATTTGACGTTCAAGTCCACTTTGTGTCATGGGCAGCTTGTGGAAAATTCTGCCTTGTGTTTATGATCTCAGTGGTGGCTGTGCTTAAAGAGGTTATTTGAGAACTCAGAAAACTTGACAACAATATATTGCCTTTTGTTTTGGTGCAGTTTTACTCTGCAGTTTTACTAGTTTTGTTGATTTCTTTATATTTCTAGATGTGTGTGTGCATGTGTATATACTTGTATGTGTATATGTGTATATATACACACACAGAGAGGGAGGTGAGTGTGTGTAAGGGCTGCTGGCTGAACAAGATTATTAAAAATGTATTTAAATTGCACTGAATTGAGAACTGAAATTGAATAAAACAATGCTTTTCCATAGTAAAGAATGTTATTATTCAGTCATTTTAGACATGTCAGCCGTCATCAGGATTTTCTTAAGTTTTTATTATGGCTCAATATATGGTAACTTACAGGAAAATACCAGAGTGAAAAGTTTAAGTTCTTAGGATTGTGCTGTGTAGTTATTCTGATTTTTAGAAACTGGAGCTCTGTGGAAGGAACTGAGGAACTCCCTCATGTGACTGAAAATCCAAGGCATGTAATTCAACCTGTTGAGTTCTTTTCTGAAGACGATGAAAAAATTAATTTTGTTTTTCACGTGAATAAAAGGTCACTGATTTGTGTGGCACTTTTTCACCCGGAGAGCAGTGAGAATGTGGTGGGGGCTTTAATTCTATTGAGGGAGCACCACTGCTGAAATAATGTTTAAATAAACTTTTGGCTTTTTGGATTTTCATGAATATAATTGTTTGCACAGGGGAAAAAGTCAGTTAAGGATGTGGGGTGAAGGGGAGCCTTTGTATATGTATCACTTCAGCTGCCTGCCAACTGTTTTTTTGAATTATTAAAATCTTCTGGACAGTGAAGGCTCGGTCTTTTTCCATTCACATTGTGCTCTAAATAAGAGATTTTACTACTGCTGACAATTGCACATACTCAGTTGGTGTGCCAGATGGAGAGCCTGTGACAATTTTAGGCTGAAGGTTGTGTCTAAAAACGTTGTCAGCACTCTGCATCAAATCTTGACCTATTTTAGACAGTTTGCTACAATCTGATACTGCCATTTATTAGTTTCAGTTTTTTAATAAAGTGGAGGAAGGAGTAGAGCTATGTTTCACACCATGAGCTAAATTTACTTTTCCAAGTGAAAACGTACACCAGTATTCATTTAAAATAATTGGCTCAAATGTCAGCCATGTCTAATTGAGTCTGAGATTTTATGGAAAAGTAAAGAAGGCATTATTAGTTATTTGAATATGAGTCTAGTATAAATTGAGAAAGGGGTTTGTTAAATTGAAAACCTAAAATATTTGGGATTGTGTTATTTAAAAAAAAAAACAAACAAAAAACAAACGTTGGCTTTTTTGTACCAAGAGAGTGGAAATAATGAGTTGGCTAAGGCCTTGCTGAATGAAGTAAAAATTGTCCACTTTTTCAGTACCCTGAGATTTAAAATGGATATTGAATATAGTCCTATGAATTTTGGCAGATTTTTTGCCACGAATACTCTAGATCATGGCAATTCAATAGTGAATTTATTGGGAATATCCATCCATGAAAATTTACCAAATGATTTTGTATAAAAGGGTTGTTTGGAACTTTACATTTCCTAAAAGATGACCAAGA
Source organism: Bombycilla garrulus (assembly GCA_013400315.1). Lineage (NCBI taxonomy): Eukaryota > Metazoa > Chordata > Aves > Passeriformes > Bombycillidae > Bombycilla > Bombycilla garrulus. The sequence continues at coordinate 110,769 of VXBU01017607.1, read as the reverse complement.
GTCAGTAAAACATGTTTTTTGTAGATCAGAATTTCTATCCCCCCAAGAACATAGGGAAAAGAAAACGCAAAAACCAAAAATATTTAAAAGAATACAGGAATGTTTCTCAAAATTATACACATGCTTGATTTTTTTCAGTGTTTTCAGTACATCACCACCTTCTTTATGTTTATGCATGCTTCCATATTTTAAAATGTTTTCAGGATGTTCAGTCTTACACACATTTCAGTGCTGTGGTGAGGAGACAATGGTTTAGTATTTAAATGTCAGTGGCTTTGCTTTGTGCAAATTTCTTGTGCCTTCCTTAAGCTAATCTGAATTTAAAGGAAGCATGTACTATACAATGACTTAGTTTTTTCCAAGCCAGTCAAAATTTGATGCTCTTTCAGAGTATGACCATTGAGGAAAAAAGAAAGGGAATGTTAATTATAATGTACTTCAGGCAGCTTCAAGGGACTTGTGCGCAATTCATATTTTTGCCCAAAAACCTCAAATATCAAAAGGTTTCCATGTTCTGTACTTCCCTGTTTATATGGAAATTATTAACTTTATCAGCATTTCAGTATTTTCAGTTTGTAGAGTTTATTCCCAGATCTAGCTGTCTTGATATTTCTGATGGTTCTTTGGCTCTTTTGCCATAATAATCGTAATAATGTGTGCAGGGATTTTTCCAGGCAATTATATAGGTATCATAACCATATTGATACAAAATCTGTCATTTACATGAACATTACCATATGGGCAACTGAATAAAACAGTTTAATCCGTGAAAACATTGTGTTTGGTGACAACACTGAGTACATCTTCAGTGGAAGGACCTGCAAAGTTTTCATGGAACGACATTTCCTATGGGGTCTTGAGGTCCCTTGAAGTGTGATCCAGGATGAGGATAAAAACAAAACCAGCAAAATGCCTTTATTGCCATTTTAAATAGCTTTTTTTATTTTAAAGGAACAGCTCTTTTTGACAAGATGTGTTCAGCATATGGTGGAGGTTTTGGAGGGGAAAAATGCACTGAGGAATAAGAAATACAAAAGGTTTTCAGAGCTGTCATTAAAAAAACAGGATACTAATACAAGTCTTAACAATTTTACTCAATAGAAATTTGTCTGATATGAGACATTGTGTCTTGCCTGGGAAATCTATGTTAGACTTTTTTTTTTTTTTTTTTTTTTTTATTTTTTACAAAAAGGAGGGTTTTTTTTTTTTTTTTTTTTTTTTGATATTCTGACAAATAGGATGGTTTTTTGTTTTTTTTTTTTTCTCTCCTGGAGAAAATAGCCCAAGCCATCAAGGTTGTCATAGCAGGGAATGAAAGGCATGACTTAAACAACGCCAGTTTTGGTAATACCATCTGTTTCAGCCCACTCTGCCCAGTGCGTTTGTCTCTCTCTGAGCAAAGACAAGACAGATATCCTCAGTAGCCCTCTCACTGAGGCTGTCAAAATAAGTTCTTTAGTGCTGCCTCTGGAAGTGTCCCCAAGCACAGTGTGGTTCTGGCCATGATGTGCTTCTTGCAGGAGCAGCTGAATTTCATTTCCAGCTGCCTTGATGATCAGAATAGGCTGAGAACGTTCCCCACAACTTTCCACTTCAGCTTTAGTATCTCACCGTTGTATTTAGTTGTTTTAATGGCAGGGAATGTTTTATATCACAGCACAAATTGGGAATGGAAGCAGAGGTTTACTTAACCAGGATCGTAGAGGAAGCCTGGTGGAGCAGAAAGTGAAGCCCAAGGGCACATCCCTGATGCAATTAGCTTGATGGTGACTGTCAGTGCAAAGCTGCACCTGGCCCCATAGGAAGAAAACACAACAGCCCCAGAGAAACTTCTTGCTCATGAAGCTGGATTGGTTTCCATATCTTAGCTTATCAAAGCTTTCGTAGCTTTGCATTATTCCATTTAGAAATTCCAGTGGACTCTCAGTCCAGTCTGTTCTGGTACCATGGCACTGTCCTGAGACACAGCAACTTTAACGTCCTAAATTCATCAGCTCAGGGCCCTGAGCACCAAGATGTTCTTGTCTGGTTGTGTCCTGTAATGATTCACATTCACAGGATAGATTCAGATTGATAATTCCACCCACTGGATGCAGTTTTTTAGTTCATTGCTTTGTCTGTGTTGAAACCAAGTAAAAACAGCTTCAATTCTGTTAAGACGGGACTATTAAATGTATTAATTATTGTAGGGCTTCAACAGAATTAGATCTATTTAATTTTTTCATTTCATATTACATGAAACATGTCTAGTAGAGCAGCAATGTGTCATTTTCTGACAACTGTGTTAAAGTGATTTTGAGAGTCTCTGACTACATTCCCCTTCTCCATTTTCATACAAAAAATTATGACAACTTCTGCTGCACCTGTGTAAAGCTGGAACGAAGACAGAGAACCGTGGAGAAGTCATAACACAGCGGTCAAGAGCTAAGAAATGTCAGGGTCAGTGCAGTGTGAGTGCATGGGCTGTGTCCATACCTGTCTGTGGAAGTTGAGCACTGTTTTACACCAACCACAACCATGTTGTAGTTGCTCTAAGAATTCTAGACTTTCTGATCCACAAAGCTCTTTAGCTTCCCAGGCTCAATTTTTTGTCTCTTGTTACCTCCATAGTTTTATATAAAAGATTGAATGAAAATGGTACAGCCATTTCCTTGAACAATATTAGAAGAAAAATACTTTTAGTAGTTTTAAAATGTTTCCAGCTGGTTCCCTGCACAGCTCTGATATCCCTGTGGCATTGAGGAAAAATTTACTATTTGAACACTGAACACTGGACCCTTTTTCGCTGCAGGGCATTTCAGTGTCTGCAAATAGTCTGCACTTCCTTTACTTTTAACTTGGGGGACTCATGTACACACCAGTAGCATTCTTACTGATAAAAATGTAGACACCGTGACTCAGCTTCCACTTCCACCTCTCTGCAGCTTTCTCGTATTGAATGGAAATAGAAGAAACCTTTTTAATTGGAGAATTACAGTAATAAGGAATAATAATCAATAAGACCCTGCTGCTCTTTATCTAGAAAAGAAATTAGTTGAAGACAATAGATTCCTTTGTTGATTCTGTTGACATCGGAGTCCTTGTTCTAGAGGCAGAAATTATAATTTACATGTTTAAAGTTACTGATAAAAAACTTTTGGCATGTCGTCTGTGTTAGAAACAACTACCCCAATGTGTAGAAGAGAGAAGTTTATTACTTCTGACTAGATGTTTTTTTCAGAGTGTATCAAGTCCTTTATGACACTGGAGATGGTCAGCAGTAATTCTGTTTCTGTCAAAACCTTAAATTCATGTTTTCTGACAGGCAGTATCCAATAGATGTAGGTCATCAGAATATATTTTGCAAAGAGCTAAACTGTAATGTGAATCTTGTTATAATTATTAGGGGAAATGTGTCTTCTCAGGCTCAAGTAGAGAATATTTGATATCCTGATTGTTTTTGAGATATCAAAATGACTGACCTAACCTGACTGGAATGTGCTTACAGAAGCCATGCCAGTGAAGCTAAGCAACCGCTGTGCCCTGGGATGAACATTTGCAAAATCATTAAAAGACAGTGGAGAAAAATCCTTAGAAAGCTGCTTGTCACATTGTCATCCTAATCCCCAGGGAAAGTCTGCAAAATACATTTGAAGGACAAGCATGGAAATGAAATTCAGAAAGTTGTTAGGTCTTAAAACTTGTGAACTCAGTGGTTTTAAACCACATAATTCTCTCGACCACTTCACCAGTCCCACCGATTTAGCCCCTTCTATTTTAGGGAGAGAAAAAAAAGGAAGAGTAATATAGAATGAAATGAACAAGTCTTGTTCCCCTCTGTTGGACTCTGAAACTCCTTGTCCTCTCATTGGTGTGGTGACCACAGCTATTTTCAGCTCAGCAAGGTGGGTTTCAGCTTTCCTGACTCAAAGAGCAGTGCTGCCTGTAGGTTTGAGCAATGGCTCTTGCTCTCACCCATTTCCAGCATTGTCCATGGATGTAATGAAAGATCCTTGAGTAAACCCTGCCTTGCTGGCTTCAGGGCAGCTTGTAGTAATGCTGATATCAGTATCTGACATCATTACTCCATGTGGACAGCGCTTATTTCAGTGACAGTGACAGTTCATCCTTGTGTTCCTCAGGATAAATGAGGCTGGAACCACTTTGTGGCAGTCCAAGGGCTTTCACTTAACAGCTCTTAGGAAACTTGAAGTGTGCAAAAATAATGCAGGCTGTAATTTCTCTGGTTTAGAAGCAGTTCTTGGAAATAAGAGGAAAAACTCCAGTGTATAAGTTCTTTAGGTGAAGTTTAAACTATATTAACTGCAACATTATTTGGGGTTTCTCTGACCTGGTAGATAACTTTGACTTTGTGTAAACCTTGCACATTTAAATATATTTAAACGCAGCACAGCCTATAGATGATATTCCATACCTATATTGGAAAGCTTTTGGGCTGCATAAAACCTCATGTAAATCTTAGAATTAAGTTTCAGGGTAACTTTACTAAGTTGCATTTGTGTGCAATGGGTTCAGTTTGGACTGGTGAGATTCAGTAACTCATTTTCTTACATATGAATGTTCAAAGTCTTGTGTTAATGTTTTGGACCTTCAAATGTGGGTTCAGTGTCTCACCTCATTCAGTGCATGAAATTAAAAAAAAATGTCCTGGGGTTATTTTCCTATCATTCCTTACTGAAGGTGGCTGGTAAGTAATCACAGGTGCTACTAATAGAAGCCAAAAAAATATTTCAAATAACGTCATTTTGCAGTCGTCTTTGAATATAGAAGAGTGCTTACTATATGTAAGATATATATCCTCAAATTACACTGTCAGAATTTTCTTCTAAATACTCATTTGGCTCATCTTTCAGGAAATATTATTCTTATTATGCTCACTTTTTAAAAGGCTTTTTGAAGCTTAAGAGAAGGAAAACATTAGAAGGTTAATAAGAGTAGGCAGAGATGTCTGTGTGGCAGCAGCTTTCTATGACCTTTTTTTAAAACAGAAGATTGCTACTAATACTTGTATAAAACATATTTTTATTTTTAAAGTTTTTTTTCTTTATCAGAACCCAAGAAAATTGCTGTCAACTTTAGGATTATAGATTAATTTTAAAAGTTTCCATTATCAGCTACTTTATCAATTCCGAGACCTTTTTTGCACAAATCAAGATAAATGTTGATTTAGACTGTTGATTTTTTTTTTTTTTTAATAAAAATTCTTTGCATACTGGAAGTTTTGGGTTTGAAGAACCTCTGAGAACAGTGCTATGTGAGCGTGTGATGCTGTTTCAGTGGCCTCCTTGTGGATTTTGTTTGGGTTTTGCCACTGGGGGGAGCAGAAGACTGTCACAGGTTTCAGGGAATGGAATAAGTGTCTGTCTTCCATCTCAGGAGATTCAGGCCTAAATGATGGCTTGTGGGAGACTGTGGGTCCTTCATGTCTGGCACATGCCTGAAAATCTGTTTTACAGTGAATAAAATCTCTAGATAATCAGTTTTGTGATTGCTCTTTTCTGAAGAGTTGCACTCTGGATTAAACATGAAGTGCATTTTAGAAAAACAAGGGAAGGAGCTAAAGGGGGCTTAGGAAAAGGAGAGACAGGAACTTATAAAGGCAGATAGTGACAGTGCAGTGATTTTAAATTGAAAAATGCAGGTTTAGTTGGGTATTAGGAAGAAATTCATTACTGAGAGGGTGGTGAGGCACTGGCACAGGCTGCCCAGGGAAGCTGTGAATGCTTCATCCCTGGAAGTGTTTAAGGCCAGGCTGGATTGGGCTCTGAGCTCTCTGGGATGGTGGAAGGTGTCCCTGCCCATGGCAGGAGGTTGGAATGAAATGAGCTTTAAAGTCCCTTCCCACCCAAACCGTTCTGTGGTGGAGTGAAGAGGAGGTTCTGGCTGGTGTTGGCTTAAGCAGTGAGCTCAAATTCCCTGAAATGTTTTGTTCCAGCTCTTGTCTAATGGGAGCTCCTGCAGCGTGAGAGTGCAGTTTGCTTTTGTGGAAGATGCTGTAGCTGAGAAATGCAGAAATGTCTGTAAAATTAATGCATTCTTTACCCAGAAATTTGCTTTAATCCTGGTCTTTCAGCAGTAAATCTGTAATTGCTGTTCCCTTCCTCTGAAAGTGTTGGTAAGGAAGAAACATCCACTTTCTCTCTTTTCATTTTCAATGCATGGAATCAAAGGCTGTGTATAAACATGTTATTCTAGAAAGACTACAGCTCTAGATGCTGACTGGTTATTCCCAAGCTCATTTAAGGTTCTCTGTCAGTGTCTCTGTGTGTCACTGTAATTGGGAAGAAAGTTCCCCTTGGGCTGTTGAGCCCTTGCCTTGCCTGCTCGGGTTGCTGGACTGGTAATGTTCATGCTGCATGCAGTTTCCATTACACGTCTTTAACTTCTTTGATGTTTGGGACAGAGCAAGACATTCCAGTTGCAAGCCAAGGTTGGGCTTTCCCTTTGGGAAAACTTGTTCTATCTGTGCTGTCAACAGCAAGCAGTTGAAATTCCTGCTGTAAAATTAATTTTCATTTTTGCTCATGGGGTATAGAGCTTAAACTAAGCAGAGCAAGCTTAAAGAAATGTTTGGGTAACACTTCAGCGCTCTCAGGCATAGATTTACAGCAGGGTTGTGGGGACAGCAGGAATATCAGATGGCAGCTCCCAGTAGATCCTGGAGCATTCCAGGAACTTGGACCAGTGATGTGTTTCCTATGGGGGTCATTTGCTGTTCCACCTCTTCTTTTTTTTTGTTTTGACAGATCTAAGCTGCCTTAAGGCCCTCACCCCTCCTGGGTTGTCTTTTGTTGGGGTTTTTTTTTGTTTTTTGTTTTTTTTTTTTAATATGGCGTTCACTTGAAAATTTTTTTGACTAATGCTTGAAACAACCGTGGATTCTTATCCTAGGAACATAAACAGCTGAGGGTGCTGAGTGAGCTGACAGATGTCACCACCAGAGTGATTTTTATCAACATGGATAACCCTGCTGACTGGAAAAAAACAAACATTACCATGCTCAAAAAAAAAAAAAAAAGAGAATCCAGGGAACTGAATACTGGTCAGCTTCACCTCTTTCCCTGAGAGTATTCAAGAGCAAGTTCTCATTTAAACTGTTTCTAGGCACGTGAAAGGCTGGAAGGTAATTGGAAACAGGCAGCACCGATGTATCAAGGAAAAATCTTCCCCGACCAACCTGGCTACCTCCTACAGTGACTGCCTCTGCAGCTGAGGGGGAAAACAGTGGAAACCACTTCCACTCAGCAAGGCTTCTGATGTATCTTCATGTGGTACCTTTGTGTCTGAGTGTGGGGTATGGATTGGATGAACGGTGAGGAATTGATTGCACCATAAGCAGTGAACAGTTTGAAGTTTCAAATCAGTGGCTGTTTTTGCAGGCAGTCTTTCCTGGAGCTGCTGCTGAGGTGATCATTTTGACACTGATCAGCGAGTCCAGCAGATGGATGTGCTGTAATGAGGATGAAGGTTGACTGTTGAGCTGCTGTGGGGAGAATGGTGATTATTCCCATCAATTTGTTGTTTTGGGATGTCTCGGCTGGAATACTCTGCCTGGTTTTGGTCCCATCAGTATGAGAGAGACGGGGAGACAAACACAAATGAGTCCAGCACTAGCAGGCTCCAGGGCCAGGACATGTGATGTGCTAGAAGAGGCTGAAGGGGATTCATGTTCAGCCTGAAGAGATGACAAAAGCAGCCTTTCATTAACTACATGGACTTTAGAAATGAGACTCTCTTCAGAGCTGTAAAAAGAGCAACGGTCATAAACTGCTATAAAGCACATTCTAACAGATTAAAATAATAATAGTAAAAAACCCAAGCCTCTTGAGCAGAGAATGATTCCATGTCTTCCTTGAAGATTTTTGAAACTCAACTGGACAAGGGCCTTTGCAGTTTGATCTGGCATTGGATTTACCTCTGAGCGTGAGGTTGAACTTCATGACCACCAAGAGTCTTGTTCATCTGGCATTTTTGTATGAGCCTCGTTCCTGTGTGACATCTTTTTGACCTAAGGTTTTTGTATATTATTTACACTGACTGTCCATAAGGCAGCCTGTAGAACTAATCAGAAGCATGTTCCCTAAATCAGATGTCTAAGGACTTTAGTTAAAATACCTTAGTAAAGATATTAGTGACTTAGACTTGAACATAAACCCTTCAATTCTGTGGAAAATACAGGTAAGAGTGCCATGTGGTTAACTGTACATACGTTTATTGCCCAGAGCAATTTTATTTTCCCCTGCTCCTTCGGCTCAATTATGTTGTTTTGTTTTTGTATTGGTTTGACTGAAAAAAATTAACATTTTTCTTCTTGAAAACAGTGAATTACCTTAAGTAGGAACAGTCCATAACTCTTTAGTTCAACAGTGACAAAGTGTGTCGTGTTGTCTCAGTCTGATTTAGACTGCTAGGATTAGTCTTAGTTGTCTTATATTTTTAGGAAGTTAAGCTGTTTGTTAAAAATTACAGTGCTTCAGCACTGACTGCAATCTCAGTTTGAAGGCCTTCAGGAATAACTGTTTTCTAAATGAAATTGAAAACTGGAAAAAAACAGAAAGTTGGTGTAATTAAATATTAAGATTTTTCTCTTTCAAAATCAGCGCTTACATTCTGGTATGCTACCCGGTCTCCAAACTGGTGGCTTTTCATTCTTCCGGCTGCTTTGGCCTTTGTCTTCCAATGTCAGGTGCTAATGCTTCATCAGATCTTAACACTGAACTCAGGGCTGGAGGCTATTAATGAAATTTAGATTCTTCTGGAAATAGCACATCTCTTGGAAAGAGAGGCTTTAATGCCACAGAACTAACAGGAGATTAATTACTTCTATAAAACTTATCATATGCTGTCAAAAAACGGAGGAGAAGATTGCTAACTTCATTTCAAGCGGTGGATCAGTATTGTAAATGAAATGTGCCAAGCAAGAAAAGGAGGCACAGTCTCTAATATTGACCACTTAAGACATGACTGATGGTAAAACTCTTGTATTTTCCAACTCATTTCTGCATTGTTGATATTTGGCTCAAGTCTCATAATCCATACTTTTTCGGAAAACAGCATTTCACTGTTTTGCCCTCCAGATTTTTGCTATTCTAAGTGTGACAGGTGAAATTGTTTCAAAATAGGTCACTTGCCTTCAGGGTTTAGCACTTGCGGATTTTGAAGCCAGCCTCCTTCTGACACAGAAAGATTTGATGATCTCACCCATTAGCTCTGGACAGGTTTGGGTCCTGGCAGGACAGTCCTGGGCACTGGTTGAGCCCTGGCTTTGCACTTGGCTGCTTTTCTTTAACCAGTTTCTTCCTGCCTCCCATGGTAGCTTGTACCATGCATTTATTTGCAGTTCATTCTGCTCCCCAGCTTCTGGTTTTGATGCTGCTCACACTGAAAATTGTTGAATAACTCAGTTTTCTATCATTTTAAGGCTTTTCTGGCTGGCTGCCTCTTTTTGGGGTATTTTCCCAGTCCTTTTTCTTTCCTGTCAGAAGAACACTTTCTGTTTTAACTTGAGTCGCCGTTGAAAACCTCTGTGTTCTTTCTAGTTTGCTACTTAATGCATTCCTTAAGACGTCTCATATTGTGCATGTGGGGTCATTTTTTAAAAAGTAGCAATTTATCTCATGAATTTGCATCTCTTTTTCTGCAAGACTTGTCTCTTTACAGCTCACACTCTATTTTCACTAATAAATGTACCGAAATCCAGGCTTTGTCTGTGCAGAAGAGCCTGCAGTGCCCTCAGTGTAGCTGAGTGCAGGCAGAGCTTGCCCACACAGCGCCCCTGTTGATTACTAACCTAAATTAGCTGTAAATTAGGATGGTGTTGGCTCAGGACTGTTGGAAATCTGTGGGATGTCATATTTAAAAAGGTGTGTGATGCTAACTTGAAAATGTTCATGGAGATAATCTTTGTTTAGGATTTTAATATGAAAGGTCTGTGCGCTCTCGTCTAAAATTTGGGATTTTGTAGAAGACCCCAGTCGTCCCTTCAACTGTAGCTCTGCTCTTTACTCTTGCAAAAGTGAATTTCATGTACCAAAAAATTTCTTCATGTTTCTCATCCCCTTTTTGCTTTATAATTTTTTAGTAGAGTATTAGTTTCTGGGTTTTTTTTCCTGTGTAGAAATTTCCTGCAGTGCCTGTTGTGATCATTTCTTTCCTTTCTGTGTTGTTCTTCACAGTGTTTATAGCTTCACTTGCTGCATAAGTAGTTTGGATGCATCTATTTCAGTATTAAAAGTTCCTGATTTTAGTACACAAGCATCATGTTTTTGCTCATTATTATTTTTATCCTTTTCATCAAAAAAAGAAAAAAGAAAAAAATGCTTCCCAATGGAATTGGGCAAGTATTTCCTGAGGATTGAGCTCCCTTTGTGGAGCAAATCTGGGGGCAGAAAAGTCAAAAAAGGGAGGAAGGTGACCTGGCTGAGGGCCACCCTGCCAGGCCAAGGACTTCTCAGCTGAATTAGTTGGAATTTCGTAGACAGATGCCCAGTGCTGTAGTGGCAGTCTTTGCCCTTCCTCTGCATCTCATGAAGTGTTCTCTGACTATTGCTGCCAGAAAGAAAAATCTTTGCAGGTTAGAGATAATTAGAGGAGCATATTTAGATAACATCTGGAGTCTTTTTTGCTTTTTTTTGGTTTGATTTTTTGGGGGGGTTTTTCTTTTCACTTTTTCTGACTCTAATAGTTTATCTAAGCTCGAGATATGCTTTTAAAATCTGTGCTTTTATCTCCTGTTGAAATCTGGAGGATGAGATTTTATTGGTAGGAGAGAGTCAATGGTTTGGAGCTGCAGTAACATTTCAGGAACAAGTGACATCACTCTGGTATCAGCTTTCTCAGAGTCTAGCAATCCTGACAGCTAAGTTGCTTTTCCTCTGGGTCAGGGCTGTGCAGCACTCATTGGGAAACAGCTTCCAAGAGAAAAGGGTCCTCCCTTGCATCCTTACGTGGGTTTTCTTGTTTGTGTGTCAAGCTTGTGGTAAAGAATTAATGTCTCTGGAGGCTGGTGAGTAATTCTTATACATTTTAATGACTGTTTTTTCTAAGACATAAAGCTTTCCTCCCACTTTGGAAAAAATACCTTTTTTTTTTTTTTAATCCAGCATTCAATAACTCACAATATATGCAAAGCAGAATACAAGTTTTTTAGCGTTCAAGTTAAGATTTTAAGTAGAAACCTAATTGTAGGTACAAGTTGTGTTTATTACTGTAACTGTGTCTAACTTGCAAGATTTTTATTTAGACATGCTTGTCTGTTAGATCATGTCATGGAGATTGAATGTAGCAGGAATTTGAGCTTTTTTAAATTAGCTTGCAATGCTGAATGGGAAGTACTTTCCAGATAGACACTTGTAAGGTACCTGATTTTAAGACACAGCTCATGTGGCAGTGTTACTGGATGCCAGGTTTCAAATGTAATTTTGGGGGTTGTAGATGTGTGTGGAGGGCACAAAAGGGAAAACCAGGTACGTTTCCAGTCGGGGAATACATGTGTGTGTATTTAACCTGCAAAGCTGGGTGTTTATTTCTGTAGGGAGGTCATGTATTGAGCTGCAAAAGCTGTCAGCATAAAAATTATTTTTGGAAAAAAACACCAACCAACCCACAAAACAGTATCTGGTTGTAGCTTAGGATTTAAATAACTGAAAAAACACTTCAGTTTCCACTTCATGGTAACTTTTCTCATCATGGGAGAAATATAAAATACACGTCTTCTTTCCTCCTCCCTCGTAGTTAAAAGTCTAATCGTTAAAGTGCTGCAGTCCTGTGACACTTGGGAATCTTGTCAGATTCCACTTTTGAAAAAGTTTTTATTTTTTTATAGCTAGAAAATTACAGCCCACTTATCAACAGACAGGTGTTTAGCAAAGGAAGCCCAGGGTTTTGCTGTGTCACTTTGCTTTTGGTTTCCTTTGGTGTTCCTTTAAGGATGACAAGTCTCGATGGATAAATACATGCAAAAATGTCTTACTCATCTGTTTGAAGATTCTGGGGAATCGAGCAAGTCATCTCAGTAAAAGTTAGGTATTGATTTTCATCAGGAAATAATTCCAGTCTGGATTTGGATGGTCTGAATCAGAGCTGTGGGTGGCTACGTGGATGTAATACATCAGCTTCCAGAAACCTGTGCTTGGGGTAATTTCATTAATGCATCAACTGGCAATTCTTGTGGTACAGTGGTGTGGTGATGATCTACTGCAGATGCAGAATTGATGTAATATTTATGATTTACGTGATTTGGGAGATGTCTGTTAGCACTGAAGCTCCTTTGTAGCTCTGACTCTCCATGTAGGTGGTTTGGCTCCCAACCCAGAACTGAAAACAATGAGCTGTGGGAAATGCTTTTTAAATTCCGTTGTCGTGAACAGAACTATTTTCTGTGTCATTATAGTTCCCAAATAAATTTTAATGTTGAATTTAAATAAATTTTAATGTTTCATTTCAGTGAGATGTTTATCTTACCTACTTGGTGCCTTTTTTTTTCTTAAAGCTTGATAAGTTAAATTTTAATGTGACTTTTATCACTAGTTTGTTTTATTGGTTTTTTTTAATGTGATTTGAGCTTAGGCATAATAGGTTTTTATAGGCAGTTATATCAAACTGTCTTCAAAGATGTTTAAAGTGCACTGTGCTTTTTTGATATATTGAATGTGCTATTAGATGGAAATAAATACAGAGCCGCTGTACAAAAATAGGTGTCAGTAGCATTTTAGGGTTGGAATTGTATAGCTTGAACAGCACAAATAGCTGCTGTGCTGTTCTGTTGACAGGAATTTAGGATTGTGCATAAACTTCTAATTTGCTGCTTTTCTTTAACAAAAAACCCATGCAGCTATACTTTTAAGTTGATCAGTTAAGCACATAATAATGTGCTTAAATTCTTTCCAGAAGAGAAAAAGGAATGGAATGAGGGGCCTTTCTTAAGTATAGGTCTAGAAATGCTTAAGTGCATATGTTAGCTTGATCATGGTTGCTAATATGAAACTTTCTGGGTTTGTTGGTTGACTGAATGGAGCCATAGTTCGTGTGGTGATAGCTGGAATTTTCCAGTTACTTTTTCCAGCCCGTAGAAGTCACATTCTATCTTATAAGTTTCCCGTTTTCTTGGAGGTTTTGGGTTTGTTTTGATTTTTGTTTGTTTGGTTTTTGTTTGTTTGTTTGTTTTTCTTTTAAAGGAGAAAAGGATACAGTTTAAATATGAGCACTTTTAAACTTTAAAGTATATCTTCATTTAAATGTGTGGCTACCTAATGTAAGCTAGAAGAGGAATATATTGATGGATTTAAAGCTATGTGTCACTGAGCTACGTGATTGAAAAGAAATTTTGGCTTTGCTTCTAAACTGAGCCAGGTGTATCAATCTATCTATTTTACTGGTGAAAGGGGGTTACACGTGGTTCTTCTGGTATTGAAACTCATATTTTTTCTAAATAATAAGATCCCTACTGGAGCACCAGGTGTGAACATTCAGTGTCAGCTGCAGTTTCCTTTCTCTAGCCATAGGAACAAATTTTTTTGCAGTAAACAAGTGAAAGCTGTCATGCAGACAAAAATTTTCAAAAGCTTCAAGTGTGGTGTTTATTTTGGAGGTGGAGAGATGAAGGGACAAATTTCTGATTTCACCTGAGCAGTGAAGTAGTTTAGAGCCATGATCACGGAACAAATTCTTTACCTCAAAATACCTTCTGCTTAATGAGGAAAAATATGCACAGCATTCATGGCAAGGCACTATTGCTTGTTCATACTTGCTTTTGAGGAAGCTGATGAATTTATTTCTTGAACTAAACATTTTATTTGCCTCATACATTGGTATCTTTTCACTTTCTAGAAAGTTCTTCTTGCAGAGCGCTGAAAACTCTATTTTGTGAAGACCATGTTTGCTCTTATAACATACATATTATGAAATCAAGCTTTTAGCTTGGCATTAAATTCTTGAAAACCTTAGTTATGAGGCAATTGCCGGTCATTTCAGGATTGGAACTCTCCAAGCAAAAGTGAAAATAAATTCTATCTGAAGTTGCTCGTCCAATACGTATTTTGGCTTGTGTATTTTCTGTTCCTTTACAGTGCAGAAAGTAGGCCGAGTTGTTTGGTTTGGGTGGTTTTGCCTCAATTATCTCCAGGAAAAGGGCTTGAGCAGGGAGGAGACCATAGCAAATGGTTTTTGCTGACTTGTCTTTGGCAGAGCATCCTCAGAGTCCCTGCCTGAGGCAGTCATGGGTCAGGAGCGTGCTGAGTGTTAGCACACCATACAGTCAGCAGGCATGGGGGAACTTCCCAGCCCAGTACAGCCAAACTCCCCAAATTCCAGCTCCTTGGGAGAGTTATTCAACTGACAGTTTGTTTTCAACATGCAAAACTTACTTTAGTCCCCATTCTTCCTGTGGAATGAGAAATTGCTGGTGAACTGATGTCTTTTTTTTTTTTTCCCTCCCAGCTTTCTGCTGTTAAAATTCGTTGCTTTATTAGATCCAAATGGCATAGGAGGAGAATAATATTCAAAAATACCTTCAAAGGTTCTGTCTTCAAGTGACTGTTCTATTGTGATGTCCACTGTTAAAGAGTAATGTTGTTGTGCATGCAGCTCTAGCTAATAACGTGTTCTGGAGATTTCTTTGCCACCTTCATCAGAGCAGGATGCACAAAACCAGGCTGATAAGGAGCTAAACACGGTCTGTGGTTCCTGTTCCATGAGCCGTGTGGTGTCTGGAGCTTCAGTGGGCACCAGGAATCCAGGTTTAAAGCAAAGAAACAAATAAATACTGGTATTTTCAGCCAGGCATGACCAGGCTTGTTGGGTTTCATTTCTTCTTTGTGCTAATTCTAAAGTATTGTGCTACTCCAAACCTGCTGGCCATAAATACATCTCAAAACTTGCCACGCTTTGGAGTTAGGAAAGGAGGCTGGATCCTCAAAAAGAGTGCAAGGAGATCTGGCACACCAGAAGAAAACCATTTAGAAACAATTGAATGTCAGAAGGTGCATAACAAGTAGGACTGTGTTGAGTAGCTGGAGATCTATAAAAATTCTGCATTGCATGGTTACTTTATAGAGCTGGAACATCTCTAAAGTTGCTGATTCTGCAAAGAGTCTGTAAGGTGAGAGATACTGTAAAAACATATTTCTTTACACATCTTCTGTTTTATAGTCTTGAAATGTAGCCTAAAATCTGCTTTCCTGATACAATGTGTAATCCAGAAAGAAAAAAAAAAAATGAGGGAGGGAGTTATCACTTCTGGGTTTCATGTGAATATTCCCTGCCTTGCAAATCTCTTCCTTATGTTCACGTTTTCTACTGGTAAGAGGAGGATTGAGTAATACTCCATATGGTAAACAGCAGTTAATTTGACTTCTTTGAATACGATTTTACTAGTCCTTTAAAAGTGTTTCCGAAGCCAGATTCAACATAAAAAAAACTTAAATAAGTTCCTAAAGAAGTCCATGAAAAATAATGTTCCCACCCAATCCAGGGGGTGGTTTTCTCTGGGGTTTTCTTTGCCATTTTAAAATCACATGAAATGACTGGTGTTGAGTGTGATGCCAGCCATCCCAGTGTTCTGTCCCCAACCCCTTGCTCTGCTACAAATGAAATAAACTGATTTTCACTTCACGTAAGGTGTTTCTCAATGAACTGAGTCCTCACCAGGATATTTTTCATTACCACATAATTACACTTTTAGAAACGCCAGGTACAGATGAACTGCTCTCACATTAAAAACATCACTCTTGCCTGCTTGAGGCTGAAGATGTTCTTACACAATAGTCAGCTGTTGCAAAAAAAAAAAGCCTGTTCCATGTCACTTTACTGAATCCTGAGCTTGAAAAAAAACCACCTGAGAAAGAAAAGCAGCTCCCAGATTTTAACTGTCACTGAGGTAGGAATTTAGTGGAAGAAAACCCTGGCGAGGTCATTAGTGGCATCATGTCTGTTGAAGAGATGTTGTCCTGCAGTTTTCTCTTCTGCTGCAGTTTAACCTTGGAAGGAACAACCTGGTGTGTCGTTTGATGAAGCAGATTATGTTGCTGGGTCCGCAGAAGTCTTTAATAAATAGTAATTGATATTTCCGTTGTATTGTGAGATAAGGATACAGTTGTGAGAGTCAGGATGTAAAACTAGGGGACTACTGAATTATAATGTTTTTCACAGGGTATTTTTCCTGCAGAGCTGTCAAATGTGCTGACAGTTCACTTTGTAAATAAACTGTAGTTGTTCCTCTGCATTTATGAGGTAAAAGGATAATGCAGATCAATCTGTGTGGGTGTTGAAATCGAAGATGTGAAAATACGAGGGGAGGCAGCCAAGAAATACTTTTGTCAAATGGAAATTTCTGAACTTCTAGAGCCAGGTTTGATTATATGAGACCAACAGGCATCAAAGTGATTGACAGTCTGCATATAAGCAGTGGGTGGCAGACGTAAACTCTTGATCAGATGGGGTTCTAAAATTTCGTCTGGTAAATTGAATGATGATATATCACATACCTAAATGCTGTTTTTCTTGTGCGGTACTTATTTTGGCCAAGTCACCTTTTAAAATATCTGACCGTATACATGAAGAACATTCTAAAGTCTGGGGTTTTTTTAATATAGTGTATTAATGATAACACTGTAAATAATTAATTTGTGTTTACCCATTATACAGATTTTTTTCCTTCATCTAAAAAGGCCAAATTACTTTAATTAGAGAGAAAGTGTTACTCTTCATCTGCTCTGCTTCCTTACCTGATAGTGAGTATTGGTTGCTGCCTCTTCAACCATCTGTCTAAATTGTGGTTTTCATTTATTTTAAAAGAAACTTGGCATTGAGATGGGAAGAAGTAAAACATTACTTAAGGAAATAGGATTTAATATTTTAGTGTATTCAGGTTGACTTGCTTTTTTTGGCTATTTTTTAGGTAGTCTGGTTCTAAGAATAAGTTAATTTTCTCAAAATAACTTTTATTTTGGATATTTTGTATACAGGAGCATCCTTTTAACTGCTTTGCTTTAGTATGGTTTTTTTTTTTAATAAGTTGGCATTTTTGAGATAATTTGGGGGAAGTTGTTTGAGTGATGTGAAAGAATTCTACACATCTAGGAATCTTAACTATTAGCACCATTTGATTAACACAGCTATCATTTAACTAACTTTTTTCCTGTGTATTCTGGACTAACAAAAAGAGGATCCTGCCAGTTCTGACAACATATGTAACAACAGATCAAGAGAAAGCAAACTAAAACTATATTTGAAAGAGGGTTTGTTACTTGGTTTTTTTTTGCATTTGTTGGTGTGACTCCGACTGTTGCCTAACTTTGGATATTTTCTTTAAGACCAGTGCATCTCGGTTGTAGAACCATAAAATCACAGGATGGCTTGGGTTGGAAGGTGCTTAAAGATAATCTAAATTACAGAGACACCTTCCACTATCCCAGGTTGCTCAGAGTTCCATCAAAACTGTCACTGGACACTTCCAGGGATGGGGCAGCCACAGCTTCTCTGGTCTCCCAACCCTCCCAAGGAAGAATTTCTTCCTAATATCCAATCTAAACCCACTCTCTGTCACTTTGAGGCCATTCCCCTTTGTCCTGTCGCTCCAGGCCTTTGCTCTGTCTTCATCTCACCTCTAGGTTTCCTTTAGGCACTGGAAGGCCTCATCTTGGTCACCCAACCTCTTCTTCCAGGCTGAGCAATCCCAGTTCTCCCAACCTTTCCTTATAGGAGAGCAGTCCCATCCCTCTGCCCAGCTTGGTAGCAGAGCAGAGGGGTGGAATCATCTCCCTGAACCTGCTGGCTGTGCTGCTTTGGGTGCAGTACAGGATTTTATTGGATAAATGCTCCCAGTGTTCCATTTTGGGCCTGGTAACAGAGGGAGGGCAGCAGTCTCCAGTTTCAGGTGTCATTTGGCTCTGTCTGTTTCTGTGTCCCATTTCTCAGCCCTTTTCTTGTTGCACACAGCTGTGGTTTGTTGTTTTTTGGTTTTGTTTTTTTTTTTTTGGTGATGCTCTTTGATCACACGCATCAAAGCAAGCAGTTGATGCTGTAGATTATTAGTGTTTAGCAGCGTGGAATTCACTGCTATGGAGGGCTGGTTTTGCTAATTGCTGACAGGTATTAGCACCAACAATTACTGCAGACACTCACTCAACTCTTGACAATCAGAGCTAAACTCACCCCAGCAGCAGTGAGCCATCCCTGTAGATCAGAGGTGGCTCCATCTGGGCTGACATTCCCTGCCTGATCAGGAGCTGTGGTGATGTTTTCAGATGAAGTTGTGAGAGCACCACGTCCAAGTATGATACTCTTCGGTGTTTTTCTGTGGACAGTGTAAGGATGCTTTTCTTGAAAAGCAGTATTTGCTGAAGCGTTGAGGCCTGCCTACTTTTGATCAACACTTGAAGTTAACAAGATGAATAATAGGCAATGATTAATTTAAAATGAAATAAGAGAGGGGATTTGTGGCCTCTCTGAAGTTAGATCAGTTCTCAAAGTTTCCCCACAGGCCTGATTGGCGTCCATACCCTAAATTAAAATACATTCTATCTGCACCAGGATTATTAATCTGCTTTAGGAGCAAATGAACATTAGGTATGGAGCAAATGAACCTTAGGAATGGATATTTCAAGAAAACAGTGTTGGGTCTGTTTTAAAGGATGTGCGAGTTCAGAGAAAATCCTGAGATAATTTCTGATCTACTTGTGATGTTAAATGAATCCCAAACCAATTTTTATTTGTTGCTGATGTTTTAATCTTCTTGGAGACTTGTAGAACAACTTGCTGCTATTCTTCTAAGGCAATAATATTATCGTTTTCCTGAAGTTATCAACTCCTGAAGCTGCACCCATATGAACTGAAAGAAAGGAGAGGCTCAGCTGGACCTTGGAGATGACAAGTGACACGTTCAGTGTTCCAGTTCAGTGCCACACTTTGTGCCCTGTGTGTCTCTGTGCTTGAACTTTACGTCACAGGCAATGAATATTTTTAATGGAGTTTGTACTCTTTTGTCTGAGATGAATGCAGGCCCACACATGGTGCAAGCTTCAATTAATTATCCTCTGGGGCCTGCTGCACATATTTGCATATGCTCTATCACTGGACCACCAAGATTATTCAATTAAATCCTCACAATGGCTTTAAAAAGGCCGGTGATTAAAGCCTTAGTAATGACTGTTCATTTATAAAATAATTGTTTTTATAAATTTCAGCCTCGGTGCTTATTTCTTGAAAAACAGGATCTGTTGGGAGAGACAGCTTGAAATACAGGATGTGTCTGAATAGGTACCAGAGTTACAACTGATAGACAAGTGGGTGCACCAATATTTCAGCTCCTTTCTTCTGTCAGATTGCTAAAAGAAAGATTTCTAATAATTTCCCAGTTGACAGTGACCTAGCAGAAGTTTTTCTGACCATTTTTCTCTCTCAGCAGACTTAGGAAGAGTCTTAGTTATGACCTGATGTATTCTGATATATAAGCATGGTTTTCTTTTAAAACATCTGCGGAGTTACTAATAGAACTGTGGTTTTATTTAATAAAAATGGCTGTTTACCAGAGATGTGATTGTGTGGTGACTGTGCCAATTCCCAGGTATCTGAAGTGATCAAGGAATGGAAGTTGTGTAGCTTGTGGAGACAGTGTAATGTTGTCACACTTCTGTATAACCCTGGCTAAGATGATTGAGGGATTGGTGTGATTTACACAGTCTTTAGAAAATTATAAAAAATATAATAAAAAACACAATTAAATCAACCCACCATTCATACAAAAAACCCAAAAAGCAAACAAACCTGAGTAATGGTAAATACTACCAGTTAAGAGAAAGATTAAAATGTCACCAAAGGTGGAAAACTTAAGATAAATAAGGCATTTAACTACTTATGTTAATGAATATTGGTTTTTTGATCCCAGTGTGCTTAGAGAGATTTGCAAAGCAGCACTGTGGTTTTACCAAATGTCTGTTGAAATTCTGCTGGTGAATTTGAGGTAGTAATTCACTGAAATTATACATATTTTTCTCTTTTTATGTATCTATTGGACTCGTAACTCAATAAATTCAGGAGCTTTACTTTTTTGCAGTTCTGTAGGAGGAGTTTGTTGAACAAATGCACAACTGCTTCCAGATCAACAGCTTAAATTGTCTGCATTCACTTTTCTTATAAGAAAGGCATTTTTTTCAAAATATAATTATAGAAAAACACTTTAAAATTGCGAAGAGGAATTGCTATTTAAGTTGCTTTCTTTAGTAAAGCATCTCTAATTTTCATACAGTGAAGTGGAAATATAAGTCAGAACTGCCTTTTGAATTCCTACTATTATTTCTAACATTTTCTCAAGAGCTCATCTCACTCAGGCTTCTAGTAAATCTGGAAGGCCAAGGCTTGCAGAACTGAGCTTAATAGTGGAGATAATTTTCTGTCTAGTGAGCTTTGTAAATTGTAAAATTGGTATGTAGCTATAAAAGTATTTGCTAAAAGTTTTTACATAATTTGCGGCTTGTAGCTGTAGAGGGGATGACTAAGACAACTGAATTATCTCTAATTTACTTGGTGTGATGAATTTCTTCTGGTAGTGTTGTACAGTTGTGCGCATGCAATCAGTGTTCATTTGCCCCTTGTAAATTCAAGTCAGGTTTATTTCTTGTTCTGAAAATCTCTAATATTGTATGTGTAAGAAAATACCAAATAATGGTTTCTAATTAACCCATAATAATGAAGTGTCCTGATTTATTAGTGTGCTAATCTGAGTGGCCTAACTCCAGCAGCAAAGACAGCTTTTTCTTTGTTTTGGAGCATGGGGTTTTGGGGTTTTTTTGTGTTGTTGTTGTTTTTGTTTTTGTTGTTTGTTTGTTTTTGTGGAGGTTTTTGGTTGGGTTTTTTTTGGGGGGGGGATTTTTGTTTGCTGGTTTGATTTGTTTTTTTGGTTGGTTGTTTTTTGGGTTTTTTTAAATTGAATGTGGCTTTTTGTTGCCCTCTCTACAAGTTGGCTTTTACTACTTCTACCCTCTCTGCTTCTTCAGGAGAGGCTGCAGTGTCCCTCGTGCATCAGGGAAGTGAGATTTGGAAAACATCAGCTGGTCAGACATCTGCTGTCAGTGTTCACAGAATGCCAGACTGGGTCCGGCTGGAAGGGACCACAGCGGTCATCTGGTCCCACCTCAAGCACATGGCTCAGGACTGTGTGCAGAGAGCTTTGGAATATCTCCAGTGAGGGGGATGACCTCTCTGGGCATCTGTTCATTGCCCAGCTCTGGCAATCTGTTCAGTGCTTGGTCTGCACAGTCCCCAGGGATGAAATTCTTCCTCGTGCTCAGGTGGAATCTGGGCATCTCCTGCCTGTTCCTCTTGTTCCACCATTGCTGGGCCTCACAGCCCATGCTCTGAGCCCTCCCTGAGCACAGGGACAGACAGGGATGAGGTCTCCTTTCAGCCATCTCTTCTCAGCCCCACACCCTCAGCCTTTCCTCCTGAGAGATGCTCCAGTCCCCCAGCATCTCTGAAACTCTCCTTGGATCTGCTCCAGGAGCTCCGTGTCTGCTGTGTCCCAGAACTGGACACAGCACCCCAGGCTGGCCTCACCAGGGCTCAGTAGGTGACATTTGCTTTCTTCCAGTCCTCAGGCACCTCTCCATGACCTCGGAGATGATAATGAGGGGCTGTCATCAACAGCAGCCAGACTGGAGAATCCAGTGTGTTTCTGGTCCACAAAGCACCTGCTGGACTGTGCTGCTCCAAATCCTGTTTCTCTGTAGAAAAAAACACATTGTGGGCTCTCACTTCAGAATTGTTATGTTACTCTAGTTCTTGGAATCTCTCCAGGTAGCTAACCATTGAAGAATCCTTGGATTTCAAGTCTGAGGCGTATAGACATTTCTGCCTTCTAACTCCCACTTCACTATTCTCCCAAACTTAACCTCAGATAGAAAACCCTGTGTTGGTCATTTTTACTACAGAGTAATGCTTGGAGAATTCAAAATTTTCTTCATGTGCCCAGGGCTTAAAATGTAATGAAATTTTACATAAATTGATGACACATGACAGGTACATCTCAAAAATTACCATAATGGCTTTGTGGTCCTTACTGAATCTCAGTATTTTGCAAATTCCTGGATATGTTACCTGCAGAATGAAGGACACCTCCCACAGAGTTCTGGGAACCCTGAAAACAATAACTTTTTCTGACAGTGGAGTGTTTGATTAGAAAGAGGGGTCCTTTATTAAAACCTTCTCAGTCTGTAATAGAGTACATGCTGGCATATTGAAAGAGTTTGGGTTTTTTTAATGTTTGATCTTGCTTACGTAAACTTAGTTTTACATTGGAAATATGTCATGAGAGCATGTTAATCATATCTGCTCAAGGTGGAAAAGTCTGTTTTTGTGTGAATATTTTTACTGGAATATGAATGTGGGTTTAGAATGCTGCCATTGAAAGGAAGGTTTATAATTTTGGGGCAGCAGTGCTTAATCTTTTGGAAAATAAAAAATAAATGAAAAGCTGGAGTGCAGTCAGTTGTATAGAACCATCCAGATGCTTTCCACTACAGCAGCAGCAGATACCAAAGCTGCTGTAACTGTAACTGAGGAGGACTTAAAAGGAAAGTCTCCAGAACTGGCAGGGTGCCTGAAAAAATAAACTCAGAGCAGCCCAGAAAAATGGTGGCAGCAGTAACTGCAGTTTAGGTGTTACACTGTCTGCCAAGAAAATGAGTAGAATTTTGTCTGCACCTTCCCAAGCGTGTGCACACACAAAGGGTCAGAAACACTTTGTTCTTAGCAGCGTATGGGATGTGTTACAGGTCTGTCAGCACATTGGGACTGGCTGTCTCTCTAACCCCCCCTTTGCTGGGACTCCCTAATGCTAAAGTTGCCATGCTCAGATGTTCCCCTGTGGAGCCATGCAGAGATTGCTGTTTAAAAACCTTAATTGAAAAAAGGCTCGTAATTCTAGGGTACGATGGCACTGGCAGAAAAGGGCTTGCATTTGCTGTTTACTGTATAATGTGGCATTACAGATTTAGTAAACTAGAAGTGTCAGTATAGCCACAGACCACATCCTTGCTTGCAGTTGTGTAGGGACTGCATTTCCTTAAATTTTTTCCAAGTTCAGACAACTCTTAGTTAAGGAACTGTGACTGCATTTATTCCTGTTAGAGATGGGACATTCTTATGTTACAAAGCGAGCTCACAAGGTAGAAATAGGTGATTTGGTTCACGCCCCTGCCCAGGTGAGGAATGAAGGGCTTCACAGAAGCCAAACAAAACTGGCCTAGACTTGTCTTTTGTTTGTTTCCAGTTGAACCTTACCTTTAAATACCAGATGCAGAGAGAATTATTTATTGCTCTGGTAATCTTGGTCCTCTTACTTATTTGTCATCTTTTAAAGTATTTTGTCATGACAAATGCATAGAACTGCTTCTCATAAGAAATATCTCTGAGTATATTTGTGATATATAGGGACTGTGTGTATCCATAATAGAGATTAGATTGCCAGTCTGTAAATCTTAAAACACAGATAAATCTTTAGACATAAATGTTAGGAAGCAGAGATGTGGTGTAGCCTTCTTTCGAAATGTGTTCTTCAGCTCTCATTTGTCAAAAGGAACAATGTTTCTAAATTAAAGATGTGGAGGCCTCTGTCCTGGTTTGTGATTTTGTTTGTGTTCAGCCTTTGCTTTGATGGCCACATTGACAATAAGCAAATGAGAAGGCCTTAGCACTGAGGAACACATAAATAAAGGCTACAAAGAAAGGGCATGAGAGAACCTTTGAAGTGGCATCTAGTTTTAATTTGAGTGGGAGAAAACCAGATGTGCTGCAGAATTCTGGCCCGGCTCTTTTATTTAAGAGGACAGGGAACTCAACCAAATCATTCAATGGAGAGACCCCAAACCAACTGTTTCCACCCTGGTACTTTGATCTTTGCTGCCACTTTGTAGTGAACTGCTCTGTTCCAGAGGAAAAAATGGCCTAACCCTTCATTTTAACTGTGTGCATCATCCTGTGCAACTGGATCACATATCTCTCTTTTTTCCATTCTGTCTGCAGCTATCTGAGTTAATTTCCTAGGCAATATACTGACAAAGATGGTAGCGATTTCAGAATAGCAGAAGTGATCAGAATTTCATTTGGCTGACTTTTGTAATGTGGGTTAGAACAAAACATTTGTACACAGCATTTTGGGTCAGCAGCCCTGAAAACACAAGATAGGATGAAAACAAAGAAACCTGCTTGTGTAAGACTTCTATTGGCAAGCTCTGCACCTGGAATGATGTGCTTAGTTGCTGCTTACAAATAGGAAAATATCTCTGAATGAGATATTTGAGGGCTTTTTTTTTTTCCAGTTGTCCTTGGATTGCATTAAGCCAACAAAGAGATTGCTGTTGACTTACATTTAGTGAGTACATTAAAACTACGCAAGTTTTTTTTCAACATGTCTAGAAAATAAGTAAAATAATCTTGTCTTCTAAAGAGATTAAGCGTCTCAAAGGATGGAAAGGAGAAAAAGAGTAGATAAGAAGGCAAATAACATGAGTTAAATTCAAGGTTACTGTCGTTTCTAACCTGAACAGGATAAATCCTTTTGCTCTGAGGGCTTGTCCATGTGCCAGAACAAAGCTGCCTCATATATGATGCCAAAGCTTGCAGTTTGCAGAGGAAAGGACTGGAAAGGAGAAATTTGAAAATTCTGGAGGAAAGGGGTCAAGTTGAGTTGGTGCTGTTAGGTTGGTATCAATTGTCTTGCACTGGAATATCTAAAAATGGAGACCTTCCACCCCTGTGAGGCTATTTTGGTGTGGTTAGGGTTGTGTGTTTTTATATTTATTGTTGGTTTGGTTTGCCTTTGATTCTTTTATGGCAGGTATAAAACCACTACTGGAATCAAGCACAGAATATTATCTTGATACATGCAAGAACTGTGCTTTATTTTGCATTGACATGCGTACCTCATGTCACCTTAGTGTAGATTTCTGGAGCCCAGCACATTCCAGTAGTAAATATTAATGAGGAATAGTTTGTGCCATATAACAAGTCTGGAGAATATGCTCCTCAATAGTAATGAAATACACAGGGAATTTTTTCCTGTCTTTGTCTCTAGTGTTTAGCATGCCATTAATACTGATGCTAAAATAGTAAGGGTCATTTATGGCCATCGGTATAAGTGCAGAAGACTTTGTGTGTGGTTATCCTGTGTTCTCAAACATGGGAAAAGCTGGAAGGAGAAGGAAGGACTCTGCATAAGTAAAAAGTAAACACTGCCTTCTGGCTGGCTGTGTCAAAGTGGATCACTCTCCTACCACATGTAAAAGTACAGATGCATAAATATGCAGAGTTGAACTCTGAATTACACATTGAACAGCATGTAAAGTTGAAATTAGAGTTCTCAGTAAAAAAATGGTTTTTTGCTTTATTTCCCCAAGATTTATTGATGATGTATAGATTATTGTGGTATAATAAATTAAATTCTAAGAGTGTGTGTGTGTGTGATATTTATGGATAACTGAGCAACTGTCTAAATTGAATGTTGAAGATTGTAAATATCAAACTGTAGCTTGGTTTGAATAAAAGTCTCTGTGCTTTGCAGGATGGAGTTTAAAACAAATGCCTTAACCTACTGTTATGTGGGAGGGTTATGACAATAATTATCAAGCTTCACTACACCTTTTGCAATTATTTTGAGAAGCCTTGTCAAAATACCAGCTAAATTACTGCCAAAAAATGCAATAATTAGATGAGTAATGAAAAAGTTTTCAAATGGAAGTGTTTAAAATCTATTCATGCAGTTAAGACATATTTACAGTCATCACTCTTAGTTGCACGAGCTGAATTTCCAGTGTTCATCCATGAGATTTCATTTGTGTCTAAGCTGAAGGGAAAGAAAAGCCTGTTTTCCCTTTGCCTTATCCTTTTAGAAGCAAGTGACTATGCAGGTCTAGAAGGAAAATACTGTACAATCCACAGGAGCATGGTTCATGTCTGTGATGTGTTTTCTGCTTTTTTTATGTAATCTCAACCACCTCCTATCCATCTCAACATCCGTGTGACTAGCGAGGAAAACTCTGTTTTGTTCAAGGGTTTTTTGGTGTTTTTGGAATGCTAACTTGATACATGACTCAAACCTGAAGCAAAATATTCTTGACTGTTGCTTCCTCTGCTCTCCTTTCTCACTTTTCTGCCCTCTCCTTTCCCTCCTGGTTTTGTGTGGCTTCCCCACTGCAGTCCTTGAGTTTGGCCTCTTCCTGTATCATCAGTGAGGTGCATTCACACAAAACACGGGATGTGCCTCCTCTGGGCTGCACCTGAGTATTTCTGGTCCCTGAGCAGAAGTCCTGATCCGCTCATTTCCATTTTTATGGATGTCAGCTGACAGTCACCTGTCAAGGTTTAATGTGAACAAGAAGGCAACATCTTGGCAAAGTGTTTTGGCCAGCTCATCTCCACAGTTTGCTGGGTTTTTTTCACTTTGGTGTGAGAGTTTCTGAAATGTCAGAGGGTAAAAAAAAGGTTTTGGAAGGGAAGAAAAAGAGGTCTCACAAAAGAAAAAAAAAAAAAACCCAACCAAAGAAACCTGGATGCTTCCTCGGGAATGTTTTGAATCTACATTCTCTTTAATCTGGGCTGCTTTCCTTGAGAGGCATTGTATGGTCATGGCAATTAGGAATGGCACAGACTGTCCTCAGAGTGTCTCTTTCCTGTCTCCTCATTGTAATTGATACATTTCTGCAACAACAGCTCCTTCAGGGGCTAAACTTAGAAATCTGCTCAATTTAGAACAAAGATAAAGTACTGGCAGTTGCCAGCTCATCAGTTAAGCTCTGTAACACAGTCTCTCCGTTTAGACATTAGTAGGTTTCTAAAATACCAATAGAGGAAGTGCAGAGAATTGGGCTATCTTTCTAATCTTGCACTCTAGATTTATGAAGACTTATCCATTCATTCACCATTAAAGTAGTGTGGAATTTTTATTATGCCTTTATTTGGAGGTAGCCTTTAATCAATAATGCTCTTTAATTGCAAATCATTATGATCCAAAGAATTTTATTTTAAGAGTGGAGAATATTAAGATAGTCTTGTTAAATTGAGGTTGCTTTTAAGAAGCAGAAAGGGTGGAAAGCATGACATTCGAGATACGAACTGTGCTTCAGTTTTGAGAGTTCATCTGGTTAAATGAATAGGCAGCGAAAGAAGTAGGTGTTAAGGATGAAGTGCCTCTGGAGATCATCTAGTCCACCCCTTCTGCCAAGGCAGGGCCACCTAGAGCAGGTGACACAGGGTGGTGGCCAGGCAGGTTTGGAATCTCTCCAGAGGAGCATCCACAGCCTCTCTGGGGAGCCTGCTGCAGTGCTCAGCCACTCTCACAGCACTTGTCCCTCATATCCAGGTGGAATTGGCTGTTTCAGTTCGTGCCCTGGCGCTGGGCACCACTGAAGAGAGCCAGGCCCGTGCCCTTGGCACACACCTTTCAGATGTGTGAGTGCATCGATGAGATCCTCTCTCAATCATCTTTTCTCCAGGCTAAACAGGACCTAGCAGGACCCAAACAGGCGCAGCTTCCTCAGCCTTTCCTCAGAGGAGAGACGCTCCAGTGCCCTCATCATCCCCACAGCCCTGCGCTGAACCTTCCCCAGCAGCTCCTTGTCTTTGCTGACCTGAGGAGCCCAGAATCAGCTCTCCCTTTCTCTTTCATCCCTTCAGAGGCTGGAGAACTTAAATCCAGACGTTTCTTTCCTGTGTGGCAGCAGCTGGCAGTTGTTGAATTTGGGCAGTTTCTTCCAAGCTGTGGGAGCCACTGTGATCTCTCAGGATCTGCAGTTCAGGGCAGTGGGATGATGCAAAGGGAGCATTTTTGTGCTGCTGGGGAGCCACTGGAAGGGACTTCTGAGAAGCACCCTGAATTAAAAAGTCACCTGCAAAAGTAGAACAGTGATTGCAAGCCCTCACTCTTACTCCAGTTGCTGAGTATTTATCTGTAATATTGGAAATTTTAAACCTTTATCTTCATGTCCCCAGGATGAAGACAATTGCTTTTGCGGTAGTGTTTTATCCTTACAGAGCAGTTATATGTGTCTCATGTTCAACTTGTCCCTGTGCAGCTGAAAGCCTGTTTATGAATACATGAAGTCATAGCTGAAGTGAATTATCTATGTTTGTATATGAACTAAAAGCAGTTTTACTGTTTTTAAAATTCAAAATGGTTCCCAACCCAGAGCCAATGTTTTCCATCTCTTTTCAGAGTATTAATGAAGATTCTTCACTATTAGTTCTCATCCTTTTTCTTTGTGTGTGTGTGTATATATATTACATTTCTATATGCATTTGTGAGTGTGTACACTTATATTGTTATATGCCATAATGAAATAGTCTTAATTGTGTTCACTGAACTGATACATTTATGTGCTGGATTTACATAATTGAGCTGGAAAATCAAAACTTATTGCCTAATACTTTTCTTTCTCTCTCTTTCACAGTCATAATGAACGAAAAGTGACCTGCAAGCATCCAGTGACAGGACAGCCATCACAGGACAACTGTATTTTTGTTGTGAATGAGCAGTAAGTGCCTTCTGTTTCACTCTATGAAACACAGATTGTAAAGCCCATTAATAATGAAGTAACATTCAGTGATTTTTAGTGGCAGTATTTATTTTTTCCATGTCAGATCAACAAGTTGATGGTTTTACTTGTTTAAATTACTTGAAAGGAATGATAAATATTTTATGCTAATTTTTAAGATATGAACCATAGCTCACATTAGTTGTATGATAGAAATACATCATATTTATGCACTTTATGAATTTCCTCTGGTCATTTTAGTTATTCTGTAATTCTAGTAAATGACCTAGATATTATATAGCAGTCAAATAAACTTCCAGAAAGAGATAAATTTTATAATCACTGAGGGACAACCACAAGCTGGTAAATCTGTAATGTTTTGCCTGATAGTTTCTCCTCAATTGATTATTTCCTTGGCCAGTTGGGACACTTTCTGAATCACTGGATGATAACTCAGATTTGCTGTCTTTGCATTGCTTTAGTAGAGCACACAGCAGTGCAAGGAGGTCTGCATGGGACTCATACCTGACCTCAAGATTTTATGGGTTCTGGGCGTCCTGCTCACCACCATTGCTGCCTCACGTTACATGGTGGCTGGAGTGAAATCCTTCAGAACTGGCCAAACTTCACCAATCTGCCTGTTCTCACCCCACTGGGGCCTTTGGAGAGCATTTCTTCCCATTTCCATCTCACGCTCCTTCCTGTCTTTTTCCCTCCCACCAACACCTTGCGTTCATAGAGAAATTCTATTTTTGAGCAACATCTTAAAAGTCCTCTATAATAGATTGGAGTTTAAAACACACAGTGCAGGTAACTCTGCAATGAAGTGTGAATTGCTTTCAAATTGGAAAAGTAGGACGCAGGCTGTACCAGGCTACATCTAGGGGTGCTTTTTATTAGCAGTCTGCACACACAGCATGTTCTAGTGCTATTACATATTCTATTTTCAGGACTGCTGCAGCAATGTCATCTGAAGAAAAGAAGGAGCGACCAGTAAGCATGATATGTGAAGCAACTAACTATAATCTGACATCAGATTATGCTGCTCATCCAATGAGCCCTGTGGGCAGAGTAAGTCTGTATTTCCAAATAAATCAGAACTAAAATAATTCAGTTGTTCCACGAGGTACTATGTGTTAGTGTTCCACTGAAAAAGAGAAACAAAGCTTATATATTTTTCGGGGCACTTGACTCCTTCCATGTTTAATTTGGAAACTGAAGTGTCTCAAATTGTCACTGTAGCTGTAATTTTTATCAGGATCTCAGATCCTATGACTTGCACGTACTTAAATGGACCTTTCTGATGTGTGTGAACAGCCAAACCTTGAGTGGCTGGTGAGGCACCTGGGCCAGCTTTATTGCAGAAATTGTGTTCCATCACAAACAATTGCCTGGATGTGAAACAGAGAGAGCTGGAATTGTGTGCAAGTAGTTGTGAGAGAGGTGGGATGTGACCCTGTGCTAAACAGCAGATGGTATTGGCCCAGAAGCAGGAGTCCTGGCTTCCTAGAAAAAATTCCTGGTAAATGTTTAGGAGAATCCTAGGATCACCTTAATTTGTGTTTTACTTCTCAATCACCCAGTTTCTCAGGAAGTTAAGGTAAATGGCCAGATGTTCTTCCCAACTTTTAGGTTTGTTTTTTTTTTTTTTTTTAATTTTCAGCTTTCCTGAGAGAGAAGTGCACTTGCTACAAAATTAAGAAGTGCCTTAAGTTTTCTAGGAGACCAAGAAAACAGCTTTGATCAGTGATGACAGAAAAGAGCTGTCATCTCTTCCACCCAGTAGTTAACAGTTAAACAAGGGGGAAAACCCTATACTTTAGCTAGTTATTGAAAATGTTAATCCTGAGAAGTGCTTTTTCAGCAGATTAATCCAGCCTGCAAGGGAAAAACAAACTTGGGAATGTGTTCTAACCGAGCAAATTCCTTCATGTCAGAAACTTGGATTGAAATAATTGACTTACCATGTGGTAAGAAGCATTGCAGGGTTCCTTTAAGTGCATTTTGGAAACTTTTTGTTGTTTTAAATATCTCATGAGACAGGCGGAATCCTTGACCTACGTTAGAAATCAGTTATTTAATGAGAAAAGTGTCTGAATCTATTAATGTTGCTGGGGGGGAAAATAGAGAGTCACAGATGTATTATGAACAGTAACAAAAATCCATCTCAACTTTCATATGATCATGTTTAAGTCCATGCAGGAAAACCAGTTTAAAATGCGGCAAGCTAGAAAACCCCAAACAGCAACAGTAAAAAAAATAAACTCAAAATCAGCTAAGCCCTAAAACAACCCAAGGTAATTTCTTGTTAGAGTCATAACAGTGATGTAGAATGCAATAATTACATGGCTAGGTCTCTCAAAATTAATTTTCTGTGAATTCAGGTTAAATATGCAAAATTAATTACAGTTTAGGAGCACGTGTCTTACATTTTTCACACTTCTCTTTCAAAAGAGAAGCTGAAAGTGGCCTTTAGCCTAGTGTTTGTTTCATAGTCTTTGAGAGGGAAATTAAGATTTCTATGGCCCAGTTACTGTGATTTCTTTTACTTTCATTCATTAATGACACTTTAGTTTCCTGTGAAAGCAATATTTTGAAAAAACAGACTGTTGTTCTACTTTTCATTCCTCCCGTTCTAGTTATTTAAACGCACTTGAAATATTAATATGATTATTAATGTGGCTGTATGTGTAATTACTGTACATCAGTTTTCAGATGTGAATTAGTCTGCATTAGTGCAACACCATTTAAAGAGCATTGGTTTTGGGGAGGTGAATGTAGAACCACAGCTAATATCAGCCTGCCTGCCCTGGCAGCTCTCCAAGGCCAATGAGCTGAATCCTTTCTAAAGATGATTATTTAGAAGGCCCATGGGTTGTACCTGGATACAAAACTGATTTTCTCTGTTTTTACTCATGTCTTCAAACAGTAGAGCCTGACTTTCTTAACCTTTGAATGTAATATGTGGAGGCCTGGTGTATTGTAGCACAATGAAACAAGAATAAAATGTTGGTGAGGGAAGTTACAGAGAATTAATTACAGAGGAGAAGGATGCTTTGTGTGATTGCCAAACCAATTTTTTTAGGTGGTTTTTGTTTTCAGAGATAACTCATGACACCAACCTGATACTGGAATGGAATGAGGAATGGAAAAAAGTTCGGGGTACAAACAGTACCCAAAGTTTCAGGCAGTTAAGGGGTATGGGAGAGGGTTCTTCCTTGCATTAATATTAATCGATTCCAGATAGTTATGGAACTTGGAGAAGTTTCTATTTTGTGTCAGAAAGTCTCTCTGGAGTCTAATCCTGTTGCTAACCAGAGGCTAATATGAGGTGAGGCAAAAATCAGTTCCTGCCCGTTAAAAATCTTAATTCTAATCTTCCTTTGCCACTGTATACATGAGGGGGGGCAAATAACAAATTACAGCTCTGTCAAATGCTGCTTATTTCCTCTTAGCTTATTTCCAAACATGAAGCCACCAGCACAGACCCCTGGCTGTGAAACACCACAGGCTTCGGATTGCTACAGAAGTATTTATTTTCATCTCTCTGTAGAATTAGGGAATTATTTTTGTAGTTGTCTTTTTTTATCTTATTTTTCTTCCTGCTGTTAAAATCGCTACCTAGACAAACAGGATTATGTGTCAAAAATTGCTTTTTAACGTGGAAAGTCAGTCACCCTACGTGTTTCAGATCTGCTGCTCTTCATTGCTGTCCTGATTATCAGCAGAATAAGGTGGAGACTTTTCTCACAGCAAGTGGTGTGGAGTGTTAGCCCAGGACAGCTGCTGAGGAGCTGCTGGTGACTCCAGTACAGCTGGGATGTGTTCCAGTGCTCACAGATATTAATCAGGTTATTTGTAGGTGTTTCAGTTCAGCCCAGCTTTGAATGGCCAGTGTAGGTGTAGCCTTACAGATCTGCTCCGGATCCAGGTTGGCTGGAAATTTTGGATTAATGGTGATGAGGTTCATTAGCAAACAGCACAGTGGGCAGGAGGGGTGTGAAGGGCATTACTGGGGCTCAGAGCTGAATTTCTGCACTGTGTTTTTGTGGTTTATGTTCAGACCAGCCCAGCAGTGCTCCTTGTGCATCTTATATTTTAGTCCTGCCTAAATGGAATCCAGTTTGCTTTATTATGCAAACCAAAGCGCACTGAGAGTGAATGACTGGGAGATTTGCTTCGAGAGCAACCTCCTGGTCCAAGCTAAAATGCTGAGGCAGAAACTCACTCAGCTCATGGAAAACTGCAGCATTGGGAGACACCAAAATTGCCTACAAAATCCAGAAAGTAGCATCCTGTTGTTTTGTGGTTTGGAAGATAATGTAAGCCTTGAAGACTGGAAACACATTTTTAAACAGAAGTTGAAAGTAACAGAGGTACAGATTTGATACTTTCTGAGTTTACATGCAGAAAATTTCCTTATTAGCGAGGTTCTCAACCTATGTTTTTCAAGTTTACGTGCAATAAATTTAATGTTAATTATTGCTTTTTGTGCTAGTTCTGAAGCTAGGAAAGAAGCTTCATATAAATCCTGTGGTTTTCTACCAGCTAAACAGAGAGAAAAGCCACTTTCAGGGTGATGAAATGTGCAGCCCCAGATGCTGACTGCTCTGTTGTCCGGAGTTCAAAACCCTGCTGGGTGTTTGTTTTTTCCAGTTTTGGGAAACAGTGAATATCACTGGCTGGACATCCTGGCTTCTTTCTCACTCCTGGATTTGTGCAGGGCTCTTCCCACAGGATCTGAAATGCTGGGGTTGTGCCTCAGAATGGATCAGAGGGTGCCAGGTGTGACTCTTAAGTTTGCTTGCTCTGTTACCTTCTGCACCTCCCAGCAAGTGATCAGTAGTTCCCTAAATGAGTGGTTACTCATTAGTAGGATCATTCAGTCACTATCCTCTCTTTCTCTTTGCCTTCTCCAGAAGCTGGAGCTGGGCAATACGTCCTGTATTTTTTGATATTTTTTTGGTGCTGTGGCTCAAAGATTACTTGAACCCTTCAGTTCTTAATTTTTTCTTTTGCCCTGTCACAGTTTGAGATAATTAGTTGTGTATGAGAGACCAGAGGATGGCCAGGGATCCCAGCAATAACAGGAGGAGGAGGTGATCTAAAGTCTGAGAACTCATAATTACTTTATACACACACCTACAATGTTTCAATGTCCCAAAATACTCATTGTGTTAAGGTTCAGAGTTTGTTGTGAAGTTATTCTCTTTATGCAGTGTGTGGCAAAATAATTACAAGTCACCTCAAGTGTTCTCTGTATTAACTAAAATTAGAAAGCACTTGTGATGCTGCATTTAATTGAAGGAAGTTTGTATTCACAAACCCATTAAAACTCCGCTGTTAGCTCAGTGAAATTGGAGTCAATATGGGTTTTTATCAGACCTGCCTTAGAGAGAACTGTCTAAATTATCTGAATTTGTTAGACTTGACATAAGTGGTTGGTTGCCTTCAGAAGCATCCTTAATGCATTAGCTATTTTTACAAGTACGGAAATTCTGGAGCACCCTTGAGGGGTTTTGAACCTTTAATACCTAATGTTAGAGTAGGTGTGAGTGTTATGAATTATTTCTGAGCAAAGTGTTAGCACAGCTTTTGTGTGATCTGCCAATACAGCAGACACACAGGTTAACAGAGAGAGATGCAGTTCACTTTAGAACTGGATTATTATTTGTTCTTTTTTATGTATTCCTTTCTCTCAGCTGCCTGTCATAATTCTCATGGCTTCTTAGAAATATTTGTCCATTTTGCACTGATAAAATTTTTCAGAAGAAAATGTGGAAGTTTTTTACTTTTATTCCTAATCAGGTTTTCAATTGCTTGCTCTGTCTTGCTTTTCAGAGCTGACTCAAATTTCTGTATCTCCATGGGAAATTAAAAGCACTCTGATTGTTTCTATATTCCCTCATGATTCGTGCAAAAAAGAAATATAAAATGTATTTTGTGTTGTAGACTCTAGACAAGCACACAGAGCTTTTGTAATGTGATTTTTAATTTTTTTTTTCCAAGCAATGTTGTATTCTTCAGTTAATGGCATCATTGACAAAAGCTGCACATAATTCTAAATGAAGTTCCCACCTGATGATTTTTAACCTGCAGTGGGATTCTCTCTGAAGCATGTGTAAAACCCAGCTTAGTTCTGTGATGTGTGTTGAGAGAATTTCCGTAGAGAAACCCCTCACCCCCGTTTGCAACAAAAGCTGAGTGGCTGTTGAGCATTCCTCCTTGAGGAATTTTGCATAACCTCAGGACTGGTCTCAGTAGCAGAGAGAGGGGAGTTCAAACACAGGATTATATTCCATTATATGTTACATTATATAATCCAAATGGTGGATTTGAAGCAGAGATCTGAATGCAGCTTTAAAAACTTATTGAACTTCGCTTCTTCTGCACAGGAGTGTGTTTTGCTGTACCACATCTCATGGTGTCTGGGGCACCAGTTCTTACAGAATTTAAAACACAAGTAAAAGTTCAGCTCATTTAGTTGCAGAACAAACTTTGTAAATGTAGGCTGAGATGAATGAAGTGGGAATTGGCAAAGCACTGCAAGTTTCTTTGTGCCTTTTCCAGTTTCTTTTGATTATTCAAGTAGAAGGATGAAATCTAAAATGCTTTCTTTGTTCCTACTTCTCTTAATAGTATGTGATCACTGCAAAATTGTAAAAAGTATAAGCAGCAGCTGATATGAGCTCTGGAGTTTCACGGAAAGGTTTCTAAGTAGACTTTAGTGCAAGCAAGTAAAATAATGAATATTTAAACTAAGCAAGAGATCACAGAACAAAGAACAAAAACTAAAAAATTAGTTTATTTTAGGAGAGGGGGAGTTATATCTTGTTGGAATCTGAACAAGTTTTTGTGTGTTAAGTCAGTGTTGGAAGCAGGAAAGAATGGAATTTCTTGCCCAATTGATGTAGATTTTCATAATTAATAATAGTTCTGTGACTTCGCTTCTCTTCCTACAGCTCAGCAGGCATTCTGCCTACCTTAAAAGAAGGTCAGATATGTATTTGGTTGGGTTTTTTCTTGTTTAAAAAAAGCCCAAAACATCTTTTAATACTTGTCTGGGGATTTATGTTTATATTCTCTGCAGAAGAAAAGAAAGAAATGCTGAAACCAGCAGAACCGTAGCAATAATTATTTATCTAAAAAAAGAATAGAGTTTGTGTTCTTCAGTCCCCCAGAGGAAGACATATAAGAAAAAGATCTTAAAGGAAAGAAAAGCGTTTTGATTTTTCTACAGTTATTGATGTCATGGTTTCTTTAACGTGTTCAATTCAATTTAGACATCACGATCTTCAAAGAAGGTTCATAATTTTGGAAAGAGATCGAACTCCATAAAGAGAAATCCTAATGCACCAGTTGTCAGACGAGGCTGGCTCTACAAACAGGTACTCACACCCTCCTCACCCCCTTCTTTTTTCTTCCTCTAGTGTGTGGTATAAAAGACAACCACTTCAAAAAAATGCAATGCTAGCAATAGCAGAATGAAGCTATAAACTGTGGTCTTCAATTAATTAAATCCTTACTGGATATCTGTCTGATACAAATAAGGACATCAGACAAGTAAAGAGCAGTGATAAATTAAATAGCTGATTTAATTTCAGGTATGTCGAGATGATGGGACAAAGGTGTGTGACCCAGACTATTGGGGGTTTAAAAGTTTCTTTTGTTAGACTATATATCTTTTTTTTTCTTCTAAATGTAATGTTTTCAATTTAAAAATGTCAGTGAAGCCACTTCTTCATATAATTCGCATAGATATATCTATTTTCTTAATTCAAAGATCATAATCTTAAAACCAGAGATTATTTTAGGTTTTCCCTGCAGTGTAAAATAATCTGAGGTGTGTGCTCTTTAGTACTGGAACAGTGTTCTAGCCTGCTGTGGATTTGCTGTTCTGCAATACCAGATTACACTTGCACTTTATTGGTTTGCAGGAATTCAGAGTGCAGTAGCCTGACCAGAAAAAATGAACAACAAAACCCATTAGGCCATATTAAGAATCTATTTTGAAAATCCACCAAGAACCCTTAAGAACTCATGATCTAAACTCAGCTGAGGCAAATGTGTGTATGTCATTTTGATCTACATTGTCATTTACTGTGCCTACTCAGACTGGAATGACCTGCACACATTTCTGGGGGCTGTGATGAGTCAGTTTTTAAAAACTGCTCAGATGTAAGATCTAGAAGGATCTGTGTGTTTAGTGGAAGATTTTCCCAGGTTAGACAATCCTGCGGCCTCTGAAAAATTCACACAAAGGTGATTTTGTTGCTGTTTTCCGGGGCACAGAATCACACACTTGTCTTGGTTGGAAGGGACCTCATGATCATCTAGCACACACAACCAGCCCTGCTAGGGCAGGGTCATAGAATCATGGCATATGCTGAGCTGGAAGGGAAACATCAGGATCATCGAGTCCAACTCCTGGCCCTGCACAGGACACCCCCAAAACCACACCATGTGCTTGAGAGTCTTGGACAGGACTTTGTCCAGCTGGGCTTTGAATATCCTCACAGATGAAGGCTGCACCACAGCCTCTCTGGCAACTTGTGACACTATTTGACCATTCTTACAGTAAAAAAAGTTTTATCTCAGCTCAGGTGGAATTTCACGTTTCTTTATTTGTGCCCACTGTTTATTTTTTTGTCCTTGGCAAAAGTTTGGCTCTGTGTTCTTTACAGTCTTCTGTTAGATATTTATGCTGATACCTCCTAAGCTGCTCTCTCCCCAGACTGAGCAGTCCCAGCTCTCTCACCCTGTTTTCATACAGAGCATGCTCCAGTCCCTCAGTCATGTCAGTGGCTCTTTGCTGGGCTCCCTCCAGTGTGTTCACGTTTCTCTTGTGCCAGTGAGCGCAGTGCTGGAGCAGCAGTGCAGCCAGACCTCAGGAGTGCTGAGCCGAGGGCAGGGATGTCCTCCCTGCAGCACTGCTGGTGCAGTCTGAGCTGCTGCTGCCCTTCTTTGCTACAGGGGTGCATTCCTGCCTCATGTTGGTGCAGGAGGTTATTCCTCTCCAGGTGGAGGACTGAGCATTTCCCTCTGTTGAACTTCAAGTGATCCTTCTCTGCCCACTTTCCCAGCCTGTTGAGTCCCTCTGGATGCCAGCACAACCCTCTGGAGTATGGGGCACTCCTCATAACCCTTGCTGAGGGTGAGCTCAGTGCCTGCACACAGCTCGTTAATTAAGTTGCTAAATTGTCTTGAGCCATGTATTAACCCCTGGGGCAGACAGGAGCCACTGACCACGCACTCTCTGGGTCTGGCACTTCAGCCAGTCCTTAATCCACCTCAGTGCTGGAGAGGGTTTATGTGGTAAACAATTTAAATGCTGTGACTTTGTAAGAAAAGGTGCTGCTGTATATTTCCGTGTTGCAGTAGTCATTGAGAGCCAATTTAGTCAGGAGTTTATCAGCAGATATGATCTTCAGAAATGTTCAGTGAAAGCTTGTGCAGGATCATTTTTCTCCTAATTTTTAAGTTCCAAGTTTCTTGAAAGATGTTTACAGTGAACATACTTTTTCTGAACAATGCTTCCTAGCTAGTGCTTAGTTTATTCTTTCTTCTTCTTTCAGCTCATTTCCCCCACCCCAAAAAGAACAGAGCTTGAAATTTGAGGCTAAAAATTATCCTGACTTTTCTTGGGCTGGGGAACTCCCCCAAAAAGCAACCCACCCCACAGTTTTTCATTATAAAAATCCCTCTTCTTCATTGTCACAAAACCTGTTTACGACCAGAATATTGCTAATTCACGCCTACTTTTCTTCTTGGAACAGATTAACATATTTATTAAATCTGATTCTACCAGGATGTGTGTGCTGCAGTTCTCTGGCTTATTTACACTGCATTAGTGGTGGCAGTCTTTCATTCTGAGTTGTGTGGTGTAAATTGGTTATAGGCATAAAAGAAAATTAAATTGCTGTAGGAATAAACTTTATTTAGAAAAGAAATTTGCATTAGATATATGAGTGGTAGTAGAAGACAAAGTTCAGCAGAGAGTTTCTTCAGAAAACAGAGGAGGAGGTACCTGAAGTGTTATCTTGCTTTTTAAGAGAAAAAAGTTGTTTGTTTTTTTTTTTTCCTTTAATCAGTTAAAACTGTAGACTGTAATGTCTAACATGCCTGGAGAAAAGGAGGCACAGAGAGGGCTCCCTACTCTCTACAGCTGCCTAAGAAGAGATTGTAGTGAGGTAGGGGTTGGTCTCCTCCTCCAGGTGACAAGTGATGACAAAAGGAAATAGCCTCAAGTTTAAGGCTGGATATTGGGAAAAAATTGTTCACCAGAAGGGTTGTCAAGCACTGGAACTGGCTGCCCAGGGAAGTGGTTGGGTGACCAACCCTGAAGGTGTAATTAGGTGTTTCATGTGGCACTTGAGGACATGGTTGAGTGGTGGGCTTGGCAGTGCTGCTAACAGTTGGACTCGATGATCTAAATGTGCTTTTCCAACCCAGACAATTCCGTGATTCTCTGTTAACTTCAGCCTTCCTGGGTCACAGCCTTTGTTTGCAGTGGCAGGTCAGGATGAGAAGTCAAATACTTAAAACAGCCAAGGAAATGAGCTGCCAGCACACCCAGCACAGCTGTGTGGTGCCTGGTTTACTCTGTGAACCACTGCTAGCCAGCCTGGGCGTTCTGACTTGATCCTGTGGTTAATGCAGGACAGCACTGGAATGAAGCTGTGGAAGAAGAGGTGGTTTGTGCTCTCAGATCTGTGTCTCTTCTATTACAGAGGTAAGTTCAGCTCCTGAATTTATCAGCAGATAAATTTTGATACACCACTTAAATGTAAGAAATAAGCTGCACCTTAATGTAATGGATTAAAATAGTTGTATAGCTGTCAATGTCCAGGCCTGCTACTCTTTTCTCGTTCCTTTCTCGTTCCTTTCTCGTTCCTTTCTTGTTCCTTTCTTGTTCCTTTCTCGTTCCTTTCTTTCCCTCCCTTCCTTCCTTCCTTTCTTTCCCTCCCTTACTTCCTTCCTTAATTGCTTCCTTCCTTACATGATTGTTTCCTGCCTTCCAGGCTGTGCTCCAAGGGCAAACCCATTCACAGCCACCTCTGTTACTAAATTCTGGGTTGTCATCTTCTCACAGCTTCTGTTGCTAGAAACTAAGTATGTCAGGTTAAATCTGATTTTTATGCGAATTAAGTAGCTGAAATGGGGATAGGGGAGGGATATGGTGCAGAGGAGCTGAAACTCTGCCTTTAGAATGATAAGGAGGATATATATGCCTGTGGGAACTCTAATCAGTGTTCATGAATACTTATAAAATGAAACCTTGTCCAATTCCATATGAGAAGAAGTCTCTGCTGTATTTGGAACAAAAGAATCTGTTAGTAACCTCATGTAGCTAGATCAGACTTTTTTTACATGGGAAAAATTAGCTGCTTCTCATTCTAGTCTGGAGTTACATGGGTTAGTGATTCCTTCACCGCTGCAGATTATGAGCTGTAGTGCTCCTGAGGAGAAAAACAAACAGGACTTGGGCACAAGGAGACACAGACAGTCCTGAAATAAAGTGTGCAGCCATTTTAGTTTAAAGGAGGCTGAGAGTGGAGAGGATTGTGAAGCATGGCAAAATAGAGGAATGTTAACAGAGCCATCTGCGGCCTTTACTGTGGGTGAAGGGCAACAGAGGGTTTCAGGCCGGGATGAAACTTTGGGTTTGGTGGAACTGGAGCTGATGCTGGTGATGCTGAAAGCAGAGCCTGATCAATTTAAAATGGTGTTCTCTGAAAGTGCAGCACGGATCCAGTCAAAGACAAATCAGGTCTGAAACATAAAAGCTCTGTTTGCAACTAGTTTAGTGAACAAATTCTGAATTATTCATATATGATCATTGGGCTTTGTTTTTCTTCCCCAAGTGGTACACATAGTTGGATAAACCCCTGCTGAGTCAAAATCAGGCTCAAATTCCAGTTGTGGAGGCATCATCTGACTGATACAGTTACACTGTGGTTACCTAAGTGGTCATTATATACTCTGTTTTTTACAGATTTATTTTAAATACCTATTCAGGCTCCTTTTTCAGAAAGTTGTAAAGGCAGTGCTATATTATAGCTGCCTTAAGAACTGATTAAATTCAATTAAGCACTGCACAGGAAGTTTGTCAAAAGAAAAAAGAATAAAACAAACAAAACCGACAACAAATAAAAGAAATAAACTTCTCTGTAATCTTACTTTTTATTTTCTACATTTTATTCTGCCCAGCAAGCTGAAATACAAGCAGAATAATCTAAATTGTTTATGTGACAAATGTAGCTTTTAGCTCTTACTCACTAGAAAGTAGTTAAAACTGTAAAACTGTAATTAAATGTGTGCAGTGATAGTCCAAAATGTATTAAAAGTGGCTGCTAAACTATTAATATTATAATAAAATAATAATATAAGCTTTTATGTTTCTGTTAATTCTGTCTCAGTTATTGAAAAAATAGGAAAGGAAGGGTCATGCACTTGCTCCCAGGTCAAACCACAGACTGTTTGTGGTTGTGCACTTGTGGTTGCTGGGGTTTTTTTTTGTTCTGTTTTGTTGATAAATCTTAGTAAACTTCCAGAATTGTGTTGCAATGTTAGCAGCTGGAATACAATTTAGGGATGAAAAGACAAATTGTGTCATAGTGTCTTCTCAGAGCTCAGAGAACACTCCTTTTCTGTTCCCCCGAGGCGTGAAGGACTGTTCGCTTTCACACTGGAAGGTTGTTGTTGGCAGAAATAAAAGTTCTTGGGACTGAGCAGATCTGCTCCTTTTCTTGTGTGCTGTTCACACACAGCACACAAGTAAGGATGGGTATGGGGCAGTGGGATATGAAGATACAAGCAAGTGTGATTGGGAACAGATTTTTTAAAATCTGGAACTGGAATGTAGCAGGATGTCTTTAACAAAGACCAAAGTCCTCCAGACGTGCAGCTGTTCAGTGGAACAAAAATGCTTAATGCTGTTACATGGCACTAGTGGGTGGGGGGATTTACTCAGTCATTAGTCAAAATATGATCTAGGAAAAGAGAAACTTTTCCCCCAAACAGAAGTCCAGATAAAGTCAAGCCCAACATTTGGCATGTGTTCAGGGACAGGGCACACTATTGTGTGTGCTTAAAAAGAAGTTAATATTTCAAGGGAAGGTGGGATGGTTTCAGTCATATTTAAAGGTACTGTTGAAGTTCCTGAAAGAAAATCCACTCCATTTCTTTTCTGTCTTCTAATTGGAATAAATTTTTGCTCAGCTCTGCAATTAAACAGCAGTCCCAGAAAGCATAATTTTTACATCTGATCTGTCATGTGATGCTTAAATGGCTGGGCACAACTTTACCCTTATAAATAACTTAAATGGAGGTTCTGGCTTTTCAAAATCTGGGGAGTAAATGAGAACCTGGAAAAGATTTTTAAGTCCACACATGAGCAATAGTCCTTCCGTGCTGTTTAAGTGTGTTTTAATTGTACTAGAGTTAATTTTTTATTGAAATTTTGAAATACCTGTTTCCATCTTAATTTCACAGATACAGTTATTTATTGTGGGTACTGTCTTCAACCAAGAGATGTGTTATGGGGGACAGTCTCTAAGATAGTGATTGTGAATAGAAGTTCTCTACATGAAATACAATTAAGACCAACTGTATGAATTGCATCCAATTATTCCTTTATTGAAGGATAATTGGATTTAAAAGCTGGTTGTGGCTTTGAATTAAAATGTCAATTTTTTATTATGATCTACTGATCTAAAATTTTATGTAAAACAAGGCTTTGGGAAAAGGGTGTTTGTTTTGTGGGAGAGCTTTTTTTTACACTTTATCTGAAACTTACAAATTCTTAATAATGGGTTGTAATTGAGTGTAAACTCTTTGTGGGAATTACAACTATAATTCATAATTAAATACTGTACTGGGGATTATGTAGCATAATATGCTGGAGATCAGAAGAATGTGCACATTTTCTCTCAGGCCAGCAGTCATAAGCAGTGTTTTAAACTACTTGTGTTGTCACGGGTGTTTTTACTGAGCAGGCAGTAGATCGGTGGTATTCTTGTTCTTGTCTCTGAACCAGAGGCTTGACTTCCATCTGCCATTCAAAGTGGGTTTCTGGTTCTTAATGCACTCCCCTCTGAGCTGAACTTCTCGTTAGTACTCGTGTGTGGCTGGAAGAGTTTCACGAGGAGTCAGAATGCAAATGTTGTGTGTACAAAGGCCATTTTCTAACCTAAGTGTGCATTCCCAGATGAGAAGGAAGAAGGGATACTGGGGAGCATCCTTCTGCCGAGTTTCCAGATATCTGTGCTGTCTGCTGAGGACCATATTAACCGCAAATATGCCTTTAAGGTGAGGGAATCAGCTTTTCCATTTGATTTTGTACCTGAAAGCACCAAAGCCTGGTCACAAAAACTCATTTTACAGAGTTATTAGGTAAAAAAGCATTGACAAACAGCTTCTGAGGCTGATTTTTACATAATGGAGTAGCAAAAGTTTCAAGTACTTAGTCTGATGTAAATATAGACATGGTTACTACACTGGGGAAATGGATGGATATCACCTAGTAGTGGTATTTTCTTTTTTAGTTTGTGGATCTTGAATCCTGTGTGGTGCTTTAGAATTATAAACAGCATCTGCAGCTGAACTTATCCCACTAATGAAAGTTCATTAGTTGTTTAATACAGGGTATCTTTACACATAAATAAAAATAAGAATTTATTGTCTCTTAAATCACACTGTTACATTAATCACTCTTAGGAGTGTTTCATGATAATCCTAAATCATGATATAAATTATTTTACTAAACATTTTGTCCTGACTTTTTTTGTTGTTGTTTTATGAGCTCCTTTTGGCACTTTGTTTGGTCTCCTAACCAAGACATCATTTATTTACTATGGTAAGTACAAATTAAAATTTACTGTATCATTCAGACTGCCAAAATCTATGCTAAAATCTTATTTCTAAGAATTACATTAATCTACATTAATGAATGCTCAATATCATTTTTAGTAGATTGATGAAATTTAAGGGTTTTTTGTTAATTGTATTAATGAAGAAGCAGCTGTGATTGAAAATTACAGGCAATTATTTTGAAAATATGAATGCAGTGACCAAAAAACATTATAGTGTTCCTTTTGACTTTTTTTCTGAGCATATTTGCTCAGAAATATGTAATCTAATGTTTTATGAGATAAAGCAATAGAGTGAATATGCAGTAATAATATTTGCCTCTCCTCTTTTACAGAATCTTACATTTTTATTGCAATGACCATGTCATTTCCAATCAGGCAGCTCATCCAAACATGAGGACCTATTATTTCTGCACAGATACAGGGAAGGAAATGGAGTTGTGGATGAAAGCCATGATAGATGCAGCACTTGTGCAAACAGAGCCTGTGAAAAGGTAGTGTGGATTGACAAGAGTGGGACAGTGTATTGCTTTCCCTTGTTTGGTTTGATTTGTTTAATGAAAGGGTGGTCCTTAAAATAGAAGGTAAATTGGTTGATTTCTCATTATATTGAAGATCCCTTACTAACTGGACAGTGTTGGATTAAATTTTGAAGCAGCAAAAGTAATCTAAGTTCTGTTC
This sequence comes from Bombycilla garrulus, assembly GCA_013400315.1. Classification (NCBI taxonomy): domain Eukaryota; kingdom Metazoa; phylum Chordata; class Aves; order Passeriformes; family Bombycillidae; genus Bombycilla; species Bombycilla garrulus. The sequence goes on along the minus strand of VXBU01017607.1, from coordinate 66,698 downwards.
TGAATATTGATTGTCAGGAGCTAGAAGAAAAAAAATGATCTATCCCTTCAGCCAGTGGCACCAGAAGAAGTGCAGTGACAAATTCTACGCTCAGGAGTGTTTGACTTCCCTGCCCTCCTGGCTGAATAGCAACAGCAGCTCAACTGCTGGTAGCCTTTGGCTTAAAGCTGTCATAATCCTCAAATTCACAGCTGGAGTTCCTGGCTAAATTAACCACTTGTACCTGTGGGCAACTTGTGGGGAGCCATTCTTGTTCATCATTAAGCTGTCATCAAATTTATGCTTACCTGATCTGGAGCCTCATCTTCCAGTGCCCATGTGTTGACAATGAAAAGCAAATTACCACCGGAAGCTTTGTGTTCTCAGAGGCTGAGCACTGTCTGCTGCTGTCTCTCCAGTGAGAGTCATTTTCTCTCAGAATGTGCTCCCTTGGGTCAGCTCCATGGCATCTCTAATGGAAACCTCATCAATTGAAAGTTTAAAAGCTCCTCGTTATTGACGGCACAGAAGTTATTGCTGATGGCTGCTGTCACTCGATCTGTTCTCCACTCTGTTAGTTCCTGCTACCCTGGAGCTAAATAAAGTCAGCAATGCTGAGAAACTCTGAGTTTAAAAAAGTAATAAAAAAAAATCTCATGGACACACAGGTACCAGAGAAGTTAAGTAGTAATAAACTTTATCTGAAAACTCAGGTTTGTATTGCAGATACGATGGTAATTGCATATGGAGAAATTATTAAATGAAATCAAACCCACTTCACTTCAAACAAAAATCACATATCAATGGTATAAACACTTCGTAGAGGAACAAGACTGAAGGGGGTCGTTCTCAATCTTTTTTTTGAACTGGTGAAATGACCTTCATTTGATATTTGCAACACTGTGAATATCTGCCTGGATATCACAGGCAGAACAGGCTTGCCAGCAGCCAAACAACTGTCTGAAAAGCAATTTATATAACACCAACTTGCTGTTTTCATTCAGGCAAGAAACCTCAGAATAAAACAGAAGTAGATGTGACCTTTTTGAAAACTTTGTTGGTAGCCTTGAAATAATTACTTCAGAGAAAACGCATATCAAGGCCAAGTCTCAAAGAATTTCATATCTGTTAGCTATAATAAGGAAGAAAACACTTCAGACATCTGTTTTTTGAAGAATCCATCTTTTGGCTGTTTCTTAAGTTCTTAAAATGAAACATAGCAGGATATGATCTTATGCAGAAGAAATACTGTTCCTTCCCTGTAAAAATCTGTTAAGTATTAAGTGTCTTATTACCTCATCTCCAAATAACCTAAAGTTTGGCATAAATGGAGCTTAGGCATAAATGGTTTTGGTTCAGTCAAATTTGGCTTTGCTTTTGTTTCTGAGTTCTATTTTTTTAGAGGTTCTGACATTGCACTGAATAAGAGTTTTCTAACAGAGTAGATACTTGCAATACAATAAATGAATAATTAAGGACTTGCTTCCTTAAATATTCATAGAAACTGATCTTGGGCCACTTTTAGTTGTCTGTTAATATAAAATGCCCAATGAGAAATCAGGAGTTTTTTACAGTATAATTCTTTAAACCTAGAATTCAAGATACTTCACTGCTTATGGTTCTCTGGAAATCAAATCCAACAGTGTTAAACCGAATCTTTTAAATAATTCTAACACATTTTTTGTGTCTATTTTTCTGGAGATGTGAGTTTCTTGGAGAAGATAAAAGGAATATTTAAAACATTCAGTTGGTGGGAGGGAAGGGATGTTGCCAAGTTTTTTGTGAACTACTCTTCTATTCTTATTTACCACACATAGTTAGCCATGTAAACCACAAATGAGATACTGAAATGAAAAAGTCAAAATGTTTCTCTTAGACCTGGTCTCTGTTAACAACAGAAATATTCCCTTCTGATGTTCAACTGCAGGGAAGGACAAACAGCATTTGGCACTATTGACTTAATTGTAATTAAACCTTTCTAAACAGTTTTGATTTTACCTAGATAGTACATTTGAGTTTAATAATGTACTGAGAGACCTATTAAAATAATTAAACCAAATACTTCAGTCAGTGAGGAGCTGTTGAAGCTTATGACTCAAAATATGATGTCAAACACCCTCTCTGGGCGCTGGCTTGTGTCTGTAGATGGTAGTGTCCACCAACACGGTGATTTACCACTTCACCCTAAATGCTGATTCTCTGTCTCCCAGGTCTGAGTGTCATTCTTCTGTCCTTTCACTGTCACCTTGTGTGCTGCAGCCTTTGTTTCTTCTCAGTGATGCAGCATGTTCTAAAAAAGATTGCTTTTTTTCCCTCCTGGTCTAGTTACTTTCCCTGAGCAGCATGAGCCAGGCTGCCAAAAAAGCACTTGTTAGCACAGAGGCATCCACAGTGGGGGCCTGCTGACGTCAGTGTGCTTGGAGAAGATGGCTTTTCCTTTTGAAATGCCTCTGCCTTGCTTTGTTAAATCACACTGCTCACGTCCATCTGATCATTAATCACATGCTCCCCCTTCTCCAACCCTTCCAGAATTATTTCTTTATATAAACCAACATAAAACAGTACTTTTCCTGTATTACATATTGCATATTGTACATATGATTCCTGTTTGGTTGCAGAAATCTATAAATTGCATTCAGCATATGCTGAAAGACCCGTGTTCAATGCTCATTCTCTCCCTGTTCTCCCTCTCCCGTCCTCAAATAGCTTGCAAGCCTCGTTGAGTATGTCTTTGAGAGCTAGCTATAAATATGGAGCCAAATATACATATGGATTTATGTTTCTTACATTTGTTTCTGATATATTTTTTCCCATATGGATCCTTCACTGTGGAAAGAGATCCCTTGCTCGCACAGAGTTGGCTGATTTGGTTTCACCAAGTTAAGAGAGCCCAGCAGTCTGTTGGAATGTTCAGCCTCTCCACCTTCCCAAAGATTGTAGAATGTAAATCTTTGGCTCTGCTGTGTATCACCACAGTAATGAGTGATACAGCACAGGGCTGGATGGAAAAAATAGTTCTGTGATTTTGGGAGTTGCTGGTTTTTAATTAAAACACAGTGGAAAGAGTGTGAATTGAACACAGTGCCAAGGCTTGACTTTGCCACATATTTGATGAGTGTCCTAGAGTTGCCACTCCCCCTCTCCACCATGGATTTTCCAGCTGTTCCTCTGCTCTAAAGCAACCTGAGAAAGATTTATTAAAAGTTTTATGTTATATGATGGGCTGGGTGGTGATATTGAGGCATGCTGCAAATGTTAATGCCCAGATTCAGGATTATTTGCAAGGTAGTCTTTATATTCATTTGTAAATTCCAGAGTGCTGGCTGAAAACTGAAATCTTAATGCCCTTTTTTTAATAAATTTTTTTTATAATTGTGGGAAATGGAGTTTTTAATTCACTTTCCCATTGGGAAATTGCTTTGGTTTCTGGTAGAAGACTGGGTAGTAGAGTTTTGAGGTGGGAGTGAGGAGATGATCCTTTTCTTTTTCCATAACATTGAGGAGGAATCTAGGCACAAATGTTTGGTCTTGGGAACAGTTTAAGGGCTTGGGGGACAGGGGGGGAATAAATGGCTTTTTTTTCATGATGGGGTAAGCAATAATGCTTACAGCTGTGTATGTAGTCAGTTTGATAAGTTGTGTGTGTGATGGCCTTTTCACAGACACTTGAACTGGACACAGTTATAAAGATGAGTAATGCATTTGCAAAAAAAAAGATGCAAAATGGAACAAAAAGTTAATTTGACATCATCTTAAAATAAAGGGTTGTTCTTAGTTTGGTTTTGTACAGAGATGTAATCTTAAGGAATTATATTTCTTCCTCTTCTTTCCTCCAATACCAAAAAATGTAGAGCAAAACATTTTAATGTGGTGGGGTTTTTGTGGGGGTTTTTTTTGTTTCGGTTTGGTTTTTTTGGTTGTTTTTTTTTGTTGGTTGTTGGTTTTTTGTTTTTTTTTTTTGTGAACTAAACCCAAAAGTCACTTTTTGAGCTGGAATTGAAGTCCAGGTCCTCCCAGTATGGCAAAAGATAGAGCCTCTTGACATTTTGAAATTTAAAAAGAAGATCACTAATAGAACTGCACACACTGAGTGCTGGTGTAAATACTGTAAAGCAGTAGCAATTCCAAAAATATCTTTATTTTTGTGGTACAGTCCCTTAAGTCAGCAGCTATTTTTCCCCTTAAAATTAGAAAAGCCACAGTCCTTTTCCACAAAATGTATGCCAGCCAAAGTGATAACATACCAGAGAAACCTAATTGATACCAGTGACCATGAAAAGTCATTTGCTTTCTTTAAAGGAGCTCATTATATGCTAAATTCAGCAGTATTGTGAATCACAAGCTGACTTTGAAAATCCTCTGAATTTCAGCCTATTGACATTTGGAAGCTGTAGCTCTTGGAGAGCCACTGAATACTTTTACCCTTTGAATTCTCAGCCCTCCAGGAGCTGAACATTCACTTTTTTCAGTCTCTGGCTTTATTTTCTGCTGTGCACATTTTTTTTCTAGGGGGTTAATTGACTGCTGAATTTAAAAAAATAATTACCTCATGTTATAATAGTTTTTAAAACAGCAAATAAAGAAGAAGTGTAGAAGAAAACAATACTCACATTTGCCATCCAGAAAAACCCCAGATCAACCAACCAAAAAACGAACCAATGAAGCACTACCACCAATCCCCGAATAAAATTAAAAACAATAGAAAAAGAGCACTAAAACAACAGCTACAAAACCCCTCAACCTATCCTTCATTGTTGTGAAAATGTCCTGATTTTTCCTCTCAAAGTCAAGATATTGTTGTAAAATATATGGACAGGGGGTCACTGAAATAACTTCTAATTTTTTATTACTATTTATAAGACTTTTTTTGGTATTACAACTTGTCATATGTTCCCTTCCAGAATAGAGAAGTTCACTGTTGAGAATACATCACCTCGAGAGGCAAATAATATTTCAAACCATCGGGTGCTAATTAAGCCAGAGGCGCACAACAACCAGAGAAACAAAGAAGCGAGCAGAAACGAGGAGAAGAAAGCCCTGGAAGCTGAAAAATACGGATTCCAGAAGGTCGGGCAGGACAAACCGTTAACAAAAATCAACAGCGTGAAGCTGAACCCTTTGGGGTCCGAGTACAGGACTTTGCCCATCAGCACCATTCCGGGTGGGCACTTCAGACCTGTGCATTTGAACGGCTCTGAGGGGAAATCCGTGCTGGCCGACGCCGCCGATGGCGCCCACCACAACGCGGTGCCGGCGCACGCCGACTCCGAGCGGGTGATGCAGAGAACCAACTCCATGCTGCAGCTGGAGCAGTGGATTAAAATACAGAGGGGGAAAGGCCAGGAAGAGGAAACAAGAGGGTAAGTATTGTGGAATTATTTTTTTTTAGGCTTTCTAGTAATTAATACTTACATTTGTACCCTGGTTAGTTTCTTTAGTTCTTCGTTTATATTGTATCGTCACATTCTTCGTTGCTCTCTGTAAGAAATGCCTGGGTGACTTCTCCAAGCAGATGGATGAATGTTTCTTTTATTAGCATTTTAATGGTTATTAATAAATTAAATGATATTAATAAAGTATATTAATAACTCAATAAATAAAAATGGCCATAAGCCCTTTCTGGGTGTTAGAAATTTCCCTGTCCTAGCAGGGAAATGGTGTTATCAATCATAAAAATCATTTTTCCTCCTAAAATCAGTTCTTGAAATTGCCTTCTCTTCTGCATTTTTTGTTCACAAATTCTTGTAATAATACTTTGTTTGAAATTCTTTAAAAAATATTCCTTAAAAAAGTAGCTTTTAAACTTTAAACCAGCTTTAAATGAAGAGAGGGAGAAGATTTATCTGAAAATAAGGCACCGAAATTAAACTTGATGCTTAAAGCTTCTCTTCTGATGAAATTAGCTATCACCCAGTTGTAATATTGAGCTCTAGTGCTTATTCATGAAGCTTTAAAAGGATGTGTGAATGATTGACAATAGTGAATGTCATGCCAATAGCAATTTCTCTGTCTGACACAAGCGTAGGGACGTTGCTTCCAGGCTGCCTTACAGACAAGCAGCTCTGGCAGGAAAATGTAAAAGGTTTTTAATATTACATTTGATAGGAAGTATGGAGATGCTATCACAGGAGATACTTTGAGGAGCTGGAAGTTAAGGATTTTGTATATAGATGGATGGCAGAGCAGGGCTTAAGATAGACCAAGTTCAGAAAATGTGTTTCCCTCACAAATTTCAAGATGTATAGCTTGTGGCTTCTCAGTTTTTGGAAATACTTGAAAAATTTACATTAAGTTGGCTTCCACTTGCAAAGGTTGAACATTTCCTCACTGCTTTTAGCCCTTCATTACAAGAAATTAGGAATTGTTAATGTGTTGTTTCGTGAAATGCTCATCATAAGTAGTTTGATCAAGTTTGGATTTGCAGTACAGACAGGGACTTGCACACCCTGACATTTATTTTAATATCCAAACTTGCACAATGAGAACGCAGAAGGCTTTTTGATGCTTTTTTTTTTTAATTGGACTTTAAAACTTGCAAGCAAACAGAAGAAATTAGAATAGCTGTGCTATTTTTCAGTTGTGAACAAGTATGAAGACCCTAAAACTGATTTCATTGTGGGAATCAAATAGAGGGAAGTGCTATTAACAATATGTTACTAATTAACAATATTTTTTTCTTGATTATAGGGAACACTTGTTTGCCTGGATAAGGGTGGAACTGATAACATAAATGCTTTCAAATGCAGTTCTACATAAAAGTAGCAAACTGAAGGAGAATTGGCCTTGAGCTATCTTTTTTTGCTTTGCATGGAAACCATCTTGAGTAATGATCCAAATTTCTAATGTATATAGTGATGTCTTTTAAATGGGACTTCATTTAAATTTAAAATTTTATTTTTGTTCAGGTTGCCAGTTTCTGGCTGGGGACAGAAATTTAAGTAGTATCAAAGTTGGTGAGTGAGAGTAGAAAAAAGCTCTGGTTTATGTTAAAGCTTAATGTCTGCAACAGAGAAATCATGGAGGACCCACCTGAGTATCTCTGGTGTGTCAGACTGCAAAAAGAAATTAGAACAAATGGTAAAATGTTAACAAAGATGTTCAGTTAAATTACTATATAAAAAAATATATATATAAAAGAAAAGAGGAGCTCTTAGCTGTCCTCAATATAGAATGAAAAAGGTTCACTGTACAACTACTAATTTTTTTAGAGGAACAGGCTGACCCCTCAGCAGTTTGATTGCCCAAAAAAGTAAGAGAATGACGGCAATGTAAATTTTAATTCTTGAAGGTGTTATCTGTTGTTTCCATGGATCTAGACATCTACTTTGGCAAAAGTCCCATGAATAAATTGCTGCCTTAAGGAAGGCAAACTTTTTTTGAGCCAAAAACAGATGTGGTTTAAATAAAAAATAAATTCATTCCACTTCAGTATCATTTTATTGAATGTTGCACAAGTCAGGTATGAAAAAAAAAGTTTTTCACAAAGGGATTCATTTGAAAGACCACTTGAGTTGTCTTTGTGAAATGTGAAAAAAATCCAGGAGGGTTGTTTGGTACTAAGTGATGGTTTTTGTTGCTGCTAACCTAGGATGTGAGCCCGTCTCTCTGCCTTGCCTATATAAGATTCATCCAAAATAACAAATGCCTGCAGTGAAACACCAGGTTTCCATCCTCACTCTGCCACCCTTTGATTCTTACCAGGAAGTCCTGTATTGGGGGCCAGCTGGTACTTCTGTTCATTCAGATGTAGGGCTGTTTTGAGATTTCAATCCAAAGATATTCGTAACATTGCAGACCCGGGCCCCTAAAAGCTTTGCAGCAAAGTTGCTTTTCCAAATAGTCCAACTCAGACACCATAACCACTCTTGCTGCCCAAGAGTAGCCCTAGAGACAGCCTAAAGGTGTCTGTAAACACGTGTGGAAGACTCTTTCTGATGTGGGAGCAATTATAAGGAGCTGTTTATGATGACTTCTGCAGAAATATTTTGCAACCTCAGACCGAACTGCAGCAGTCTCCCCTCGTGTGCAGCTGGAAGCTGCAGTTCTGTCTGGAGTTGGGTTTTGGGTTTGACTGGAATGACATTTTTCCCAGTATCAACAGGACATTTGTGACTCTTTTTTGCTTTTATCAAATTATGTAAAACAAGGCTTAATATTGAGGTGATTGAGCTTTTGGCACTTTTCGTGGTTTACCAATTGAAGATAGATTGTTATCTTCCTAAATGTTCTGGAATATAAGTAATTGCATGCAGATTTTAAATTAATGTCTTTGCACAGTAAGAGCTTCAGGCAGCTTTTTTGCAAGTTCAGGATATTTAAAGGTCCAACGGGATTACACTGCCCATTTAATTAATAAAATGTGTGAGGAGCTTCAGTGAGTGAGGTGTGTCTTGCTCCTAAATATATTCATGAAAATGTCAGGGCATACTGTACCTGTTACGGGGTATAGCTACAATTCTATTCTGTAAGTTAGAAATGGAACTCAAAAACATCTTGTTTGTTTGATTTTAAATGTGGAGATGGACAAAAGCCTTATCATTAATGGTATTTTACTAAAGAAATTTAGGGGTATTTAAGCAGGTTTGGCACAGGAGACTAGGACTTAAAGTCCCTTTCCCCTTTTTATTTTTTTTTTTGCAAGAATGGGAAGCTGTCCAATACAAAGTGGGGATAATCCTCATTCATGCTTGAAAAGGTTCAGAAACTGTAGCAGATTTTGTACATAAAGCTCTTTATAGCAGTTTTCATCTTCAAAATGTTTCAGGTGATCGTAAATACTCAGCTTAACTATTTTCAGTGAAAATGGGTTTTACCATGATCAATTTCCCTGATAGTTATCCCATAAGGATCTCACATGCATAATGCTGGTTTACCTTGCCATTTGATCTACATAATTTCTTTAATTTTTTATTTTGTTGTTGTTTCTTTTTTTTTTTGTTCTGTGGCACTGAAGTAATTCAAAACCAGCTCCAGGTTCTGTTGCTTCGTGGTGCAGGGATTTCAGTTTGGATTCGTGTGGGGTGTAGCTGGAAGCTGCTGCCCTCTCATGGCTGAATCAGCTCCAGTTTGAGGCTGGTTTTGTTGTCTGTGAGCAAGCATCAATCCTATGCAGGCTCTGTAGCAAAAGCCTTTAGGAGGTGCTCATTTGCATTTTAGATAAGGGATGAATAAATCAAAGTTTATGACCTAGATTTTGTTCTCTGAAAAGAATGAACAAGAAGTGCTTTGTCATACTTAGGTGTGCATTATTCCTTGGTAGAGAAAATTTTGTATTTCATTTAAGGCTGAAAGTTGGTAAATAACTGTAGAACTCCAGGATTTTAATGGGGCAAAAACTTAAAGAAATAAGCCTTTGAATTCATATCTGAGTTGAAGAGCAATAAAATATTATTATCAAACCAAGACTTGTATTGCTCTTTGTTTCACTTGAATGGCTGATACAGAATGGCTTGTCCTTGACAATTCCAAAATACAATTTCTTTAGACAATTACTGCAGTTTTCCTGTGGACTGCTGTTAAAAGAATCTTTTTTCCTTTTTTTATGTTCATAGTAATTGCTCAAGATTTTCTTGAGCCATTAACAGGAGTTTTTCCCTTTTGAAAAAGGGAACATTTCGAATGGAAAACATCTGGAAACAGTGTAGAACTTTAAAGCTTTAAAAACTTTTACCTATCCAGCATATAGACAAGTTGCAAGATTTGACAAAACTTGACACTATTAGACACTGTCAAACTGATAAAAAGATGAAATATGGTTTATATCAGCAAGAGCTAATCAGAGAGAAAGGATCCACTTTTGGCTGTTTACAGTGCATTCAGTCAGTATCATAGATTCTTGAGCTGTTGCCTTTATTTTCTTGAGTCTTCTTTAAATGGCATCCAAAGTACTACAGAAGGTGAGAGCTGGACAAACCCAACTCCACAGTGAACAACTTTCTATTGCCATAACATTAACACTAATAAAAGCAAACTTGTGTTGCAGCATCATCTCCTACCAGACGCTACCGAGGAACATGCCGAGCCATCGAGCTCAGGTGCTGCCCCGCTACCCAGAAGGGTACAGGACACTGCCGAGGAACAGCAAGACACGCCCAGAAAGCCTCTGCAGCGTGGCTCCCTCGGTGTATGACAGAGCCATGGGCCCCGTGAGCGCCGAGGACAAGCGGCGCTCCATGCGCGACGACACGATGTGGCAGCTCTACGAGTGGCAGCAGCGCCAGTTCTACAACAAGCAGAGCACCCTCAGCAGGCACAGCACCCTGAGCAGCCCAAAAACCATGATCAATATCTCTGAGCAGACCATGCACTCGATCCCCACGTCCCCCTCGCACGGCTCCCTCGCCGGCTTCCAGGGGTACTCCCCACAGCGGACGTACCGCTCGGAGGTGTCGTCACCGGTGCAGAGGGGAGATGTGACCATGGATCGCAGGCACAGGACACATCACACAAAGGTAAAAATGCTTCACAGTTAACCTCTCATTTACAGGGCTCTTCTAATGCCTTGGAAGGCTGATCTGGAAACAGACTGGGTAGAATAAGAGGATAAAAGGGATTTATTGAAAGGATCCAGCTTGGGCAGTGCAGGAACCCCGCCGGGCCTACACCCAAGTCAAACCCACAAATGGGCACAAAATGGCCGCCGGTCATGAGGCGTCACACTTTGATAGGTTTTGGTCCATCAGCACATTGGACTGAATTGTCCAATTCCACCTTCAGGTTATGAAGCTCCATCCTCCTTGTTCCCTCTCTTCCTTCACTGCTGTTTCCACTCTTGGGCCTAAAATTTGTCCTTGGCGCCAAGCTAGAAAGGAATTGTTTTGTCTCCCTACTCTGTGAAGAGAGCTCACCAACCCTTCATATGAAGCCCAGAACTACACACTAAACCAGCACAGAATCTGAAAAATATAAAAGCTAAAACTTAAGTCATCACTTCTAGAGAATGTATCTGATTACTGGAGAACTCATGTTGCACTGTGGTATATTTTATTATAATGGAGCTTGTTACATCACTGTTTTCATGGAGAAAGATTCAATTTTAAAAAGTGCTGAAAAATCTAAGGGTAGTAAAATGTATTTTTTTAAAACACTAGATGCTGAAAACATGTCCTGATATTGCTGTTCATAATAATGTTTCCCTACAAAAAAATGAGGGGTTAATAGGCAAATTATTCAGAACACCTTATATGTATGTGTACAGAAATCTAACTCCTTTCTAGAACCAAGAAGACTCAAAAATCCCAGGTTTCTTTACGCATGTTGCTTTCTGTTCTTCAGCAGCAAGTTTGGCTGCCTTGGGTTCCAGCAGCAAATCAAATGTATCGTTCCTTTTTATGCCTTTGAGCTATTAGGGAGATCACTGAAGATCAGTCTAAATGCAGACAGAGACCACTGAGAGGGAGACGTGAAGAATTGTAAACTTGGCTGGCATATGTGCCACTCTGCTACGTCTGGCATGCTTGTGTTACCTTGGGTTTTAATGGATTATTAAACAAAAATTACTCCTTCAGTTGGATGTAAAATACTCCTGAGTATTTTTCTAAAGACTTTATCCTTGGATGTCTTTTTTTTTTTTTATGCAGGGAGAAAAAAATCTGTAACTGCAACTTAAAGCGATTTAAGCCACTTAGAGTTGATTATCAGGAGTTGGATTTTAAAGTTTTTAGATCCCTATCACCAAAGGAGTCACTTTGCTTTGGCATGCTTTATGTTTCAGCTGCTCTGGATATTTAGTAATCAGTGCTTTTCATGTATGTGAGAAATATCTCTGGGGTCAGTGCTGCAGTGTATTACTTGTTCTGTCAGCCATGTTTTGCTTCCTGATGTTTTTGTTCCTTGTTGAACACTTTACGCTAGTATTTAATTTAGTGTATTTTATACAAAGCTCCTGTTTCCCTTGAGTTTTTCATGCTGTTTGGTTTGTATTTAATTAGTTACTCAACCAGCTTTTGCCATTAACTTGAAAAACACTCCTGTCTTTAAGCGGTGGGTAATTAGAAGATTGAGTATTTGAAATCAGTAGGGTAAATTTAACATCTAAACCCCGTCTACACAGAGATCTTATGTTTTTCAGTGGCTTTCAGTGGTTGGCTTTCTGTTTTTAGGATCTCAAAACCCTCCTGAAGCCCCTCTATGACAGTGATTTGAAACTGCCACGCTGTGTCTCTCCAGAGCTCAGTCCCATCTTTGCCCATTAAGCACTATTCCAAGTTAACAGCTGGGATGGATTTTCCTCTCCAGGGCTATGTATTTGTCATGTACAGTGCTGCAATTTCTGCATAGATGGCCACACAAACAGAAAATTCTAGAATTTATCCAATATTCTGTAATTTTTCTGTTACGAGAAGTTAAAACAGTGTTCCTCATAATACATCAGTTGTTATATGCTGAACAATTAACCCACAAGAAGATCAGTTTTTGTCACCAATATGTTTTTCTCCATGTACTACAAGACTGCAATCTTATCATCCCTGGCTGGACTTTTACATTTGCAGAATTCCTGTTAGGGTTGTTCACAAGTGATGAGTTAGGAAGAGTATCTGGAGAAGGAAGAAAACTACTCAAATACTCTTTATTGTGTGTAAGACAGAAAGGAGACTATTATATGTATGAATCCCCTTGTGTGTGACTATTTAGGTTTAAGAAATCGATGAAGACATGGTTTGAAAATGCAGGAATGAGAACATCATGAGCAGATGCCAAGACTTTCTATTTTTTACAGCATGAGGTTTTGAATTGGCTGCTTGTATATGTTTAAATGGCATTGCCTACTCCAAAATAGTCACCCTGCAGCTTAAAATTTTTCTTTCTTACTTCTTTTCATGTCAGCTGGTTCTCTGTCCTGTGTTGTGTCTTTTTTTTACTATTCCAAGATCTTCCCTATTATTCTTGAAATAGAAATTGCATCTGCAGCCCAAAGAATGCTGCACTACACCCACAGAATTTACTTTATCTAGCAGTCTGTCCCTAATATTTTGAGAATGCAGCGAGACAGAAAAAGACTACCTCCCCACATTGCTATTGTTCAGCTGTCCTTAAATGAACTATGTCCTACGAGTTCTCTTTGAACACTGGTAAGGAAGTAAATCCTCAGAGTTTATTTTCTCACAAATCCTTGTAGATGTACTTATCTGAGATATTTTGCCATGGCTGTGGAACTTTTTGTGTTAAAACTATCTGTTGTTTTCCAGGCTCCCTTTAAATTTGCTACAAAACCTTTCATATTTATGAATATTTAATGCTTTTCAATGTTCTTAGCCAATGTCTACATTTATTAAGTGATAAACATCCGCTCTGGGGAATGTTACTGGTTATGTCACTTGTGCTTTGGAAATAGAGCTGTACTGGCAGTGTCTTGGTGCATTGTCAGAAGTAAATGTGATTTTTGGGTAGACCTTGCTCATGCCTGGGGATGGTGCATCATCTCCTGACGTAAGAGTGGTCCCAGAAGTGACCTGACCCAGGCCCTGTCCTGAGTCACGAATCCTCCCCTGCTTCCTCCATGCTTGCACAAAGTAGAAGTTTTCTTCTGAACTGCATTAGCAGAAAAAGAATTGCTTCCCACACCCCTGGACTGGCTGAAGGACGAAAATGAATATTTTTGTGTGTACAGGAAGGCCTTTTATACCTGCTCACTTCTAGGTCATTTAGATGAGACTGTTCCTGCTCATACTCCTGGTTCAGGCAACCCCGTGGTGTAGGAAAAATACATCCCTCCAAAACCAATGGAAGAGCAGAGTCAGGATCTGCTTTCTCCGAAGATTTACTAATATGATGGGAACAGGAAAACTTCCCTGTCCAGCAAACCAAGTTCAGTCCAAAATCCAAGACACGGGAACATGTGAGCTAGAACTGTGCTTGGCAAGACCTGAATCTTAGTTCTGAGACCAAACTCTTAAGAATATTTTAAGCTTTGCCTGTGGAGGTCATGACACACCGCTTCCAAAGCAGGTAGCAGGCAGAAATCTGAGCCCAGAAAATGATGGCTTACATGAAGGGATGGCTAAAACTGAAAGATGCACTGTTTGGACTGCCTGAGGAGTGTCACTCTGTAATGTAACTTTGAAATGTGAGGTGGAAAAGGGCAGGAAGAAGGAGAGGAAAAAGGGCGTGAAAGGTGAGGAAAAAAGGATGGGAAAAGGGAGAGAAGAAAGGGTGGGAAACAGAAGGGAGAAAAAGGATGAGAAACATAAGTGGAAAGCTAGGATTGTTGTTTGCAGTCTGTCAGTAGGACAACAATAATGAGGGAGAACTGTTAAGAAAAAGAATTATAAAATTTTGGGTATTTCTAAAATTTAGAGATAGACTACTTTAGTGACCTAGGTAGTAGATCGGCAGGGAGCATGAGTGGCACAAATAGTGGCAAATTTTCATGAGGGGGAAGTTGGCTTGACTTTTTGTTTTAGCATTTAAAGTTTTTGAGTCTTCAGGAATAACTGTGGCTCACACTGTGCTATTTTTTTTGTACAGCATGTCTTTGTGCCTGACAGAAGGTCGATGCCAGCAGGTCTGAGTTTACAGCCTGTTACACCTCAGAGCCTCCAAGGCAAAACAGTGAGTTGGATTTTTATTTGGTACATCAGGGTTGGTTTTTTTTAAGAATAATCCTTTAAGTATGAAGAGGCAGCATTGAAATTTTATTCTAGTTAAAGCTTGCTTTCAATATAGCCCTTACTTAAATTATCAGGGAAAGAAGTACTCTGTGATTCCACAGAATTCTGAGAATATCGTGTAGCTGCTGAGTCAAGGTTTTCTTTGGGAAATGCAGATTTATTATTTTTTAATTATCACTGATACATTTCTGAAATTCCTGGGAGAGGAATCATAGAACACTTATTTCTCCATTAATTATTTAGAAAATCCTAGAAGTAAAGTTTGGCTATTTTGGAAATGTAAAAGGTACTAAAAGAACATTTTGTGAAATTATGTCCTTTCTGATACTCTGCTGTGGTAGAGCTGAAATTCTCATTGAATGTATTTCACCAAAGTGATGCTGGTGGATGCTCTCCACTCTCCTAATTAAACCATGACTCTCAGCCAAAAAAATTGCCCTAAATTTATGTCACTTCTTTACCAGTTTTTGTCTCCTCTTTTTGTCATCTCTCTGTCCATCCAAAGATACTGATTGAGAGAGTTATGAATTAAGAAATTAATTTTCAGATTTTTTTTTTTTTTGACCATACTTTGGGCAGCCATTCCTTCCACTGCCTCGAGCCCTGTTTCCTGCACTTCCCAGCACAGATTTCTGGCACCTTCAGTGACTTTTGTGGGTTGGCCTTTGGCAGCTGGAGCCTTCCAGACATTTCCTGGGGTTTGTGGCCCCCTCAGCTCTCCTGGGCTCTGCTCGTGGAGCTGGGCTGATCTCCAGAGGGACAAACAAGTCCAAGAAACCAACCAGAAATCCTGCCCACAGCAGAACATTGCAGGGGCCAGAGGAGGAACTGTAGGGAGCTCTAAGAAAAGTCTGTGTTAGGGTTGTTGCAAGAGTCCCAAGACCTGCATCAAATGCACAGCACCATTATGGATGTCTAGAGAGGAGCAGGAGTTCTGCTCTAAGGGCTCCTCTGTGGAAAAAGTTTGGTTTGGAGTGCCATTAAACAGTTTATTCCTGCACTAAAATTGGGCTTTTTCAGAACGTACCAAAAGGAGTTTTGATCTTGAAAAAAAGTGGATCTCTGCTCCTTTTGCTTGAAGATGCTGCTTTTGGTTCTCATATTCCTAAAAATAAGAGTTCTTGTGCTTTGAATGGATGTTTCTTTCCAGACTGAAAGCACGGCTGCCTATTTTAGGAGAGAACTGAAAAATGCCTTGCATGGCAGTCTAGATTCTTACACTTACTCTCTGAAATTAAGTATTTTAAATCCAGATATTGAAGGAGTACTGTAAGAAAGAAAACTGCCATTAGACAATTTGGGTTTGGTGTTGGTTTTCCCTCAAAAGCAATTGATTTTGCCAACTGAAGCAATGTGGAAATCCCTTGCTCCCTCTTGTGGGCTCCTCTGTTCTGAACTCACAGAAGTGCTGGTGCCATGCTGCTTCTCAGGGGTTTTTTTCCTCTTTATTCTGAGAAATGGGTATTCACTTTCAGAGTTTTTGATGTGTGGTTCTCTGGAGCTCTTTGCTTCACTTCTTTGCTGTGGGTGAGATCTGTGGCTGTGGGAGAGGGCAAGCAGGGGTTTAGGAGGTTTTTGTGTTTGGGCTTTGTTTAACTCCCAGTGCTTGTGAAAAATCAAAGCACTGGATGAATATTTAACCTCTTGTAAGGCTGACTTCTGGGGAAGTGTAAGAAACAGAAGCAAACAGGAATGCAACAAAAATACTTGTGATGTTCAGTGATTTGTTTTCTTTGAAGTATTGCTAATGATTCCCAGGAATGGTTCAGGTAGTTTCCCAAATTGACCTAAGCTGATCTGTATGGGATTACCTGACAAATACCCATTTGAGTTGGACTTTATTTCCATAATATATATAATCTTGGGTCTTAATTGCTGTTTTTCATCCCTTCCGAAGGCTGCATTGTACAGCTTAGTCATAAAAGTAAAGAAATTAAATAACTGCTGGCCTCAGACATGTGAAAGGTGGGATGGAAAACTATTTTTGCAATGCTTGTGCAGATTTATTTTGTGAAAGGTGATTATTTCCGAGGTAGTTCAGTTAACATGGATTTGTCATCGTTTTTGCCTCTCAATTTTGACACTTACATTGAATTATTTTAAACACTACATTTTCTTGAGGGCATGTTTTTATTCTTTCACCAAGCTCAGATGGCTGCCCATGTACAGGTAATGACACTTAATGACAGTTCTGTCTTCGCTGACATAATTGATTGCCAAGTGAAGAATTTCAGTAGCACATACCTGTCTTTATGGCCTTGTTGCACAACCAAATGGGATTTCTGCACAAGCTGTGTTTGAGAAGTTTGGAAGTAGATTTTTTCCTGAGGGCTGCAACTGTCTCCCCCTGACTTAAGTCAATATCATAAATTTGATACCCACGTCAGGAAAAGTTTTGAGGACTGCACAGACTTTGTCCTGCAAAACCTTCAATTATTGTTGAACTTAATGCAGAATGTTTGGCTTTTATGACATTTGCTGGTTTGAGCAGTCAAAAGCTAACCCTTCATTTCCCATTTGGAATTGTTCATCTGGGGAAAATGGTGTCTCTGGCGTTGTGTCACTGCCAGCGTTTTTGTAAGGCCCCCGGAAGGTGCTCCTTACTTCACTCTAGAAATAAACCTTTAATAAAGGCGTGCCTTGTTTTGCTGCAGCGTTGTTTGGGGTACCAATTAACCTTCTCTCTACTCTTTGGCTTCTCACACTGCACTCCCTCAGCCGGAGGAGCTGACGCTGCTGCTCATAAAGCTGAGACGGCAGCAGGCGGAGCTGAGTAGTATCCGGGAGCACACACTAGCACAGCTCATGCAGCTAAAGCTTGAGGCCAGCAGCCCAAAGGTCAGCATCAGCAATGTGTGTCATGCTCCATCCTCACTAACCCCTAGCCATTCGTTCATCTAAGTTTGCTCTGTGCAAAGTTTTCTGGCTCCTGTGCGGGTAGAATAGAGTAACATTAATCCTTTGTGTGTGTGTGGTGTTCTGCTATCAACCCTTTGAGGTTTGCTTTTTGAAGTAAGCCTAGTCAAAATTATGGGGGAATATTTTAAAGTTCGTTGTAGCTCATGTTTAAAACAAAGCCATTTTAATCAAAACAAAATTAATCATGGTAGACTGAGATCAATCTGTTGTTCATACAGCCTTCTATCAGATACCATCTTACTTGTGATATGTCTGTGAGAAACAGGACATTTTAAAACATGGATTTATCAAAGGGTTCATAGTTGCTTGTGTAGTGGACATTTACATAAGCTTACTGTGTTTTATATGTAAACCAAATGAAATGTAGTAGCTCACAGTCTGATTCCTAGCAAACTTTCATCGTTTCTGTTTCGGACTGAAAACCTGTTAACAGTTCACAAAAAAAGGCAGTTAAAACCAGCATTATATTTCTCCATAACGCAGAACTGTTCACTGTCTAGTTTACACCCTTTAAAGCTCTTTTCATGCATTCTCCACCTTCTGTCCCTTTCCTTTTCCCCTCTGACTGCTGCCTGCTAGAATGAGATTCTTTCACATCACCTTCAAAGGAATGCCATATATTTGGATCACCAGGTGGGATTTGCAATTTACTTGTGCGTTTATATTTCTTAATGCTTTTTGCCTGCTCCTATCAAAGCTGGAAATATTTGGGGAGAAGGATTTTCAGTGCTTTTTATGAAGTTGGATGATGCCCACAGCATAGAATGTCTTAATTGATCACAAATTTGAGCTGTTATGGGAAAAAAAATCCCTCAATTTAAAATTTGTCAGAAAACAGTAGCCAATCACCAATTCATTTTCTATTCTAAATATGTTCCTAATTTCCTTTTCATAATAACACTAACTGTAGCATTTTACCTTCTTTAACAAGTCCTAATACGTTTCCAAGTTCATATGACACACATGCAATTTATAAAAATGGGTACTCCTGAGAATTTCCATTTTTCAAGTTCAGAGGAGTCAGATGTTTCTGCAGGATATTAAATGAAGAGAAGGTCAAGAATGAAGAAATATTTTAAACAAATCATAACATGGCACCTTTTCTCATTTTTCTCAGCTCATTCTGAAGGATTTATATAAGAATAAGATTTTAATTCTTTCCAATTTCTGGTACCTTATGAAGTGAGGGCACAGTTCTGTCTTCACTAACAGAATTGATTGCCAGGTGAGGAATTGCAGTATCACATACCTCTCTTTATGGCCTTGTTGCACAACCAAATGAGATTTCTGCACAAGTTGTGTTTGAAAAGTTTGAAAGGGAATTTTATTTTTCTTTTTGCTAGCAGTTATAGAAGACAGTCATAAGTGCTTAGAACTAAAATAAGCAACTAGATGACCATTGGTTAAAAATATAAAAATCACTGTTTGGAAGAATCTGTCTTGCGTTGAAACTTTTGAGCCTTACACCTAAAACCAAGTGTTGGAACTTTAATATTCTATATGTTCCTCTACTGGGGTATCAGTGAATTATTAAAAACCCCAGCTGTGCACAGAGACACACAATACACACTCTCACATGGGCTTGGTTGATTTTATTTTCCTGTTACCTCTTGGAAAACAGGGTGGGAATTGTGGCCAATTCAGTTTGATGGCAACACATTTCTAAACATCTCTGTATTGTTTTATTGAAGGGGCTGCAGGAGGTCTAAATTTTCAGTAGGGATGCACTGCTTGCTAAATTAGATCAAAATATTTCATCCAACTCAAATATTTCCAGTCTATAATGTTTTGGGATAAGGGAGTGATTCTGCCTTCAGCAGTGTAATTCATTGTCAAGAGAGGATAACTGTGGATGTGAAGTGTAAATGTGTTCTTATTGCTTGGTTAGCCAAGCTTGTGAGCGTGATGGACAGGATGAAATGGGGGGAATTGTCTATGGACAAGATGCAAAATAGTAAAAATCATTTTCCTTTCACTTGCACCAGATAAAATTTAGAAATGTGATGTGGTAAGCATTAATTGTGTAAGTCTTACAGTTGTGCCATACCAGATATGCAAGTAATCAGTGCAACTTAGAAATCAAGTCTAAAATATATCACCTTAATCACAAAATGATGGAAAAGCAGGCTGGAATACTCGTTTCTCTTGTTTTATAATACTGTCATCTACCTGTAGGAAATAAATCCCCCTGAGAGTCTTCTTGCTTTGAATACCACTGCTTCTGGGGTGGTATCACATTTATAGCTTTTCATTACTTTGCCAAATATCAATTTCCCTTTATATTGGAAAGCATAAAAAAATCAAAATTTCTTTCAGTGTAATCGAGGCCTTTCCTCCTTGTTACCAGCATCTATAACCAGCGTGCATAATCACTTACCCTCTCTGGATTTTAAATGCCCCGTGTACTTAAATTGGATATTTGCACTTGTATTTAATCTTTGCAAATAGTGTCAAAACCTTCTTTGTTTTTAGCACATGGTGGGGCTCCAGTCCCTGTATCTTCAACTCTCAACCTTGGTCACAAAGAGTTCATTACTGCACACAACAATAAATAGTGAAGGTTGCACAGGTGACTTTTCAGGCAGACTAAAATTCACGTGTAGGGAAGGTAACTTGCATTCTGTTGCAATAAGATTCTATAATTCAGTAAAATCTGTGGCTGCTGATTAGGTGGGTTTCTTGTCAAGAATCAGAAATATTCAGTCACCCTTTTGAAGTCATGCTTTGTTTTTGTACTGCTGTTTCCTTAGGAGCTCTCGTGTTACACTTTCTGATGGCTTTGTATTATGCTGTCAGAATTTTTGTTGTTGTTGTTGGAGTTCAGAGAGAGAGGGGGAAAAAGAAAAAGACTGAAAAGACCTGGCACACAGATATCCAGCCATATGATTTCTTAGATGTCTTATGGCCAAATAAATGGTTGTCCAGCACCCTTTTCTTTTTTAAGCGCTCCACTGGCTCAGGGTTTGCAGAGTTGGGAGAGATATTCAGGTGCAATTCAGGAAGTAGTTCTGGACATAGCAAGCAGCCCTAGTCAACGATGATTTGTTTGCCAGCATTGGGACATTGAGTACACACAGGATCTCAGCCTTCTGCATTATCAGATTTTACAAAATCCCTTCT
This sequence comes from Bombycilla garrulus, assembly GCA_013400315.1. Taxonomy (NCBI): domain Eukaryota; kingdom Metazoa; phylum Chordata; class Aves; order Passeriformes; family Bombycillidae; genus Bombycilla; species Bombycilla garrulus. Next base: position 46,071 of record VXBU01017607.1, on the reverse strand, counting down.
TGTGTGCTACTAAATTCAAGCCAGCTGTCTCCTTAATTTATTTGTACCCAGGAATTACAAAAAGAGTAACCAAAACATAACATAAGGTTGGGTTTTTTCCCAAGTACAAGCTAGGCATGTTTTTTTTTCTCCTTTGCAAATAAAGCCATGGCAGAAGGTCCCACTTGAACCTTTCTGTTGTTACCAAGAATTCCAGCACACCAGTCTTTTAGTGCATTTCTGAATTTTATCTTTAAACTTTCCTTTGGCTAAAAAACCCTTTACTATTGAGCTCATGTTACCTGTATAAAACTCTTTATCCCAGGCCAGTTGGTCATAGTAGAAGCTTTACTAAATTTAATTTTATTTAGTCTTTTTTTAAAATTTATTTTCCCAGTTTTTTTGAAATAATAATTTATTTAAATAGTTTAAATGTTTAGGAGTTAAAATAATTCTGCTGGGACTTCAATTTTTAGTTTCTTTCCATTTTCAAAACGTGCCTAAAATTAAACACAACTTTTGTGACTTTTCTAATTGGAGAGAACCTCTGAGTGTAATACTTTTAGTGTTACATGGAGAGTCTAAATTCTGACCTTTATTGCAAAAAAAATTTTTTTTCCTTAAATAAGTGAAAACCTAGGTTTGCCTCTGTTGTGAGCCAGTATTTTTCATTGAGCCTTTTATTCAATGTGAGTAATGTCCAGCTTCAGTTTGGGAGTGGCCTTGTGATAGTGTTTGAAGACCACAAAATAGCTATCCTTGTCATCTTTTAGAGCATGCGACTTGCCACTGTTTCCCAGGTAACTCTGATTTATTTCTGCACTAGCTTTAGCTTTTAGAGGGTTTGTGACACACAACAAACAGTGTTAGACAAGTGTGATTAAACATCAATAGTAAAAATATTAGAAGAACTCCTTTAAATCAAAGCTGGAACTTTTAGAAGACAAAACATTACTTCAAAATTCCTTTTGAGCAAATACACTTTGCTTGTTTTCTCATTTAAACAAACTTTGAACAGTTCAACAGAAATTAATTCTGGCAGTCTGTTATTGGTCAGAAAAGAAAAATTTGAAATATTGTAGAAAGCCAGAGGCAACAAAGTGGTTGAAATCCTGATAATAAAAATGCATACAAACCTGTATGTTCCTAATAAAATATTTGAGCCTCGGAGAAATTTCTTTTATAAATTTATCTGCTGGCTGTAGTTTGATTGCTTGGCTTTGGGCCTTGTTGTTGCTCTTCTTATTGAGATCTCTTTTAGTATCACCACTCTCTGCACAAAATTTTAATGGAGAGGGAAAACAACTTCTTGTGTCAGTTCTGGTTTTCTGTTTACATGTACTGGAGATGATGGAGTAAATGCTGCTTGTTTAGGGTCTTTTCCTTGCCTTGAACAAACAGAGCATCATAAACTTCTTAAAGTACCTTTTATTGGCTCCTACCAGCTGACTTTCGATGGATAAAAAACAACAACAACAACAAAAAGCTCCTCTATCTACAACAAGAAGAATTTGTTTACCCTAAGATGAGAAAAATACTGCTCCAAATGTACTAGTTAGGTTTTTCCTAAATAATTTGAGGGAAGAAGTACTAGAAGGTATCAAAAATTCATTCTGTTGCATTTCCATCTAGGAAAGGAAACCTTGCTATGCAAATTCATGGAGGGTACATATATATATACACACACATATAAATGCAAAGTGAAGGATCATAAATGCTCCTTCATGCACTGTGTAACCATACCTGAAACAGGTATTGCTAACATTTCCAACAGGTCCTAAAATTTCCAACAAAAACAGGAGGAGAATTGTGCATTACGTGCCTTTTCAGTTTTATTTTGGAGAAGAAAACCACCTGTTTCCATAATTTTCCCCTTGTTGTTAGGAAAGTTCCCTTTTTAAAACCAAAATCCCATACTTTTTTCTGTGTTGCAGACTTTTCTGAAACCCTATATGTATGCAATGTGTAATAAAATACCCAATTTTGACAAGGGTACATATATTAGTTCTAATCATTATCGAAAATGTCTGGCCAGTTCCAAAATAGTTTCACTCCTGTTTATGGGGGTGCATAAATGCAATGATTCAAAGTTCCAAAGGATATAAATCAGTGCAGTGTATAAAAGCATTTTGTGGTACGTGGACGTAAGTCTGTTCACAGGCTGGGAATGCTTATATCTTTTTAATGTACACTGAGTTATTAAATCTATAATTTAAAAGGTTTTCTGATAAAGGTTTGAGTGTTCCTGCTGCAAAATCCAATAATCCTTTTTATTTTAATACCGTGCAAAGCCAAACTTATTTTAAGGTTTTTTATTTTTAAAAAGGGAGAGTGTTGGTGAATAAATATTACACTGGTGTTGAGCATTTACGTTATTTTCGATATATTTGTTTGATATTATTAAACTTTTCAGATGTTGATATTACTGAATAATGGAATATATATTAAAAAAAAGCATGGGTTAAAATGTGATCTACTGCATTATTAGAAAGAATTAAAGTAGAGGCTATATTTTACAGTGTCGTCTTTCAAATCTAGCCATGCTGTAAACTGATGTTTGCTGTATGCTCCTCCTGATTTGAAATAGATGAAAGAGAATGAACCTTTAATCACCATGGTTCACACTATGATTGAGAACTCGGCGCTAAGACCGCAACTGTACCATCAAGTAAGGTCTTGGAAAGTGAATGAAATTGCTTTCTCATCTGCGAAAACTTTTCCTTAGTGACAGTTTTGGTTGTTCCTCAGATTTATTCATGACATCGGTGTTCCTCTTCTTTGCTTTGGAAACCCACAAGTCATCCATGCTTCCCAAAACGCTGCAGTATCGTCAGCATGGCTTCTGCTGCCTTTTTGTTGTTCAGTATTCAGTGTACACTTTTGGGTAACTTCTTTCTGTCTAGACAATTTAATTAGTTGGTGCTTTATGCAGGTGTCCAGTAAATTCATGAAACTTCCAATAAGCTTCTAACATCTGTCTTAGCATGATTCTCTGCAATTAGTGTTCAAAGGTGCTTCTTTCTTTTGACCACTACAAAAGCATGTGAGTGGTGTTTACCTGGTCATTTCTGGCGATTTTGTTTTGTTCTAGGAAGTGGATTTACAAGTTTTTTTGTTTGCACCTACCAAGCCTTTAGCCACTGAAGAAAGAAAGGATCAAAATTACTTTGATCTGGGGCCTGTAAATCCAAAAGGCAGTGTCTGTTCATAAAGTCACAGCAGACTTTCCTGTGCACAATTACAGAGCACCTAGTGCTGGTTGGCAATGGTAAGATGGAAGAAGAATCTGAAATGTGAATGGAAATATTGTCTGGGAGTTGAGACCTGCACTAACTTATGAGCATGGCCAATCCCTCTCCGTGGGCACCGCGGTGTCCTGAGGGCGCTGGGGCTCAGCTGAGCAGTCCCTGACACGTCAGGGGATGTTCAAGAAATTCCTTGCTCAACCACTGTGAAGGTGTCGTTCTCATGAGGGAGTATCTGGCCAGTTGCATTGACATTTGTGCCCTTGTGAGCCAAAATTATGCATAAAGGTTGCATAGTTTGAAGAAAAGGAGATGTTCTGCTGTGTAAAACAGATGTTTGTTATTGCTACGTTCCTAAAAAATGCTGCAGCTTAATCCCATGTTTCGATTTTTTTAAAGTCAGCTCCACATTGTAACTTTGCTGCTGATCCAGAAATGTTGCCAAAAAAAACATCAGCTTTCCAGAGGAGGTTGGGTTGTGAGTGACTGATTTCATGACCATGATTTGTGCTCCTGTGTGCAAACAGGAGCTTTAACGTGGAACCTGGAGGAGCTGTTTGGAGGGGAATGAGAGAAGTGAGGCGCCCTTGAGCCCTAAATGAAATTTTGGGGTTTTGTTGTAATTTTTTTAAGAAGCCTGACAGAATTTACTTCTAGAATTCTTTTAAAGCAAGTCAATTTTGTGTGATGAGAGTATGTAAGACAAATCAGTAGGTGTATAATGAGCAGAGGTGTTTTACATGTGCCAGGGGACACCAGCCTGAGCTTCTAATATCAAATAGAAATATTTGAGGCATAGCTGTGCCTGGGCTAATCTGCTCACACTTTTGGGGATGCCAGCAAATTCCCAAGTGCTGCCCTGTCACAGCTCTGCTGTCAGCTGCAGCATCTGCCTTCACCTCACAGGCACGTTTGCTGCTGTCTGTCTGACACTGAATAAACACCTTTTTTGAGATTCTTGTCAGAAAAACGGTGACTCTAAGAGGTTGTGAGCACTGGATAACCTGTTGCCACTAGAGATGTGATCTCTTCAGGTCACAGTGTTTGTGACATGCTGGAAGGCTTCCAGAAGCTGCCTTAGCTGAAGAGTAACAACATCTTCTGCTCCCATGGGTAAAATTTCCTGTATGAGATGTTGAATTAGCTGACTTTCAGGATAGGCTAAAAATACACTCAAAATTTCACTGTCTAAATAGTCTTCTAAACTTTTGTAATGCAAAAACAACCTGTTTAAAATTCTGGCAACTTATTTAAAGTCTAAACGATGCGTAATTTTTTTATTCAAATAAAATAAATTGGTTTAACAGTCATCTTTCCTGCTGCAGTTTTAAAGAGATGTAAATAATTGGGAGAAGCCTCTGTGCAAGTGACTGAAACTTGTTTTATTGTCAGGATGCTAAAATAGTTTGTGTTGACTGCAACCATTTCTGTGGATAAAGAAAAGGATCTTTTGCAGCTTCAGTTTATTCAGTTCAGTTTTATGTCTGAGCTCATTTAGAGTTAAACGAAGGAAAGCAAGAAAAGTTTGTATTTAATTTGCCTTGCTTCCTTTTTGTAATGATTAATGGTTCTTTAGTAAAACAGCAAAAACATCTACTATTTCAAATGTGTTATTTATAAGGCACTTTGGTCTCTGATTTGTTCCATCTTCAGAGTTATTTAAATCACTTGACTTACATCAGTCTGCTCTGCAGACTGTGCTATAAATTCACAAGTACAAGCCAGGGAAGTTATTCCATATGTACAGAAAAGAAAAAAAGGGTTTTTTCAGACTAGATCCATTTCTACTTTGGTTTGGGGTTTTTTGCTTCTTTCTAATACTAGATGAGGAATGTTAATCTTGTTCTCTAATCTTTTTCTCTAAAGCAGTACAGGCTGACTTTAAAAAACAAAATTTTCCTCAATTCCTCTTATATTTGTGAGTTCCCTTGAGAAGGCAAAATTAAAATCTGAGTGCAACAAGCTAACATCCAGGCCTTGCCATGGATAATTGTTCTTAAAACATTAAAAACCCAGAAAAATAGCTCTTAAGTTTTTAGTGAGGTTTTGCTTATGGCTTGTTGTTCTAGGAGCTGCGTACATTTAAACTGTTACACGTGTTAGATTTTGAGATGTTTCAGCTTTTGTTATAAACACAAGGTCAATGTTCTTAAGCTAAAAATCTTGTCTTTTCAATTTGTATGTGAAGTGGTTTATGTCACAGAATTCAAAATTAGAGGAGAACCTTGCTTAATGGGGCTAAATGCCCATTTGCCCTGCTTCCTGATAGGAAGAAGTATTTTGAAAAGCAAGAAGTGAACAAAAGAGCTTTTTGGATGTCCTGATTTTAATCTCGTGCTCAACAACAGAACGTTCCAGGTTTTATTTTCCCAAGTGCAGTATCCTGCAGAGGTGCATGGTGTGCTTTTGGTGTGTGAAACATCCTCCTAGGTATTTATTGAATCACGGCTGTTAGTGGACACTGAAACAGTTTACAAAGTAATGAAATAATGCTGTCACCTAAATGTTTTCAGTATCAACTATTTAAATAGCTTCAACCACCTGTGCCTCAGCAACATCCTAGAGTGTCCAGCACGGGGATCTCTCCCTTTCTGGGAATCATCTGGTACTGATGTGCAACAGAGGAGGGGATTGTCCAGCTGATGACAAATGATTTCTGACCGAAGAGGGAGGTTCAGCTAAGGTCGTGTTGCTTTTTCACGTGCAAGACACACGTTTGGCCAAACTCTGCGTGTGCAGTTTGCCTGTGAAAAATGGTGAGATCTGTTTTTAGGGTCAGGGTGCTACTCCCTCGTGGCTGGGAGTTTTTTGGTACTTTTCCCCACGGTAAGAGGAATGGTTTTGGTGAGTTCGAGCAGGTGAATGTCGAGGCAAAGGGAGGCCAGCAGCAGCTCCTGCCGCTGGTTCAGTAGATGGCACTCTTGCTCTGGAGTTCCTGCCCGGGCAAAGGCTTTGCAGCAGCGATTTGGCAGGAAAGGCGCTTGTGGAACGTGACATAAAGTACATTTTGATAACTTGGTCATTGGAGCTCTTATAATGCGTTTTCCGGGGTTGTGAGGCTGTGAACCCTGCCTGAAATGTGTAATTGCGTTTTGTCTGCTGCAGTTCCTCCTGCCCTTCCAGCAGGATGCGAGAGCATTCCACACTCCTCGCCTCGAGCTCATTTATTGATGTGCTGTGAGAAGTGGAGCTGCTGTTTTGTCAGAGATGGATTGAGTTACTCATATTATTTGGGGAGTTTTTGTGCCAAGTCTGTGCAAAGTGTTGCAGTGGGAATGTTAAAGTGAGGTGGCTCTCCAGCAGTGCCCGCTGTGTGGAACTGGCGCTGCTGACCAAAGCAAGAAGTCAGTAGCAATTTGAAAAGTGTGACAGGATTTGAATAAGAAGAATTAGCACGGCTATAGTGTTCTTTGAAAATCTGGTTTTCCTTTTCTGGATACTTAGGATGTATTCCTTTCAGGAGGTACAGGGGTAGGGATGCTGAATTGGCAAACTGTTTTCAACTCAGCTATAATTAGGGTTGAAATTACCAAAAAATAAATGTCTCTCTTTTTAATAAAGTATAAAAAATACTGGCTTGAAATAGCAATATATTTTTCCAGCCAAGCCACATAAAATGCTGAGCAGTGACTTGGAAAGGTGTATTTATTGAAGAGGGGATAATCTTCCTTCTGTAAAATCTTCCTGTTGTGAAATATAACTAGGTTTCTTCCGTAAGTTACAGACATTTGGCCATGTTTATGAGTTTTATTTAAATATTTCCATTCCTCATTTTTCTCTCATTGTGACAGCAAAACAACACAACTCTACAATAGTGGGAGTTTAAATAGATATCTTAATTTGTGTGATATTCATGAGGTGCGAAAGTGCTGTGGCTTTTTTCATATTCCAACATTCATTTTCATGAAATGTCCATTTCAAAGAAAGCTATTGTATGTTTTTAATACATTATTCATACTCCTAAATTGTCACCAGGTACATTTGCATGAGGTATGTGGACATAATACCGTGAAATGAAACACTTTAGCGTGTTGAAGATTTATTTTATGTTTGGAATGCTCGTCTCATGAACCCTTCCCTAGTCCTTTTATTTATAAGTGTCCCTTAACATGGGTTTATGTTTCAGTAGTCTTCCTTGTACTATTAAGTCACAATAACCTAATTATGACAGACACATGGAAGGAAGGCATCTCTGTTGGGACTCTGACTACACAATGTTTTTAATTAAATAGAATGTGAAGGTTGATAGTGTTATGTCCTTACTTGTGTAGGATATTAAGTAGTTACTGTCACTCTAAAATGGGGAGCTGCCTTTTTTTTTGCAAAATATTTTAAAATCTTCTTACTGGTCAGTAACAGCTTGAAAAAGTTAAGAACTTAATGTGAGGAGCCGTATGAAAGTAGTTTGAGGTAGTTTGCATGCTGACTAGCTCAAGGAGACAAGTTTGCCTTGGTCCAAAGATAAAATTGAAGAGCTTCCATTTGTGGCATTTCTGGTAATGCTCTGTTGGAGGGGAGGAAATCCTATGAAAAGTAGGAAATCTATATGAAAAATCCATATGAAAAGTGATGGCATTTATTGGACATTTCTCTAACAATATATTTAAATATATGTTGTAAACTTAGGTCATTCTGCTCTGGTTTTGGCTTCTCATCAGATCATCTTGCTTGTGAAACGCCTGACCTAGAATAGTTAATTCAGAGTAGAATGAGCCCCTGTATTTAGAATTCTTCTAACAAAGCTTAGACACAATGATGCATCATTATTTAGATGTACTCTGGCAATTTCATCTTCCTACATAATCCATGTTTGATTGAGTTGTACATCTTTGAAACTCCAGTCTGCTTTAGAAACAGTCTGTTAATTTAATGCAGCTCTACTGACAGTCTGCTTGACATTCCATGTATTTACCCTCATTAATGTATATTGGCTAAATATGTATTGTTCAATGTGGCAGGTTTGCCTTTCAAGCAAAAGCTGATTTCTGTGTTAGAACTCGATTTCTGTGTTAGAACTCTTAAGCTGAACAGTAGTTTTCATTTTCACAGTCCAACTAAGTTGTTTTATGGCAATATTATTCTTCCTTATAGTTAACACAAGAAGAATGTAGGGGTACACTGTACAAATATAGAACTGAAGAGCTGGACATTGATGTAAGTCATTTTTATTCCTTCTTCCTTGTAAATGTTGGTATTTGTCTCTTTATTTTGATAATAATTTTCCTCTTGGCTTTTGGGTTTGAAACTCACTTCATACAGATGATTGCCAGCAGAAATTGCATCATGATATAGAGGGACATGTCTCTGTAATAAGCTCCTAACTTGCAGGAAATACTACAGTTTAGGCTGAAATTTTAACTGTTTGATACAATCACCTGAAAAAACATGGGACAGACTGTGAATGTATAAACTCAGCTTTGTAATACTAAGCAATATGTAAATTTAAATGGAATCTAATACCTATTATTAAGTTGTAAACATTTAGCTGTAGAATCATAAATTATGTGTTTTGAGCCCTGCTGCTTCAAGTTATAATATCACTGGATAGTTTCTTAAGAGAGTTTCATAAGTAATTTGAAAATGCAAGGCTGATGCCTACATAATTTTAGAATTCTTATTTTAATAACATTTTCTGTAGATTCATGTAGTGATTTGTTCAAGTTAGATTTTGATTACTGAAGATGTAAATAACAAAATGCTAATTGTGGTAATTTTCTGTTCTATACTAGGCTAAGCTCAGCCGCTTGTGTGAACAGGATAAAGTTGTGCAAGCACTGGAAGAGAAGCTCCAACAGCTACACAAGGAGAAAGTAGGACAATTGTATTTATTACCTAAAGTGGATGTTATTTTACATGCTTATTATCACAACATTGATAGCTGAAATAAAACGAAAATCAGCCCGATGATGCAGAACATTAAAAATAATTCTTTTTATTACAATAGTACACGCTTGAGCAAGCTTTGCTATCAGCAAGTCAGGAGATAGAAATGAATGCAGATAACCCAGCAGCCATACAGAATGTAGTCCTGCAGAGGGATGACTTGCAGAACGGACTGCTCAGCACTTGTCGGGAGGTGTCCCGAGCCACTGCAGTGAGTACCACGTTCTCTCCAGCAAAACTTAATCAAGTGTGAAATGATCATGTTCGTGTTCCTAATTGCATTGGCTTTTGCTTGTTATTTTACTGCATCCCAACAAAAACTAAGTTGTCTTTTAATTGCTTGTGTTTTTTAAAAAGGTGGATGGAAAGTGATCTTTTCACTGCATTCGTCCAGTAAAATGAATATATTCCTCTAGGTTTTGTTTTGGGGTTTTTTTTGGTTTTTTTGGGGTTTTTTTGGTTTTTTTTTGTTTTGTTTTGTTTTGTTTTGTTTTTTTGGGGTTTTTTTTATTTTATTTTATTGACCAGGAATGGGTGCATACTGACTTAATTGTTGTGGTAATTACCGTCTTGGAAATATGAGAACTTGATAACAGAAGAAGTAATTAATGCAAATAAACTATTTTGTGTGATGGCAAAGTAGTGTCAAGCACAAACTTCATCTGACTTATTTTAAGCAAAAGCAGCTGCAGGACTGCCATAGTCTCTCTAATAGTGGGACATTACACTTAAAAAGATCTTTTAAATTGTGCACTTCCACAAGTGCATTATTTCTTTTTAAAACAAAAAGGGGATAGGAAGCAAATTGCTATTTACTGTCCTTTTCCGCTTGGTGATGGTTTCTGTGCCGGAATGACAACAAATCATTTTTACTTACTTACAGATATATCCAAAAAACTATTTCAGTGTCAAATCCCAGGGGGCAGCTGTGGTAAAAACTGATCTGATGCCAGCCCTGAAATCCTGGTTGTAGTCTGAACATTGGACTGTCTTGTAGAAGGAATTGGTTGGACACGGAAAAGGGAACCAGGGGAAAGGAAATCCTCAAGATACACTTTCCCTCATTAACTTTTTAATTTATTCTAAATGAGTAAATTGCACGATGTCGGCTGCAGAAGTGAGATGGTGGGGCTGACCTCAGAGAAGAATAATTTAATTTTTTTTCCCACCTTTTCCTTGTGGTGTTTGCAGTTGCACATATGTAAAGCAGTGGTGTGTTGGCAGGCCTAGGGCACTCGCTGGCAGGCAGGGCTGGATGAGTTACATTTCCCCTGCATAATGCATTGCCTGTGCACACACATGCTGTGCACTCACACATGTGTATTCTGGGTGATAAAAGAGACAAATTTGCATCCATTTTTGTGGCTTTTCTGCCTCGCTGGAAAGACAGCTTAAGATCTACATGCCTGCTGACTATAAAGGCATTTTCTGGAGAGTTTGCCCTTGCCTATCTTTTTTGTTAGTGAAAAGACAAAATGCTGTTTGTTTGAATTTTCATTCAGTATCATTAGAGAATAAAAAAGCTGTTTAAACAGTGCATTCCCTAAATTAGGTATCTACTTACTCATTTATTTGGTGGTATATTATTATTTATGGTGTATTATATTGTGTGGTGGTATTTATTTGGCTGTTACCTATTTATGTGTTACTTCCTGAAGTTTCATGCCACTGGAAAAAGAAAAAAAAACTTTTTTTTTTAAATTGATTGCGAATTTTTAATTCTTTACATTTTTTATATACTTAGGAACTGGAAAGAGCTTGGAGAGAATATGATAAATTGGAGTATGATGTAACTGTCACAAGGAACCATATGCAGGAGCAGCTCGATCGGCTTGGAGAAATTCAGGTGTGGCAAAGATCTTAAAGTCAATTCACTTTGACTTTCTGTGAGTTTTAAAACTACAAGAATGAAAAAAGGGGGACAAATGGTGAGCTAACTTACAGACTTGTAATTTTTTTTTCTACTTTTTAAGTTCTTCAGAAGGAGTCTTCAGATTTTCTTTTTTTTTTTTTTTTTAATGCTATAACACTAGTATTCCTTTGTCTGGAAGCTTCCTTTTTTGTTTCAGGTTCGAAACAGGGAGGCTTTCTCAGAGCTTGGTTGCTCTGAGAGTCATAATTTTTCACACAAATCCTTCCACTTAACAGAATATTTTAATATGAAATTGTTTTATCAATAGAAATTATTACAGAAGCTGCTTTAGCTGTTGCTTCAGGCTTTCGAACAAAGGATTCTGCTGAGTGTTTTAGTACTCACTGTGCAGGACAGGACAGTGCTGGTGCAGAATTCCTAAGGAGAGCTCTGTGTGGCACAGATATGGACATGGAGCTGTGCACAAGTTTTCTGGGCTAGGCAGATGGGTGTGGTCTGCACTGCATCTTCTTTGCTCCAGGGTTTGATTTTCCATGCAGCTACAAAAGGATTTCAAAGCCAAAATCTGGAAAAGCTTCATTGATTGGTCCCCAGTGTGCATGTCCATGGATGTAAATAGGGTTGCATGCAAATGCTTTGTTCATCTCCACCTGTTTTGGGGTAAGAAGTGATGGTTCCTTTTCTTTGGCTGTGTGTGGGTCTCCTGTGCAAAGCCTGCTTGGATTTTCTTTAATGAAATTCTATTCTTGAAGTCAATTTTGAATTAGCAGTTTGAATTTAGGTTTGAATTAGTTTGAATTTGCTGGTTGCTCTCGAATTGACTGAGGCATTAGAAAATTAGTCAATCTTATACTTTTTGTTCCAGACAATACTGGAATGTTGTGGGAGAGTGTCTGTCATTACTGCAGTTTATTTTCCTTCACTTTGGAAGGATGTGCAGTGCAGTTTGAAGAGAGAGAAAGCTTTTCCCTTTTCTGTGCCCTAATGCACTGGCCATATTTGCTGTTTGTTTGCTGACAGACTGAATCAGCAGGGATACAGCGTGCTCAGATTCAGAAGGAGCTGTGGAGAATTCAGGATGTCATGGAGGGTTTACTTAAACATAAACAGCAAAGAAGCTCTTCTGAGGCAGGTAAGCAATGCTTTTGTCACATAGGAAATGAAATGGGGTCATATAAATTTTTAAAGCATAAGCTAAATTTTTAAAGTATTCTTGCTTTTGTGTGTTTATAAAAATGGCACAATGACTAAGAAAAGAACAAAGTAAATACTACTTTAAGTTGATGCTTGGTGTATTTGTTTGATAGCAACAGGTTGTGGTTAATATTTTAAAAGCTGTTTACTGAAAAACATTATTCTCTTTTTTTTTTTTGTTTCCCTACACCTTTCCCCCTTCCCCCAAACAGGCATCATGGTCTCAAGGACATTTTCTTCTATTAAATATAAAAATGAGGTATGGTTTTCGCATATTTACTATTTTGGCATTATGGAAGTTGTAATATGGCTGTGATAAAAACAAGCTTCAATGTGAATAATTTCAGGATGTCTGAAGGATGTATTCAGTATGTTTCTGTAAAAACACCACATTATGAAGTACTTCTAAAGACTGATACCTCCACTAGTAATTCTAACACTCATTTCTTCTGTGTCTCTGTATTCTCACTGGTATGTTTCTCTTTTCCATTTCTTACCTTTTCCTCTCCCTAGGCTCTTGCCATAGAAATATAAACCCTGATTTATGGATATGTTTTCTACCCACCACACTTTTCATGGGAAGAAATACATTGCTTCATATGTTTATTTAAATACTGAGCCTGGTTCTCAGATGGCCAGAGCACCCACAAGAAGAGCTGAAACTGTGGGAGCTCCCAAATGTTCAATTCCTCTGAAAATCTGGCTGGAAGTTACAGTTCTAAAGGGACATTGTCATGGTTATCTAAAGTGTACGCAATATCTGGCTTACAGAACTTTCTAAAAGTCTCGTTTATGTAAAAATCTTCCAGAAGATGATGGATTTAGTACTTAAAATTTTGATTTAGACAGTTTGTACATGTCCAACAGAAAGTGCAGGTGTAAGAATTATATATTTTTTTCATTGTTGTTGAATGTGACATTGTCCCTTTAACTGCAAAATCTATAGCTGCTGTAGCCATGGTAATGTATTTTTCTTTTTAAGTTATAAATAATTGTACCAGGTGCGCACGTCTAAATAAGGTGACTATTCTACAATCTTTAGGAAGAGGAAGTAGTCCCACCTCGTCCTCCACTCCCTCGGTCCTATGACTTTACAGAGCATCCTCCCATAATCCCCCCTCTGCCCAGTGATAGCAGCTCCTTGCTCTGTTATAGCAGGGGCCCAGTACATCTGACAGAAGAAAAGAAGATGTACCAAGTTCAAGGATATCAGAGAAATGGATCTTACTGTGTAAGTGGCTTAAGCTGCCACGTTGTTCTTGAAGCATCCTCCCTCCTTTGCACAGTCACCATTTTTGTTTGCCCATCCGGCTACTTCTCTGTTATGGTTTCACTTTTATTTAGTTTTGTTTATAGCTGCATCATTTGCTCTCCACATTTTCCTGTCATATGTTCTGTGCATATATAAAATGTCTTAAGACTTAAATTTCATGGACTTAGATTCCTCTCCTCACTAGCTCTTTAAAAAGCTCTAGGCTCAGTTTTTGAAGCTTATACCGATTTGTTTCCAGAAGATCATTAAAACAACTTCACAACTCTGCCTCTTTATGGCAATTTGTTCCTGTAATTTCTGATTGTCTGCAAATGTCGTTACTCAAATTATCTACCAAAAAATACTTTTGCCATACCACTTGAACAGTGGAACACTGTCTTCAAGTGAGTTATCACAAAATAATTGGTTTGAGTCTTAAGACATAAATACTTGTAGCAAAGTGCCTGTTTATTTACCTCATCCCTTGGTGTTCCTCAGGGTCCTGATTATAGGCTTTATAAGAGCGAGCCCGAGTTAACTACAGTAGCAGAAGTGGATGAGTCTAATGGTGAAGAAAAAACAGAGCCAATTTCAGAATCAGAATCTTCTACTAAAGGTTTGTCCCCAGGCACGGTGTTTACAACCTTCTTTTTCACAAGGAGTGCAGAGCTCAGCTGTGTTGTAGAAGCTGCCTCATGGTTTGTGTCTTTGCAGCCTGTCCATTTCTCAGTTTGATGGAACAGCCTCCACAATAAAATAATGATTTAATTATATGACGAGAGAAATTTCAGTCAATTACACCGCAGAAAAATCAAACATTACACTCACCAACAACCCTGAAATCCTTATTGACACCATGTCTAATCACATCACTCACATTCCCCACACACCATTCCCTTGAACAATTACCCATTTTATGTTCTTGCCCTTGAACAATTACTCAGTTTTTGAATCAAGCTCCTGATGTTTTGTCGCTGGAACGTCCAAAAAGGCAGCACCACAGATTTTTCAGGCTCTCATAAGGCAGGGAAACAATGTCTTTTTCTTTCTTTTAATCTTGTAATTGTTGAATTGCCTTCTGTCCTCTGATATAATAGGAATAATGATCATGACCTTGGAGTGTACAGACAATAAAGGTCTTTGCAATTGCTAAATGCTTTAGATTCTTCTCTTCATCTAGCTCCCATAAAAGCTACTAATTGCTTGGTAGAGTCTTTTACCAGGAAGTGCTTCTCAATTCTGTTTGTTAAAACACACAGAATAGTTTGTTAAAGGTGACTTCAGGAAAATGCTCGGCTTTAGCACCTCCCAAAAACCATATTAAGAGCTTTGAGAAAAAGTACCTGAACTTAAGCTATTTTTTTACCCTCGGGGTTGACGTTGCCAGTGCCAGCAGGATCACTGCCTTCAATTTTGGTGCTTTGACGAAACATTTACAGAGCAGGCTGATGCAATGATAACAGAATTTTACCAAGAGTTATGACTACACAAAGATATTGTTTTCATCAGAATGGTCATAGAGGTTTTTAAAATTAAGGTTAGCATACAATTTGGGTATAAACTGTGTGAATGGCCCTGTGATATAATTAAGCTTGCACTTATCACACGATTTGTCAGTTCAGATTCTCTTGGGTATTTGCTGCGATACAATGTTAAGGCACATAATTAAATCTGTTAACTTGGTGGCAAAAATGAAATATTTATCCTGAGATTTGCTAATCATCAATGACCTGAATTGAGAAACTTGTCTTTCTGACAACATGCCTGGGTTTTATTGACCTGAGATGTGTCTGATTATTCACAGTAATTTATGTCAAGAAGTGAAGTGATGATAGAGACAAAATAAGGAAATCTACACTGGCTGTATAAAGCAACCCAACATTTTTTAAGCACCCCAATTTGCTTTCTACCTCAAAGACAGAAATTATTTTATTACGTCCATTTGTAGAAAAGCAGTCCTCAGTCAGGGAGAGCAATAGTGCAAATTCCTCGAAGATAAATGATATTTAGAGGTGTGGAACAGAATAACTGCATAGGTAGCAAGCAGTGAGGGGCTTTGTATATTCTAAAACTCCCTTCAGTCTGTTGTTTTTCACAGCTGTGTTTTATTATTTGAGCATATGAATTTTCTAACAGACATTTCTTGTTCTGGGCATTCACTCATAATAAAAATCCCCATGCAGAAGGAAAATGTGGCCATTTCTGATTGTTTCAGTGCTGTTACAGTGTAAGCCATTACAGCTCTATGCTGCTACAGGAAACGTTTTTATGCCATTCTGTCTTAAGTTTTTAAGCTAATAAGGAAAGAAACTTAAAGGCAGCTCATCTCTGAGTTTTTTCTATCTTGCTGTTTTAAGAATTCACTTACGTGATGTTAGTTTCTTATTGAGGGTGGTTCTAAAAAGAAATAATTTCAGAGGAAATTTAGAAAGATTTTTCTACTGGTTGTGCACGTTACTGTACTGAACACTTCTCATGCCAGCCACTTCCCTCTCTTTGCAAACATCAGCAATTAAAGAGAAATGGGACCTTGTCAAACATGAGCCCAGAGGAATGTTTGTGACCTGTGTGGTATGTAAAGATGACACAAAAAGAACATGGAATTCTGCTGTGTTTTATCCTTCTTTTATGTCTGAAGGAGACCCACACTGTTGCTTTATAGGAGAATATATAATAATAATAATAATAATAAGTTGTAATAGTAATGATATCTTCAGCTCCTGTTTTCATTCCCCAGCTGACCAGGCTTAGGGGTGATTTCACTCACACACAACATGACCATGGGTGTGCACACACGAGTGAGGACCGTCAGTACCTTCACCCCTCCCCTCTCTGTACCACCTTCTGAATCTGCCTTTTGAAGAAGAGTTCCTAAGGCTGACAGTGTGTTTTTTCTAGAGAACAAATCAGCAATTTTGGCAGTGTTTTGCACAGCACTCAGTGTGTTGCTTTGCTGTTTTGCAGGCTCACATTTCCCTGTGGGAGTTGTGCCACCCAGAACCAAATCCCCAACGCCAGAGTCCTCAACAATAGCATCCTATGTCACTTTGAGGAAGAACAAGAAGATAGATCTGAGAACGGTACTTTAAAATAACCTTTGAGCATTGGATGTGTTCATTTTTAAGTTTGGTAGTTACTCCAAAAGTTGAAGTTAATTTTCTTTACAGAAAAAAAAAATCAGTATTATAAAAGCATTGTATACTAGGTTAATGGAGACAGCTGTAGAAAGAATGATAAAATTATAAATACCATGTATGTTAAACTTCATGGAGACACTCAAACTGGGCAAGGACTAAATGGTAAATGATAAATCTACTGATCTGCCGAAGTTCAGGCTTGAGTTGAAAGCTCATGGAGCATCTTTCAAACACTTGAATTTGGCAATTTAACAGCCCCTTTATAACAACACTGACTTTTATTTATTTCAATGCTTAAACAATTTGGGAAATAGCTAAAGCAGCCACAAATGAAGGATGGAGTAAGGAGTATGCAGGTAATAAACCCAAAATTTCAGATTGGAGTTCAGATNAAATGGTAAATGATAAATCTACTGATCTGCCGAAGTTCAGGCTTGAGTTGAAAGCTCATGGAGCATCTTTCAAACACTTGAATTTGGCAATTTAACAGCCCCTTTATAACAACACTGACTTTTATTTATTTCAATGCTTAAACAATTTGGGAAATAGCTAAAGCAGCCACAGATTAAGGATGGAGTAATGAGTATGCAGGTAATAAGCCCAAAATTTCAGATTAGACAGTTCTGGAGTCTCTTGGTTAAAGAAACACACCTACATGTAGTTCATACAAAAGAGAGGAAAACTTCTGCCATAGTTACAGCACAGATAGCAGAGGAGAAGGTGTGAGAAGACTGGGAGAGAAGAGAGAAACTCCCAGGATGCTGACTGCAGAAAGAATACCACTTCATAACTGAGATCAGTTCCTGTAAATGTACTGAATGCAGCTCTTTAGCCTGAAGTCAATTTTAATCTGTCATAAAAAGTACAAATCTGCCTGAAAACCAGTGAATTTCAGGAAAAGGGTAGGTAAATGGGGGTTATTTTGGGGAAATATTTAATGCTTAGAATTACAGATTTTTAAGTGGTAATAAATTCACTTTGTTTCAGCCCGCACTTGCAGTTAAATGATGCCCAGTTGTAGTTTTTCTTAAAATAAAAAGGCAGAAATTACTATTAGATCAACTGGTACAAATGTCCTGGATCATTAAATTTCAATTATGTTTCTGTCTCAGTCAAATATCTTGTGTTTGCCAGTTTTATAATGTCTGGTAAATTGTTTCAGCTTGAGAGGGTGGCTTTGAGAGAGCATCTCCCCATTCTCTAAATGTTTGTTGTTGGTGATGGTAATGTTATTGTTCAGACGAGCAAATTATTCCTTTTATTTTGAATTTCTGTGTTCATTCATTGATAATTGGTTTTTGTACTTTTTTTCCCCCCACATACATAGGAGGTCTTTATTTGCCCACTATTTTTCTGCTCTTTAGTAAATTATTAGGTGATCTCTTCTGGTAAGTTACCAGTCTGAAGTCAGGGGTTTTTTTGAAACACAGAAACTGTATAAATTAATAAATAAATATAGTTATAAAATAAATAAAAAGATATAAATTTTTTTCCATTTAAGGAAAGACCAAGGAGTGCAGTGGAGCAGCTGTGCCTTGCAGAGGGCTCAAGGCCTCGAATGACTGTGGAGGAGCAGATGGAAAGAATAAAGAGACACCAACAAGCTTGTCTGAGAGAGAAGAGGAAAGGACTCAATATTCTTGGTGTTTCAGACCAGTCTCCTTCCCAGAGCTTGTCCTATGTCAGGGATAATCCATTCAAATTGGCACAGGTGGGTCCCACAGTGATCCAAGGCTTTTGTGTCCAGTTAAAAACCAAAGGAGTTTATTTGAGCCTATTTGTGCAGCCACAGACTCTAAAGGACAACCTTCATGCTTCCTCCCGATGACAGAAAACATTTCTCTGCCTTTTTGGAGAACAAACAGTTCAATTCCACATCCATCTGATTATACATTGTGATGTTTGGTAACAGGGTGGCGTGTTTTGGTCAATTTTAGCAAACAGAGTGAAATTGCAAAGTTTGGGACTAAAAACAAGGTCAGGGAGAATCACGGCTCCATTGATGTTGAAATGCAGTCAGTGCTGATTTTTCTGCTGTGTAATGTATTCAAACATCTGTAATATTTTTAGGTAGGAATGTATATTTTTGATCAGAGCTCCTAAGGGGTGGTGTTTGAGCCCATAAATACATTAAAATAGAGCCCACACTTTTTTTTTTTTCACTCATTCTTAAACTTGATTATTTGCCTAAAAAGTTTATTCATGGGTAAAGCATGGGGAGAGAAGAGGAAGATACAACTGCTTGTCATCAACCAGGAAATATTATTCTGAATGTATATCTAAAAAACTCACAAACTAACAAAACCCAAAAGCCAAACCAAGCCCAGATATAGGATAGCAGATATTAGGCAGCCTACTACTTCCTGAATATTTAAAATAAGTTTTCTTTTCCAGTAGCTTAATGGAGTTGATTTTTGGTTGGGTTTAGGTTTCTTTGGGTTTTTAATGTTCTGGAATACTTTCTTCTGCAGACCACTGACTTTATTTTTACTATTATTTGTTTTTCTACTGGTATGGAAATGCCTTGTTTTTTTTGCTTTGTAGGCATTTAAACATTTGATTTTCCAAAAACAGATTAAGTATATTGCAGTGTCAGGAAATCAGGTGTTTCCAAAGATATTTTAGCTTTGCACTTTGGGTTGGTTTTCTTCCCTCTCAGCATGATAAGCTGCTACAGAGCTATACAAAAGTTACTTTTTCTTCAAGAACTTTGCATCCCCAGAAGACTCCAAATTCCAGTTTAGCCTTTGCAACAGAGCATCTGCGTTTGGGCTGACATCAGGAATGCTCTGTGTGAAGGGAGTTGCTACAAATATTTCTGTGATTACCACTGCCTTTCTCGAGAAGAGGTGCAAGGCAGAGATTTGCAGAAGTTCCTTTCAGTCGTTTTTACAGAGGAGTTCAAGCTTTGCCTCTTGCCTGTGGTGTGGTTCCTGCCTCCAGGTGGGGAAGCTGCAGTGCTGTCACACCTGGGCAGCCAGCACAGGGGGGAATGGGCCGAATCTGTGCCAGAAATCAGAACCATTCTGCTCACTGCACCGTGTTCCTCGGTCTTCTCTGGGAAATCAGGGCTCTGGGGATGATAAGAAATTGATAGAGTAAGTGAGAAGATCTCTGAATTGAATATTTAGCTAATAGTTCATTTACAAAGTCACATTTTCTATCACAACTTTAATTCTTCCAGAATGCTATTTGGCTCAAAGCCCCAGGATGAGGTATTATGCTGAGTAATAGCTTTTATTTCTAAAAGCATAGTTTTTATGTCTATTGATTTTTAGAAAAATGGTGCAATGGCATTAACTGCTGGAAGTCTTTCCGACTGTGGTTTGGTTATTTAAGAATTGGAGGGGGGAGAGGATTTTATAAATGGCCTGCTGTGTAATTTTGAAGTGATTACCATACTACAAAAGGAAGTTGCTTCACAACTGTTGTTGGGACAAGCTCATGATAAGGGGTGCGTACCTTAATTTAGGAGAGCGAAGACACTGATTTATGAACTGACTTAGGTGGAATTTCCTGTTAATAGAGTGCATGTGTTAGATCACAGGAATTCAGCTCTGAGATTTACTGCTTCCATTGCTCCTCTTTTTCTCAGCTCTAGTTCTCAGATGAGCCTTCTCCCTTCGGGTCTGCCAATATCATGTTCACAGTTCAGTCTTAAGTCACCTCTGCCATCCTTCCTCAAAATTTTTATGTCAACTTGTTCTCTGTGCAATGGATTTTTTTTTTAAAGAAATAATTAATATCATCTGCCATTATCAGATACTGTGTTGTCCTCTGTTAAATCAGTTCACACCATGGGCTTGGAGGATACCCAAGATAATTGGAGGAAGTGCATGCAGGTGCACTGTGAATTTTGTGCTGAAAGCAGATTTTTATTGATTTTTTTTTTTCCTTAAACCAGAAAAAGCTATTTTATAAAAAGAGCAGTGCTTATGAATGTGGGTAAGAATGCTGCTAAGCTGATTTGTAACTGAGCTAAATATGAATGAAATTTCAGAAGATAAAGGTGACATTGAAATGCTGGAGAGGAAGGTGGGGCAGAAAGCACAATAATCTTACAGACAAAGAAATGAACTGTTTTGAAAGGTACAAAAATGAGAAAATTCCAAGTTCTTAATGATTTCTATTTTCCATATTGCAGTCCATAGTTAAAATTTTTTCAAGTATTTTTTTTTAATCAATCAGAGGTCAGCACAAGGCTCAGAGCTGAGACTGTGATAAGGTTTGTAACGATATGTCCATGGTCCAATTTTGTTCCCCAGAATCGGAAAAAGGATGATACAGTATCTGGTAACATGAAGGAGCTAGAGAGCACCAGTAGAGAAAATAATTTGAGAGAAAATAATGGAAGTTCTGGAGAAGAAATAGCACAACTCAAAAATGATGGAGATGAAGAACATAATCCGAGTTTTACTAAAGAGGTACAGAAATATTCCTTGTTAAACTGTTCATCAGCTTGTGTTGCAGTAACAAAACATACCAGAGCATGGGAAAGTGGGCCAGTTCCTTTTGCTTGGAAAATAAAGACTTTCTTGCTGAATATACAATATTCCACACAAAATTTTATCACATCTGTCTATAGCTGAGGCATTGAATTTTCTTGTATATGTTCTTTAAATAATAATCATTGACATATTCATTGCTTAGGCTGGCCCAGTGTAATTTTTGACAGCCATTTACTGTCCCTGAATTTTTGTTTGGTTGGCTATAGTGCATCAAAGAGTTTATAGAAAGCAGAATAAAGTGGACACAACAAATTATACGTGGAAGTAGGCAGTACCTGTGCTTTTAGATATTTGTCACTGCTTTGATTTCTGCCTTGAAATAGTTTGAAACATGCTTGGCAGGAAATTACCTTTGTGTTTCTGGTACTAAAGTGCCCTTAACACTCAGCAAAATCCAACTGACTGTGAAGAGTGGATTACTAGAGTTGCTTCTACATAATCATATCCTGTTTATCGTTTACTATTTTTAAAATTATTGTGTAGAGGTTTTTTCTTCTTCTATATTCGTATTCCTCAGTTAATCATTCTTCTGTTTAATCATCCTTTTGTTTTCCTCTTTCATATTTAGTTTTTTAAATATGTATCTGATGGAGAATGGTATAAAATCAAATAACTAATTTATATTGTTATCCATTAGAAACACTTCCTAACTGAGACTGTTGCTTAGTTAAATATGCAACTATTTCAAAAGGAAAATTATGTAGTACACTCAAATTGTTTATATGTAATCAGAATTTAAGAGCAGCATTCAGTCTTACCAACAAAATATTGCAGCATCTGGAACTTTTGTTGGCATTGTGAAGAGAGGGGATAGCATGAAAAACCAGGCAGGCTGCGATCCAGAGAGTTCAGATAAGTTCTGGAAGTTATTAAGTCAAACCCTGCCCTTGGCCTCTGGTATAAGTTTTAGGATAACTCTATTAACCTGCATGGTATTGATAAAAATTTCTTAAGTTATGTAATTCTGAGTTACTAAGTATACATGATGGCAAAATTTGTCTGTTAATAAAACTGTTTCCTGATACTGTATTTCTTATCTGCCCCTTAGTGTGTGTTACAGCTTTCTGTTTCATTATTTCAATTTTTTTATAGCTGTCAAAAACTGATGATCTTTTATCAGATGCACATGTTGTATCTGACTCAAAAGAAGTGAGTAATGAAGAGAAAGCAGAAAAGAAAAATAAATTGGAAGAAACACATGATGGTGATATAAGGTAAAAATCAAACAAGATGTTCAGAGGCTATTTTAAACTCGCATGGTGTATTTATTAGCTGAATGGACCAAGCAATTGCCATAAATACTGAAAAGGTTTATTTATATAGTTTTGAGTGGTTTACATATAAGGAAATCTAGTGAGAGGCTTAAGGGGGTTCAGGCAGAGTTGCTGAGTCGGTGGGTGAAGCAATGTTTATTTTCAAGTGTTACAGAATCCTTGTTTTGGCCTCCAAAATGTGTTTAATAATGCCAGTTCAAGCTTTGTATCAATTTATTATGAACGCTCCAGCCAGTGCTTCCATAGTATGCTCTTTAATGCTGATATTTAGAAGCAAACTAAATTTCTTGTTCTACCTCTCCTGCTTTAGGTTTTACCTCACTACTTTGCAGCTTTGTGGAATTCGAGAGATATTATATTTTGGATATTTCTCTCTCGTGATTCATAACTTTAGTGTAAGTTGCACTGCAGGTCCTAAGTGAGTTCTCACATTAGGTCATAACTTTGTCACAGGACCCTTCAGCAGCAGGAAACTGCAGGAGTGTATAAAGGAAGGGAATTAAATTCCAGGTGCTTTTTTAGAAGTGTAGCTACACAGCGTAGAAGGGTTTCAAAATGCCTGCTTAATTTATGCTACCTGGACTTGCAAGTTGCAACTTTTTTCTATTAACAGGAGAAAATTAAATTATAGCTCCTATACTTAGTGGTTAACACCTGAAATTAGGTTAGAGCAAGTTCTAAACTCTGTTCTTTTTTCAAGCAGCTTGCAGAGTGTGACCACAGTTGCAAACCACAAACCCAAAACCAGCTCAGACGAAAGTGAAATACTTAGTGTTCAAGAACAAGAAGGGATTGTGTCTTCATTTGAATTAGCAGCACAGTCTTCAAAAGGAAATCAGGCAGCAGCAGGTATGGAAAGGAGTTTGACTGAAGCACAACTTATCCAGTACATATGTAAAACTTTATTTCGTTTTGATTGTGTCTTTTGATGCTCTGAAACCCTTGTGAATTGAAAATGCTGAGCTAGTCTACATGTGAAGTGTACCGTTTTATAATGTACAGAAAAATAGTTTCCCAGTGGACAGCTGCAGAAATTCCACTTTTCTGAGGTTTTAATATAGCTTTTATAGTTGCTAATTCAGGGATTTAAATAACCGTTGCCAGAAATTGAGTCATGCTGTAGTTGTTGGTTGAAGCAAATCCTTCCTTTTTTGTCTCAGTCCTGGATATGTGTAGACTTTTTATCATTACTCCTGGCTGCTAAGTGACCTTAAAAATGCCCAAAATTGTGGAATTATTGAGAGTTTCCAATATTTTAAGTTAGCAAGTAAAAGACCCCAGTTTGGCCAAGTTTTGAGGAGTAAGAAAGATGAAGAAAACAGAAAACACCACCTGATTGGTACAATGACTGGTGGTGGACTGTTTTGCTAGAAGAGAAGAGTGGAATAAAGCAAAACTGTATACAAAGAAGGAAAAAAGAGGAGTGAGTAGGGAAGGAGGAAGGGAGAAGATAGAATTCAAGATATTATTGCTGATGGGAATGGTTAAGTAAGCCAAATGGTTCAACTTAAGGATATAAAAGGTGTTCTGGACCTTTGTAGTGCAGTCAGCAATCCTTTCTGTGACTTGATAATCAAAAGCAGAACTTGCATGTACATTTTGTACAGCTCAGCAGAATGAAAAAGCTTGGTTAATCTGATCTGGTATATGAAGGTGGGTCTGGGCCTATCCCAACTACTTAAATTTTTCTCTTTTTTTCCTCTCTTTCTTGGCAACATAAAACATCAGCATTCATGTGTTTGCTGTTCTGCTAGTTATTTCTAAGCTTGATTAAGGATCAGCTATGCTCTGCCTTGAAGCTTTGCTTTTTTTGCTGATCAGATTTTAAGTCTTTACTTGTGTAGCTTTCATTTGTTTCTGCTTATATTTGCTATGGCTTGAAATGGTGATTTTTCAAGCTTACCTTTATTGTGGCTTCTGTAACTTGTATTCTTATTTATTTTGCCATATGACTCGCAGTGAAAAGTTTGCCCTCTTCACCAGAATCGTCCTTGTCACCAGCTCCATCCACACAGACACAGCTCACAGAAGGATCACATTTCATGTGTGTATAGTTACAGAGAAGTACGTTTTTTTTCTCCCCACCTCTCCTGTTCCTAATATTTTTCCAGGTATTTCTATGTTGTTATATTTGTGAGAAACATCTGTAGCTCAGATACTCAGCAAGACAGAGTTACCTGCAGTGTTGAATATAAATTAGCCAGAAAACACACAGATTTGTGTATTGATTTGCTTGCAAGGAGTGCATTCTCTATCCAGCTACAAAGAGAAAGGGCTAATTTGTGATAATTAGTTTATCAGGCATGTTCTCCACAACTGGCAGGGTAAAAGCCCTTGGAATTGCAGGAGCTCTGAGCTGTTACAAAGCAGGGAGTTGAGGCACGAGCATCACTGCACAGTGCAGATGAGCCTTGATGCTGCAGTCGTGGTCGTGGGCAAAATGGGCAACCAGTGTTGCCTAGAAAGGCTGACCTGGAAACAGAGAGCAGGCAGAGTAAAAGAATAAAAAGGGATTTATTGAAAGGATCCAGCTTGGGCAGTGCAGGAACCCCTTGGGGCTGTACTCAAGCAATCCAGCAGTGGTGCCAAAACGGATCCTGGACACGAGGTCTCACTTCTATAAGCTCTGGTCCATTTGCATATTGGAGTCAATTGTGCAATTACAGCCTCAGGTTATGAAGCTCCATCCTCTTTGTTCTTTCTCTCTTCTTCACCATTGTTTACACTCCTGGGCCTAAAACTTGACCTTGGTCAACTAGAAAGGAATTGTTTTGTCTATCTACCCTGTGAAGAGAGCTCACCAACCTTTAATATGAAACCCAGAACTATACATTAAAACAGCACGGAGTCCAAAAATGTATAAAAGCTAAAACTTAAGGCATCACCAGAGCTCAGACTTAGTGATGCACAGGAGGGAATGGGCTCATGGCCTGAAGAATTTACACTTTAAGACATAGAAACAACAATTACAAACCTTTTCTTTTTTCTTTCTTTCTTTCTATACATAAAGCTCTACACAGCTGCTCTTTCCTGACACAGTGGGTAATTGCTTCTAAGAATCAAGTTAGAAAGCATGAGTTAGGCTAGGTTTACATGTTCCTACCTGTGATGTTACCCACTTAATGAATGGCAATGGAAATACATAAAGTGTGTGTTTGTTTAGGCAAATGTTCAACAAAATTAGTAGGATATTAGTGTGAATGCTTCATTTTATCAACATTTGAATCAATCCACATTTCTCTGTTGTCAGGAAGTGTCTGTTTAAATAAGCTTTCTACTAAAAGAATGAGCTTTGTTTCAATGGCACTGTTAAATGCCATAGCTAATGTCACTTAAGAAAGCTTTAAAATCAAGAAGAATTTCAAACTGAGACATTTTCAGTCATTTAGCATGAGGAGATCTGAAAATGCATTTTTTTTAATTTTCTGTCCCAGTCTCAATTCCAAGGTTTCATTTTAGCAAAATTAGACTTACTAGTCATTACAGACACCTTTCTAATATGAACTACGTGCAAGAAACTATTTATACTCCTTAAAAAAAGAGGAAAATTATTAAAATACTCATCTTCCCATTCAGTCCTGACATTGTTGCTGCCTTTCTGATGGGGGTAGTGCCCTGGATGTGTGCTGTGATTAGATTTAGCTTGAATTTTTGTACTTTCATTCAAAATGCTTATTACAGAACTATTGGGGAAAAAAATAAAAGAGTGGGATCTTCCTTATGGAAATAGTGATTTGTGTTAATGCTTTTCAGCTTCACTGTATAAATATACATGCATTTATCATGCATCTCCTTTTTAAACAGGACACACATTTCCCCATCAGCTGAGTTCTGGGTCAGCAATGAGAGTGAAACTGCACTGCTGGATTCTGTCCCCAGCACAGGGCACCTGTCAGGAAGGGGGGAGCAACCAGAAATCTGTCACCAATTGCACTGAGCTGCTTTCAGCTCAGATGAGCAGATCAGCAAATTCATTTTCTTTAGGATTTGTGCTAAATAAGATAGAAATCAATAGGAAAATACTTTCCCCTCCTTGGTGAGGTGTATCCCCACAGGCAGTTCTGCAGGTGGAGCATTTCTGTGTTCAGGACAATTCCACCCTCTAAAGAGGCTTCAACTGCTTCTGACAGAATGCTCCACCTAGAGTGCCACTGGTCAGTCTGACTCTGCCCATGCCTCACCATGATGGAGAAAGGACTCCAGAACTCCAAACACATCCTTTGTGGCTGCTCAGTGTTGGGATTGAACTGGGGAAAGCTCTTAGCTACCTGCATCTACATTCCACTTTGCTGCATTTGGTGCCTCTGGTGGTTGTTTCCTTGGAGCTCCAAAACGAGTCTGTGCCATGAGCTGGGCTGAGCACACAGAGGAGGTGGATAGAGCACAGTGCTTTCCTGCTGGATTTACTGCCCCTCAGCTTCTGGGGCTGTGCTTCCAGTATTCCAGTGCCTTGCTGAGAGGTTTTGGCACGTCTTTTAGCATGCAGGAATTCAGCATTCCTCGTTTTCAAGAAGGTTTATGTGGCAAAGGGAACTTTCAGGCTGTAGGATCAGCCCTGGTCACATGCAAACAAATTTTTCAGGCAGCATCTGGAAAATGTATAGTAGATTTCAGGGAATGAAGAGGAAATACCTATATTTGGCTTTTACAGTCAATTAGAAAAATGATACTCTCGGCACAATGCCAGGGGAATTTGCCATAGGAAATTGGTGGCACAGGATATTGTAGGACTAAGGAAAAACCCCTTAACACAAGACTCCTTTTTTGTCACAGCCCTTATTTTGCAGAGACAAATCTCTGTGTGTACCACTAACCCTGTTAGATTTTTTTAAGCATTGCATTTGCACTGAGTAATGGGGGGATAAGGAAATTTTATACAGCACCTGGATTCAAAGCTCAGGAACATTTTTACCAATGAAGTGTTAAAAGTTATTTATAGAAATCCTTGCAGCAATTACCAAAGTACAGCAAGCTCTGGGTGGAGCACTTGAACTACACTGCCAGTGCAGTATAGCAACTCGGTAATTCTGCATCCCTCTTCAAAATGTGCCTGGCATTCCTAAGACTAGTTAGGATCTTTGCTGTTATTACTGGTTTTAGGTGAAGAGCATTTGGAGGTGACCATGTGTAGCAGGATAAAACTCTCAGAGTAAACAGACTTTGATTCTAAGTGGTGTAAATTTGAAAAAAAAATCTTGGTTTTGCTTCTCTCTGTCGAAACATCTTGACAGCAGTATTATTTATTTGGAAAACAGATGTTGGAAACAACTGATTTCTAAGATATTTTATTATGTTCTACACCTACATTGCTAGGATGAGGTCAGGAATTCTTTGCTGTGTTTAATCCCCTGAGTTGTTTAGAGAATATTCTGTTGCTAAAATAGAGTAACTTAATCTGTGTCTGTCTTTCAGCACTAACGGCTTCTGTTGAAACAATTCATGCCTGAGATGTAAAGACCTGACCTATGGAAATATGAGAAGATATTGTACAGTATATTTTAAATCTATGAAATTCATAGTTCTGATGCTTTTGGCCACAGAGCATCGTTTTATCACTTCCTGGAAAATGTTTATTCCAAGAGAGCTTTAAATGGCCCACGTGTACACTCAACAACCTTCAGATTGTTCTCCTGATACCAGCTTGCTGCTACAATTTCTGTGCACATAAAATAAAGGCTCTTTTTAATGTGCAGCCTACAGTCAGAACTTTATTTGCTATTCCTCAGAATTTAATGTTCTTTTAATGATGGATCATATAAGTTGACTTTTTTTGCTTCTTTTAGATTCATAACTCGGTTAATTTTACATATCACCACTAAACCTTGTTTTACACTTTTTAAACATTGCAATTTATTGGTTTAACAATTTATTTGTAAAATTTTTATATATATATACATATAGATATATTTAAAATGTGCCATTTTTATTATTGCTTAGTAAAAGATGTCCTGTTTCTGCTGTAATGATTTCTTGGTCAGGTTGCAATGTCAGCAGTTACTGCCACACTTCTGTCAACATAGACATTAATGTTAGTGGTTACTTTTTCTTGACTAAAATGGAGTGTAGGTATTTTGAGGTACTGGGCTTTTCCTTCATGGGGTTAGGGTGTGTACAGCAATAAGCAGGTTTTCAATCCAGTACTTAGTTTGTGTACAAATGTAATTATGTTCATTGTGTATATATTATACAATGAGCACATATGATGTAAGTATAAGAAGCCACTTATTATTGTTCAAATACGAATGTTCATATCCCTTTTCTTTTATATCATATTAAATAAATGTTGATGTTCTTAAGGACTTGTATGGTTAGTATTTCTTCCAGCAAACAGATGTCACACTGTGTTCCACCTTTTGATGTGGGGAATGCAACAATTCCCATCCCACTGGCAACATCACCTGTCAACCAGAGTAGCAGTGACAGACTCTTAAGAGATCCCAGTCTTCCTCTTCAGGAAAGAATTAAGGCTGCAACACAGAACAAAACAGACAACCTGAGACTGAGATGCAAGAAATACAGGTTCAGCTCCTGGCTCTCCCAGACTTGTGTTGTGATACTGGAATAATCACTTAGTCATTCTGTGCCTCCACTCCCTGCCTGTTTACACGGGAGGTAATAGCCTGTCTTAGTGGGGTGTGGTGAGCAGTAATTCAATATTTGCAAACGCTGATTGCCAAGTTCAGTGGGGTTAAGGAGAGAAGTGTGATGATTCCTGGAGGCTTTGGCATCTGCACAGCATCTTCCAGAAACTGAAAGGAAACCTGAAATAATCTGTCAAGTGTTGTCACACTACAGATGTTACTAGCTTTGCTGTTCCGTCTCACACAGCTGCCTGAATTTGCCTGAGACAAAAGAGATTTAGAAAAGAATTAAGAGAAAGGAAAATATTTCAGGGAAAGCTTTTGAATCTAGGATGTAAAGCTAAGGAATCTTTTGCAGGTTCAGGCAACTGCTGTGTGTTTCAATGCATGTGTGTGCCATAAGTGGTAAGGCAAGTTTCACAGGAAGGCAGCTGCCAGCTCCTGTTGTGCTTTTTTTTAATCATACAAATCATATCCTGATCAAGTTAATATTGCTGTTCTAGAAACTATATAATTCACTGTGCTTTTCCATAGAGGAGTGCCTGATACTGTCACACAGCTTGAAATGACTTTACCATTGTCCCTCTCCCCAAGTAGGAGTTGGTGTTTGTTGGATTCTTCAGCAGTCCCAGCTCTGCCGCCAGTTCTTCCTGGTGCTCTTTGCCACACGGTTCAGAGAATGTTCTCTGGCTGCCAGTTGTTCTGCCATTTTCTCTGAGAAGTAAAAAAAAATGAGGATCAGAATTCAGCAGCAGAGCCTGGAGGGGTCACAGTGAAAGAGCTGGCTGAAGGAAGGGTGAATGATGATGCAGGGAGACAGCATCGAGCTGAAAAGTTACCACATTGCCCTCTTTTTTTGGAACAGCAGCCCCAAATTAGTGCATCCTTCCATCCAAAGGACAGAGCAAAGGAGAGGAATGGGATTTTATTGCTCAACCAAACAAGGCTTAAATTCAGTGGCATCACTGGAACACCTGAGGCAAAGCAGATAGGACACAACCTGTTCTCTCCCTAACCCTTCTAGAGAGAGCTGTTTGCTGTCAGGTTTTGCAATCTCTTTCTGCCCTTGCTGCCAAGAAAAAGAGTTGCAGCCAATAAAGGAAAGAATGACTAAGTGATTTTTGGACATTTATAGATGTTATCTGTGTCTAAAGCAGCTGTTGGTTTGGTATATCTGCAAGGAAGGTTCAGTTTATCATGGAGCTGGGCAAAGGGGGAGAAGGAGCGAGTTTTGCTGATAGAACTGTTGGCAAAGACAGCAGAGGTGAATGATGCAGGAATGTAGTCATGATCATAGACTATAATTTCACTTCCTGTGGGCACTTGCTGCAAAACTTGGAGTTTCATTGGGTGCTCTATTTTTTTGTCTTATGGGAAAAAAAGAAAATAAATGTATGGCTTTGTGTTATCACAGAGCATCTACTGTTTCTTACCTCATCAGAATAACTCATCCCAGTGATCGTACTCCTGAGATATAGAAATATCAGAATACTGATATGGTCAGCCTTCAAACATCTATTTTAAGTTTGTATCTAGGATATTTTTATATTTCTGACTGATTGCTTTATTGGCTATTGCACTGACACTTGTATATATGGAACGTGCTTTTTTTTCAAAAGCAAGAGTCCTTAGGAATAATGCAACACATTCTCTACAGATGTTCATGCTTTTCAGAACCAATTACATCTATTTTTGTCTTTTGTTCACCATTTGCATTGTTCCAAGGCTACTAGAGAATGTGATTCTTTTAAGTCCCTTAATAAAGTGACATTACTCAAAAAGTTATAGTTGGTGTCTTGGCAGTTTTTGTGTGTCGTGGACTGGCTCAAAGGGAAAGACCTCACCAGGCAGCTGAAACCCAAACCTTGTTTATGCCATCACTGAGGTGGAAAAAATAGTCCTCAGTTCACGTTTCCTTAGAAATATGCACCATAAAATGAACCCATTAAGGCTCTATTTTCAGGAAATCAAAAAAAATAAATTGCACGTTTCAATCCAAATCACATTGATTGGACAGTCTGTGGCAGAATTCTTACCCACCCTATTGGATCCACTAGGTGTACCAGGAGTGCATACATGAAAAACATCAATGAATTACACTGCCAGTAACAGATTTATTAAATTCTCCAGGACTTAGACTGATGGCTTAAGTTGTGCCCCGGGTGAGCAAAGCAGCAGAGCAGAAGATCTTTAATCAGTGGTGCTGTTGGACAAGGCTTACATCAAACTTTTCATTATATTTTAGAGACAAGGTGGAGGGGTTTTATTTTGCCTTTTCTAATAAACCATAAGTAGTTCTCACTCAGATCTCAGAAATGGCTCATCATGTCTTTTTTACACAATACTGTTTTGTCCCTGTGATCCTGGATTGTGCTATAATTATTTTCTGAAGTTATTCTAGGGTAGTTTAATCTTACTTCAGTTTGAATCCTAAGTTAAAATGTTATTTTCTGTCCTTTAGAAAGCTGACATTTAAACGGCTGATAAACAAATTACCTCTACCTGGCATTAATAATATTTCTGAAACAACTTAATCTAGCTTTTTTAAGGATGCACATGGAGATAACAAGGCAACATCTGGCCTCCATTTCTTCTAAAGAACATTATATATGCTTGCTGGTATATCCTAGGAGCTGTTTGGCTTCTCCATATGGGAACACTGAAGAAGCTGCTACAAAATAAAATGGAATATACTGGTGGCTGCAAACAAATGCCTGGCCCAAAATGAAGGCTAAAAGCAGCTGCTTTCTGAACTTGACACGCACTTGTTACCCAGCTGTTCCAGATGTGTCAGCATTCAAATGTTCCTTGTGGAATGAAGATTTTGTTGGGGTTTTTTGGGGTTTTTTTTTTGTGGCGTTTCTTCATTCCATGGTATGCCAAAGAAAATGTTTTTAAGGTCTGTCTAAATAGTATCTGGCTGCTGTGGTGAAACTGCAAGCAACTCTTAATTGCAGCTGTGGGTAAGTGACATCAGCACAGAGGTTGCTAATTGCCTCATGTGGCAGTCTGACTAGGGGTGTGTTTAAGAACACTTATTTAGGCTGGATTAGGTTCTGCTTGGGATAAAAGTAAAAATATAAGCAAACAGTGCTGTTTTCAGTGGGTTGCTGTAGAGTATATCTGGACAAAACCAGATGTGGGATCATTAACTTCTTTATTACTGAAACCAAAATGAAAATAAGGAATTAATTTTTTTCTTTTTGTCAAATTCTATCCAGATCCCTGTTCTGTGGAATGGGAATACTTCAAAGTATTTCAGACTAAAAATGGAAACACCCTCTTCCTCTTTTGAAGGTGAAATGAGTACTATTAAAAAAAAATTAAGGAAAAAAGAAAACCCCACACTCTGCATGTTTAACTTTATAGGTAGAACAAGGAAGAATTACTTACAGCCTCGAGGTTTGGTCAATGAAAACTTGGAGGAAAATACCTCATCCTCATCTGTTGTTATCTGGTCTGTGTCCCAGTGAAGTGACTGGTGCTGTACTGGACTGTCTTCTGCATCTTTAAATCCATTACAGGCCAATGTGTAAAATATTCTGCATTCCTTATGTGGAGAAAAGCCGCCTTGTCCACACCCCAGCTGTCTGTCCCCACATGAGCAGCTGAATCCAGACAATCAGCTTCATGCTTGGAATGGTGAAAATCTGCAGGTGCTTGTCATCCTGAAAGATTGAGCCAAAGCATATCATGAGAGACACCCAGAATTTCCAAGTAAC
>VXBU01017607.1:0-13362 GCA_013400315.1 Bombycilla garrulus | reverse complement strand
AAAAAAAAAAAAAAAGTAATAGTCACCTTACTAGAAATGAAATAATTAGTAAGTACGAACAAGTACATAAGAATTTATTTGAGAAATTTGGCATTAATTGACAGTATATTTCAAAGCAATTGATGGGGGAAAAAAGACTGCACAATTCAGCAACTGAACTCATAAATCACCTCTTTACAATATGAATTTCTGGTGAGTCTTGACACTGATTACACATGTAGTTGAGTGCTTCATACTGTGCAACTTTATTCTTGGTAAATTCCCAAGTCAGCAAGAACATGGAGGCAGTTTCAGATGTTTTAGCTTTAAAAAGGAATGACTTTTTTTTTTTTGGCTTTATTCTTTTTATACACTGAAATGGTTATATCTAGACAGAGGGGAAAAAAGCTGAACTTTCTGATTAACGTTTCCTGATGCTATTTTGTGTTTGGTTTTTGGCTACCTGGAGAATGTTTCAGAGAGTTTGCACATGCAAGGAAGCCAGCTTGTAGGAGTCAGGTCTGGCTGAAGGTGTCATTTTGTGAGCAGGGAAATTGCCTGGAAACGAAAATCACCTTTGAATAACATTCCTGGCTGTTTTCTTAGCCTGTGCCAACAGACCCATAATATTTTCTAACTACTGCTTCTAGTATATTGTGCCTACAAATAATAAATATTTTTTAATAAAGACAAAGTGCCGGGATAATGTGTGAAATCCTGACCACTATTTACAAGGTAGCAGCTTCAAATTAAACAACTACCTTTCTGATTTTAGGAGATTGCCTTAGTGAAGAGGAATTGGTTAATACTTATGGACTACGACACTGGGAAAACCACACTTGCTTATATAAACTGATTGGGGGCCTAACTACTCTGACCTCATAGCTTTTTATTTTAAAACTTTTATTTCATGATCTTAAAGCTAATCCATTCTGTGTGATCAGCTAAATATAACCCAGCTAAGCTCCACTTCATTTCCATCATCCAGATTTTAGGAGAAGGGAGAACAGAGGTCATGACATTCTGATCATTTTTGCCTCATTAAAATCTCGTGGACCCCAAGGAGCACAGCTGGGTCATGTTTGTAAAAGGTGGCGCTCTAAAGCCTCTCTTTGAGCCGTGCCTGTTTCACTGAAGTGCTCCGCACGGATTCCCATCCATCCTCCCCTTGGCTGGCTGTTTCCAGGCTGGGGCACTGCACTTATTTCACCTGCCAACAGAACCCCCGACTTTTACAACATCTCCAGGCAGTTAATCGTAGGCGGTGCGTGAAGTCTAAGATCTCTGCAGCTGATGGCTCCGAACTGTTGAGAGGATGACATGCACGGGGAGGGAATCCTAATTAAAGCTTTAGCGCTGCAGACTCCCCGGGCGATTCCCAAACCCTTGGGTGTTGTGACTGAATCTTTGAATGCAGCAAACCGGGTTTCTGTGCACTTGAACGGATGGACGGCCTCCTCCAACAGCTGCCGGAGGAGCTGTGGATTTTAAGGATGCCCAGCAAGCTGGATTCGTCAGGATGGCTGCAGGAGGAGGCTTTCCCTCCCGCAGCCCTCCCTTTCCCCTGCAGCTGGCGGTAGGGACGGGCTCGCTGGCTGGAAAAACTCTGATGTTACCTGTTGGCCTGGATGCAGAAGCTGCCAAGCTTCCTCCCAGTGCCTGCCCTGGGCAGATAACTCGTGTTAGGAGGGGAAGCAGAGGATGAAGGCCATCAGCCCGAGTTCAAGTGCTCACCCAGGAGGACTCCGGGAGAACAAAGTTAGCCCGGCTGCAGCTGCGGCTGCTGCTTTCCCACTGCAGCTTCCCTCCTTTTCCCTCCCTTCCTGGCCCTTTGTCCCCACGGCGTGGTTGCCATTGTATGGGAGTTTTAAGGGATGAAAGCGAGCGATCGCTGATGGGTGACATGATAGTGCTTGAAATGGGAATGCAGATTGCTCCCAATACCACGCGATGGAGCAGCGCGGACAAAGCAAGTGGCGGCAGCACAATAGGCTTAGGATGATGGCCATGGCCAGAAGTGACTGCCGAAAGGAACAAATACCGAGATGAGTTTTAAAAAAAAAATTGTCCAGGACTGTCAAAGACCCCGCGGTCTGAGAAACTCTGTATCAGTGCAAGCCGCCCAGATGTGGCGGACTGCAGCTGACCTGTCATCTCAGGAATATTTAGTACCCTTTCCTCTTCCTTCTGGGAATCTGGGTGCTGAGCACGCGCAGGAAATCGGGGATTACAAACTTGTCTGAACTTTTCACTGCCAGACATTAACATGCGGATGCAGCAGCCTGTATGTAAATGATGTTATCTGAGCTGTTTTATGCATGTGTTTCCAGGATGAGAAAGGAGATTATTTCATTGTGTGAACTAATTACCTGTGAAGGAAAAATTTAGAGCCTTTTTAATGTTAATGCCAAGCTGTATTTTTATTAACCTTCCTACTCAATGATGCAGTGTTGTGTGTTTATTGTGTATTTTCAAATGTTAAGGACTTGATCCTTTAACCTAAATGAAAGAAGTTCTTGACAGAACTTTGCATAAACAGATTTCTTTGCAAGGTTGAAGCCACATCTCAGAGCCTTCCTTTGCCCATAAAATGGGGTTGCTTCACTAAATGGAAAGACAAAGTGACTTTTAAGTATGGTGATATTGCTGCTTAATGATGCACAGCAACCATTAAAGATAAAAAGGGGACAACCATATTACGCTGGAAATGCAAGGCAAATTCCTGCAAAACAGAGAAAATGTGTTCTTGGCCTAAGCTGCAGTTGCACATAACCAGGGCAACAGAATTTGTGTAGATGCAGCAGAGCTGAGCCCAGATGGGAACAGCCCGTTTGGTTTCAGGTGGACAGATTGCATGATTTAAAGTTAAACATGCTCACACTGCAAACATTATGATACAGGAGAGAATTTGTGTGAGAATCTGATCTCTTGTGGTTCCTACATCTCAGACTAAATTCTGCATGTTGCTTGTTAATAGTATAATTAGATAAGGGAGGAGGGGAGTAACTTTCAAATGCATTGTGTTTCAATATTTATATGGCCTTTAAACCAGCATTTCTTTTGTCATACTTTGTTAAGCATGATGTAAACTGAGTTGTTGAGGTTTTACTGTGGAACATAAGCTGACGAGAATGAGCTGCATGTAATGGAAATGAGTACACATGCAATATGCCAAAAGAAGTCACCGCAGTGCAGTGGAGGTGGTGGACTGAGATCACTTATTGCAGTGTTACAAAGTCCCAAAATCTGACTGTATTAATGTGCAAAAGACCTCCAAAATATGTACTGTCATAAAAAATCTGAAACACAAGTGGTTCACGGACGTTGGTCCAGCACTTAATTTATGTTTTATTGAGGATGATGAGGAGAATGGCTTTTTTCTGTTAAGTCCCATTTTAAATTGGCTGCCTTGCTTCCTCTCTACATGAAACTTGGGCTTGAGAAACTGGGATGTGAACGTGTCTGAGGCACTTTTGTGTAAGATCAGGTCCTCAAGATAGCAGGGAGAACAGAAACCATGACCTGAAGTGGTGCCAAAGGATTTTCTGGAAGAAACAAGGCAGAAGTAGGTCACTGCTCCCTACAGAGGTGGTACCTTAATGCTTTCAGTGCCTGAGTTACACTTCTGTAACACATCCTTCTTTGTTGTACCTCTTATGCACTAGCACAACCTAAATCAAATAGCTTCCTCAATTTAAGAGACCCCAGTTTTATGTGAAGACATGTAGGCATGGACTGTAAGATTCACCACATTTAAAAAAATCTCTTTTTCATCTTGCTCTAAAAAGTTTCCTATATTTTTCAGGCTTTAGATAACTGAATCCACTTTTCACCAAGATGAAACAAATGCTTAGCATTGCCAAGCCCAGACAGAAATTCAACTGCAAAGATGATTGTTCTGATAAATTATCCAGTTAAATAGAATATAAAGCCAAACTGCTGCTGACATTATGCCTCTAAAGCAACAGCTTGCCAAGAATATATAGTGCCCCTTTTCTTACTGTAACTTCAGTATTAAATGAGGTTATTTTGGGGCACTGATCTGCCTAGAAAAAGTACTGGATAGTATTTGTTTCTTGAATACAGTTTGCATGTGTCACTAGGCAAAAATCATCAAGCACATAATGTTCACCTTGACTGAAAAAAAAGAAACCCAGTTTTAAAAGACTGACTAGACTCCAAAGCATTATGTCATTTAAAGTCAGGCCCATCCCTGGTGAGAACAGTCTGTGTGTGGGTTTAACAGCAGCGTTCACTGGAAGGCTTCAAAGACAAACAAGTACACCTCAGAGCATTCCTGGGAAAGAGGCTCTCCTAAGCATATCCTAACCATGCATAAATTTCTGCAGAACAACATCTAAAATGCTTTTCCCACCCCTATGCAGTCAGCTGCTCGGAGAATCTGGGAGCTACTGAGCTGGGAATAGAATTCAGGAGAGGGGAATTGCTGCTTTGCCTATTAGGGAACATGCAGTGCATCCACAGGGCACGTCATGAGGGCAGTGAGCTAATTTAGGATCCACATCTCCCAATTCCACCACTTATTCCAGGCTTCCTGAGACAGTGGAACTCTGAACTACTGAAATTCTGACTGATGGAGGGTGAAATTCTGAATACAGTGCAACTTAGGCTCTCCTGTGTGGCAGGGGCCAAGTCCCCACCTCCTAGCAGCCATCAGTGATATCAGGATTTGCTGTGAGTTCCTCAAAACTCCTTGGCTCCCCAGCTCTCAGACTGAGTTTGACAGCCTGGCCCCACTGAGGTCAATGTGAATTTTACAATCAATACCAGAGATGCCAAAATTTCAGACAAAATTCCTCTGTAAAATTCCTCTCAGAGCACATAACTCTGATTGTTTAGTTTGCAATAAAGGTTGCAGGATTGGGTGTACAGCACTCAATCTCAGTTTTCGTTCCATCAGTGATAACCAGTGGGGGCATAACACAAGTTTCCCAATGTTCTCATTTCCCACTGCTTCAAGTGGGAAATCACACCAGAACTCGATCAGTATGTGCACTGCCAAAAAAACTTACTTCCTCTTTCTTTGTCTAAATTACGAGGATCTCACCTATGCAGCAACCATTTTTAGTCATTTCTGTAAAATAAAACTTCACTGGGAATGGAACAGTCTGGCAGTTCTCCCAAAACTGCTGCTTGTGGTGATTACAGTGAGCAGTTGGCACAGACGGCAGGCTGCCTAACTCAGTGTGAAGGGCAATGCATTGGCTTGGGTTGGAGTGGCCCGAGCTGAGCAGGTAACATTCCAGCCTTGTCAAAGGTATCAAGGAGCAGATCCTGCCCCAGAAATCCTCAGCCTCTTGCCCAGGTGAGCACCAGAGCATACACACACACCAGTCCCTCCCACAGAGGATGTAGGAGTGGCAGTCATTACATCGATGGAGCTGGACTGCAGAATGTGCTGGTATTTTATTAGGTTTTTCTCAGGCTACTGCTGCCTTCAGCACGGTTTTTGTGGCAAAGGGAGTGCAACAAGGCTGGGTGCTGTCCTTGTTAAAGCAGAGAGAGAAACAGAAAGTGTGGGGAGTATCAAAGGGGAAGGAGGGGTGCAGGAGAGATCCATTTATGCCAGATTGCAACTATATTCCAGCTTCGGAGGCCAGGAGCGGGGAAGTTTGCAGAGTAAAACCATGGAGGTTTGACAAGCAGGCATTCCCCTGGCTCTGTTGTCAGCATGCAGACAGGCAGCACAGTTCCTTTGGCACAGAATTGCTGCAGTGAGCTGATGAAGATCTTTTCAGTCCCTGGGCTTCCCAGTGCTGTCATGACAACAGCTACTTTCTCAGTCCTGCTGAAACCCCTTTTCACATTCAGTGAATGCCACGCACAGAAAAGTAGGTTGTTCTCATCAGTCTCCCTCTCTCTCTCTCTCTCAGATTTGATTGATTGAGAATAGGGAAGGGTGCTGTACTTCTACAAGCTTGGCTTATTTTCCATGAACATGATGGATCCTTCATCTTACAGGAAAGGTTTGAGGAGTTATGAATAGCAAGCGGTGTTTTAATAGCTCAGGAGACAAATACACTATCTGTAATAAACATTTGTCATTAGTGGCAAACGACAATGAAACCATCCTGCTGGTTTTGTAATTGTTAAATTAGTTTTGATTAATTTGAGTATGACTTCTCTGTTCAGTGAATGCCCTAATAATGGCAATTCACATCTTTGAATGCAATTCTGAACTTTTCTGAAATTCTTGTGTTTGCTTGTGCTCAAGCCTACCAAGCAATAAATTCTAATTAAATAAACTGATTCTGTATATCTCTAGCTGTTCGATAAACTTCCCAGGACCTGAATTTTTCTTGTAACACAAGCAGAGCAGTGGGGAGAGAAGACAAATTGTCCAGCTGTTCAGGTTTTGGGAAATCTGGACTTTGACACCTTCTCCAAGACATTATTTTGCCCAAGGCTGGCCAGAGTGTGTGATAAATGCCTCTCTTAAGGATAACCCCTCTCTGTTAAGTCTCTAGCCTGCCAAGATCTGGCAATCACGGAGAACACGTAATCTCACTTCGCTTGTCAGTTCTAATCTCACGGGATTTAGCAGGACCCTAAATTTGTCATCTGTGCTATGGTGGGATTTCTGAATGGAGCCGTCAGTCTTTCAGGCTGCATCCCAAGCTGCCTGCAGGGACTCAGGGCTTGGTCCCTGCCACGCAGCTGGGACTGCACTGCTGCTGTGGCTCCCAACCAGGACTCCTTCCCTTCTTTACAAAGCATGCTGCAGGGCAGCACTGGTGTGAATATGATTTTCATCCCCACGTCAGGTTGGGGCAAAGCCAGAGTGAATGGTGATATTTGGGAACACGGAAAAATGCTTGCTGGTTTTGCAGATTTAGCGAGGCCTGTGTCTCTGCGTAACATGGGAATAATATCTCAATTTTGCAGAAGCACAGAAAAGTTAAGGTTGGAAGGCACCTCAGGAGAGCGTGGAGTCCAAGCCCCCTGCTCCAAGCAGTGACAGCTGGAACAGGCTGCTCAGGAGCATTTCCACATATGGTTTGAATAACTTCACAAACATTGATGCCACAACCTCTCTGGGCAATGTTTTCCACTGCTTGAAAGCGAAAAAGTTTCTTCTTATGTTTAAATAGGATTAATTTACTGCATCTCAGTTTGTGACCATTGACTCTTGCCCTTACCAGATACCACTAAGTCTGGCTCCATCATTTTACTTCCCCTCTCAGATATTTATACCTTGATAAGATCCCCCTGAGCCTTCACTTTTTGGGGGCTGAACAGCCCCAGCTCTCTCAGTCTCTCTTCATCTGACGTGCTCCACTCCCTCATTATCCCCAGGGCCCCTTCCCAGGCCCACCACAGCATGTGCTGGGAAGCTGAGAACTTGGTTTGGAAGCACATGTGTTCACAAGAGCTTGATCTTGGAAGGACAGGAGATTCTTTCAAGAAAAGAGAAAAAATAAAATGCATACAAACTTTAGAATAGATTTCTGCAAGGGGATTTTTGTTTACATTTTATGAAACATTAATTTAAAGAAATCTAAAACCGTTCTCTGGAAAACCCATATTCTGCTTACCATAACAAACTGAAGAAGGGGAGTTACCACAAGCTGAAGAAGGGGAGTTTAAAGTAATCCTAGAACACAGAAAAGCTGTTGTAAACTTGTACTCCTTCCAAGCTGTGATTTGTATTTAATTAGCATTCAATTAATTATGCGTTTCTGTTTAGTTGTAATGGTTACACACCGGTTTTGCAACATGCAGGATCTTGATTACTTTTATGGTTTTTGAAATGAATTTCCAGGTGTGCAAAAAAGTCTCTGCTCCTGACTTCACATCTATATTTTTAGGGAAAAAAAAACAGGATTTACTACTTTGTGCAGAATTGTCCCCCCCAGCTGGGATGACCTCCTCTGATTTTACTGTGAGGTTCTGCAGCAAGTGACCTGCAGAAAATAAATGGACATACTGGTGACAGCCCTCTACATGTGCTCAGGCACACACCTTCATTTAAAGCTGGAATCCAGCTCTGTTTTGCATAAGAATGTTGAGAAAACCAATTCCCCAAATTAACAGCATGTAAAGACTCTATAATCTGGAAGCAAATATTTTAATTATCTCCAGCTAAAATGAATCTAAATTATAGCATTTAAGGATGTTGATTCTTCTGACACTTAAGAATTTTGGCTGCCTTTACTGAAAAAGAGCAAACTGTGCCAAAAAGAAAATGTACACAAGGAGGTTTAGGATACTTTGGGAGGAAAAGAAAGTGTTTCTGATATAGTACATAAATTATTTAAGTTTTCCAATGTGGCATCTGAAAAACTTTCCCAATAGTTGCAAAGAAAAGCACAATGCCTTTTTAGCATATACTTATGAAAGTCCCCAGAAATCACAAAAATTGAGAGACATTGGGTGACAGGATTAATATTCAGCTATACCACTGCAAATGTACTGCGAGTAGCTTTTGTTTCTGAAGCAAATTCTGAGTTCATTCTCAGTCGTATCTGTAATAATTAATAGGATATCACAGCTGAATTGTACCTATTTGAAATTCAGTGCTGATATTTCAGTTTTTGCAGCAGCCTGTAGAACACATCAATGAAGCATATTACAAGCTCTCCTGATGCCTTGAACTCAGTTTTTTGTCTTTCACTTACAAGAAATTTCCAGGCTTTATTATTTTGCATTTCCTGTTTTCCTTCAACATAATTTGACAACAAACTGAGCATCAATTAGTATGAATTTCAGAGGTTTCATCTATTTGTAAGGTATCTGATTCCTTTCAATTACATCAGAATATCTATGGAACATGGCCTTCCTCTCACTGTGTGCATTTATGCACGGCTTAAAGCAGAGATGCCCTCATCTCCACTGGGCTGGCATGAGTTTACCACAAATGCAAATAGAATGAACGTTAGGATGTGCTTTTGGATGAGCTCCAGAATGACAGAACGGGGTTTTCCACTCCTGAAGTAACCCCTCGTCCTTTGTGTCACCTTAGCAAGCTTTTAACTTTTTTGTTCCTCTTCTCCCCAACCCCAGAGCATTACATTTGACTGAGCTGTCTGCAGCTTTCTAAAACTTCATGACCTAACAGGAACAGAATGCCATTTTACTTTTTTTCCTCCTAGTTACCACTAAAAGCAGTTCCCTGGCCTAGATCATGGCAGGAATTTCAGGGACAGCTGTGCTGGCATCAGAGAAGAGGCAGCAGATCAGCGTGATACAAAGCAGGGGCAGGGCAGAGGGGGAAGAAGGTCCCAATCAGTATCAGGAACTCATTTTGCTGCAAAGTGTTTTTCAAAGCCTGTTACAATCCCAGAGAGGGCTCAACACTTCAGGAGAGAGAAGAGAGACCATTTCCCAACATGAATCCCTGCAGCCTCCTTCCGGTTGGCCCAACCTAAGCATGGCTTGTAGTTTCTTCCAGTCTAAGCAGAAAGTAGGGACAAAGATTAAAGGCAGCTTTAAAAAGAAAAGAGTATGGAAGCTGAGTTTAAAGGGACAATTAACCGGGTGCTGCAGGAGAGGGTGGGGTCAGAATTGCATCATGAGGCAATTTCAGCCCAGTCTGAAGGGAAGGGTGAGAACCCAGCGCCCGCTGCTCACTTGAAGCAATGAGAGATGGCAGTTTCTTCCTCCAGACCCTGCATTTGGATGGGGAAGGGTGGGGCAGCAAGAAGGGAAGGGTGCAGTTTCCAGAGGCTGCTGAGTAGGCAGAATACTGAGCAAGGTGAGTCATGAGGTGCAGGCAGCAGGAATTTCCTGCACTGCTTAAGACCTGCATGGGGAGGCAGGGGTTGGAGAAGGGAGCTCAGGGACCAAATGCTTGGCTTTACAGAATCTCTCCTGACATCCTAGGAATTGTAAGACTGGATGTCACCTTTCCTGTACCTCAGGCCTATTTAATTTTTCTTCTCTCTTTATAGGCCTTTCTTGCTGTTTTGAAGTGTTTTGCTTGTATACTGTGTATCATAGTACTATAATGCTGATCAAAGTTAGGGAACAAACTTCAAGAAACCT
Organism: Bombycilla garrulus; assembly: GCA_013400315.1. Classification (NCBI taxonomy): domain Eukaryota; kingdom Metazoa; phylum Chordata; class Aves; order Passeriformes; family Bombycillidae; genus Bombycilla; species Bombycilla garrulus. The sequence goes on along the minus strand of VXBU01017607.1, from coordinate 3,378 downwards.
GCCTTACACATATCTCCTGGGCATCTCACCTAAGTGTCCCTCAGGAAAACCCCACAAAACAGCAAAATTGCTGTGAGTCAAGAAAAGAAGAAACTACTTCTTTGGAGTGTGCTTGTTACTGATCCTGCAGTCAGTGTGAATGCCCTGCACCCTGGTGTTCCTGAGGTAAGAGAAGAAAAATCTTCATTTCTTCTCCCTGTTCTGCTGTGTCTACAAGTTTTTGTTCTTGAACTAATGGTGCTGCTTGGAATCTCTGCCTGTGAGCAGGCTTCTCCTGCTTTATCTACCGGCTTTTCAAATTTTATTTTATTATTTTGTGCTTTGTTGATTCCTCAACACAAACGTCTGAGCTTTAAAGCATCGTTGTAAGGTGGTCATACCAAGCTAGACCGAGCATATCAGAAACCCTTTGTGTGAACGACAGAGTAACATCCACCCGAAAAGCCCAAGTGAATGATGTGGTTTTCCTCCAAAGGATTTCCTTACAGGAGTCTCCCCCTTTGAGCTTTTATCACAGCATTCAAATGTAAATTATTTAGATGCTTTTGCAAGTTGTAGAATCACCTGTTCTCTGACAGATCTCTTTCAAGAGGTTTGAAAAGTCAAAAAACATTGGAGAAAAGGGAAATCTAGCTTCGGTAAGCTGTGTGAGTTTGTACAGAGAAAGCTCAGTGAGCAATAATCATTGCTGCTTGCACTTGATTAGGACTTTATTAAGGCATTCAAGGGCCGAGCCTGGACGCAGAATTTTGTGCGTTTGAAAACCTGAGAACGGGACAACCAGAGATTATCACAGAGTTTTTCTTTGATGACTGCCTGCTGCAGTAACCCGCTGCCTGCGACCCCGTTAGTACTGAGCGTTTGCTTAAATGCCAAGTGATTTCCATGAGGCAAGAGAAATGTCCTGAGGTTTCCTTCCCCGACCCTCTTTGAATACACAAATTACCTAATGAGCTGGCGTCCCTACCGCCCTGCTCCGGAGAGTGGAAAGTGGGAGGTCGAATCACCCTGCTCGCTTTCAGTGCCGAACACAAGGAGCCTTTGCGTGCACACACCACCTCGAGACCTGGGGGGAAAAAAGGCATTGATTGCCTTGAGCACACTGCGGAGAGGATCAGGACAATTTACACTGGCGTACATAGAGTCCTTTGTGATAACTTCCCTCCCCTTTATCTCACATTCATCGTTTGTGAAAGGTGTCTTTTACCCAAGCGCTTCATATATTTTTGTTTTCTCATGACTCGGTATCTCTCTGATTCTGTCTCTTGCTGCAGCATAGAACTGCAGAAGGGCATCAGCGGGTAACAGAGACATTGGAATTATTTCAGCCGCTGCCGTTTCTGGACTGAATCAAAGGGTGGGTTGTTTTTGAAACGTCGCACTCCGTGTTTGAGTAGATCGGTGACTGCAACACCCCCCGGGAGCCTCAGGGCTTCCTCAGCGGAGAGCAAAGCACAGCACTGCTAGCTGGGGAAACAGGGTACAGACACTCAGGGTTTGGTGACTCTTTTGGTGGAGTTAGGAGACCTGCAATGCACATCTTGCACAGATGAGAAACAGCATTGCAGCTGTTCTTGTCCTTTTTTTTTTTTTTTTTCCCCTCTGGAATTCTTTTAAAGCATTCTTAGCATTTCCACTTTCTATCTGAAACTGACTTCTAGAAATCTGAGGAACTATCATCACTTTTTCACTGCTGTTGGTTTCTAAAATTTGCTTATGCTCTTCTGCAGGCTAGATATGTTATCGATTTGGTTTCAAAGATTAATCCAATGTTGAGTCCCCAACCCCCCGTTGCTGTTTCAGTGCTGTGGCTCTCTATTTTCATGCTGCTACACCACAGCTTGTTCTTGTTGCTGCTCAAAATTGCATCTGTTGATGGGCTGGGAGCCATCTCCAGCTATGCAAATACAGGTCTTTGGAGCACCTTCCCCAGATTTTAATCCTACACAGTTAACTTCTCCTGGAATGCAGGATCTCTGTGGACCTGCCAGATATCCCTGCTCTAACTTGAGTTGGTGATGTTCTTCCTCATGTGCAGAAGGCAAAATGCTTTTCTGGATTGAGTTGTGGTTCTGTGTTTTGCAGTTTGTTTTTAAACTTAACTGCCACAGCTTCATGATTTTTGTTTTAAATGTGGCAAGCTCTGTAAGCATTGGCTAAAGACTGACAGATGTATGATATTTAAAATTCACATGGAATAGCATTTTATTACCTTTGATTTATTTACCTTTGATTGAATAGCTTTCAATTACCCTTCTCATCTCTCCAATAATTTGCCAAACGACCTGATTTTATCTCTGTCTTCAGATTCTACCTTCCTGTTCTACTGCAAACCCCCATCCTATGTACCTTATAGTAAACTTGATCCCATTTTACATGATCATTAAATTTCAAACTTTGTTCTGAAGGCTTCTGCGTGATTGACAGTCATCCTATTGAGATTTCACCTTTTCCCTTTCATAAAAGGGAAAAATCATTCATTGGTTAAGATTGGATATTGGGAAGAAATTCTTCCCTGTGAAGGTGGGGAGTCCCTGGCACGGGGTGCCCAGAGAAGCTGTGGCTGCCCCATCCCTGGCAGTGTCCAAGGCCAAGTTGGACGGGGCTCTCGGCAACCTGGTCTGGTGGAAGGCGTCCCTGCCCAGGGCAGGGGTTTGGAATGAGACGATCTTTAAGATTCCTTCCAATCCAAGCCATTCTGTGATATTTAAGTCCCCTTTGGTCACGCAGCTTTTTCCCTGGGAACCAGGAAGCCTCTTCCCTGCCAACGGAGCTTTCAGACCAGTTTGTTCTGGTTTATTCTCCCTCCTCACTGCACAGCGCGGCCGCTTTTTTCACTTTTTGTCAGGGGCGCTGGAACCCCTTCCCTGTCTCCTTTCTGCCTCGGCCCGGCCCTGTGGCACTCGCTCGCTCACTCCTGCGGCGCTCTTGCCCAGGGCGGGCTCCACAGCGGGACCCGCGCCCTGCAGCTCTTCCCGAGGAGCCTCGGTTCTCCCTCTCCGTGTCCCGCTCTCCCCGCCCGGTGCCCGTGAGGGGAGCGCAGCACCCGGTGCCGGCGGAGCGCACCGGCCCCGCCCTCCGCCTGAGGCGCCCTGCTCCCGGCAGCGCCGCCCGGCAGCGTCGGTGCCCGCTGTGGGACACCGCTGCCGCGGGGGCTTGTCCTGGAGCCAGCCGGGGGAAGCGGCAGCGCGTAGCTCCCTGCTATCCATGGACCGGGGGCCGGGATCACGCCATCCCAGCGGGGATCCCGGGGGATTCGAACGGGGACTCCCGGGGAATTCCAGCCGGGATCCCTAGGGGATTCAAGGCGAGATGCTCGGAGAATTCCAGCCGTGATCCGCGGGGAATTCACGGTGGGATCCCCGGCAGACTCCAGCC
>VXBU01017605.1:1043744-1047091 GCA_013400315.1 Bombycilla garrulus | reverse complement strand
TTGTTGTTATTTCAGTTGGTAAATTGTTCCTAACTCAGGGGTTTCTTCTTTCGGGATCTCCTCTCATCCCACCCAGGGCATGAGCAAGTGGCTGCGTGGCCCTTGGGTGCCAGCTGGGGTTAAAGCACGAGTTGTTGAGGCCCATCCCGGGGCAGTCCTGCCTTGCTGAAGGCTCCTTGCTCGTGGCCAGGCAGTGCAGGAGGGCAGTGGTGGCACCACACAGCTGTTCCTCCTCTCTCCGCACATTTCACCTCATGATGAGCCCGAGCCGCAGCACGGGATGCTGTTTCTCCTGCCCCCCCTTGGAAGGCAAGTGGAATGAAACAGGGTGGATTCAGAGTGTTTCTGTTGAGAGCTGAAATCCACATGATGATGGATTTATCAGTGGTGTTAACACCACAGAAAACCTGGAAAAGTTAAAGTGTTTGAGTTAGTAAGGACCAACATTTCTGACAACAAACACAGGAGGACACGCAGACTTGTTGTCACCTTTGTCGCACACTCCTTCTGACATGAGGAGGCCACCTGCAGCACTTGCAGATTATGCACACTGTATATTGATTTTTTTTCCCTAGGTACTTTCAATACATCAACAATAACTGCACTTGTGTATCTTATTACTACAGATGATTGCAAAGAATTTCTTAAGCATTAATTAATTATAACATCCCAATATGAAAGGCAGATTCTGCATTACTGTGTAATTCCATTAAAATCAGCAGAACTGCTTTTAAACCTACAGGGAACTTGACCCAACGGTGTACAGTGGAGCTTATTGGTTATTGCGGTAATTACAGAGAAAGAGAAGGTGAAAGAAAGGGATGAAATGGCTTGGCTGAAGTCACACAGAAAATCAGAGCTTGGAATAAACTTCAAAACTCTCATCACAGATTTTTTACTGCTCTCTCACAAGCTCAGATTTCTGGTAGTGTTTTCTTAAGATTTCTGACTATAGTAATGTAATGTAAAAAGGTTATTTTTTTATTCAAGTTTTTCACAATTCATGGAGCAAACTCTTCAGGCTTTCTGTGGAGGACACATAACAAGTGTCACAGCTGAACTCCATCTCCTTTCCGCAGTTAAAGCTTTCTTCTGTCAGTTTTAGAAAAGAAAAAAGTGCTCTTTTGAAAATAAAATGGCACAATGTATTTTTATGTTCATGCTTTTTAAAAATACAGCTATGTATCAAAAATTATTTCACCTTCATTCTTTGTAAGAATCACCACTTAATTACCTGGCTGTCTCAAGGAGTCTTTGGGACAAAGTTTACTCAATACGTAATGTACAGTGGTGACTTCAGTTGAGAAACTTTTACTAAATAAGTCTGTATATAAGTTAATTTTCAATGAACCTAATATAACTGGAGTATTTGGCAGCAGGGAAAAAAAAACAGCTGTCTATTATTTTGCAATGTGCTTGTTGCTCCTGGGGTCAGGACTTTTAAAGAATGCTGAAAACTGAGGGAAGAAGATAGGACCTTTCAGCATCCAAAAGACAGATTCTTTACAATATCAATTCAGAAAATATGGGTTCTCTCACAATGAACCTAAAGGCAAATTATAGCCAGGTAGCAAATGGAAAATTGTGCAGTCCCCTGGTGTCCTTACAATTTTATTACAGAATTCAGAGTGATGTCTAAGTTAAAACAAGTTGTCCATTTTTCCATGACTTCTCAGGAAGACTTTTTTTCCTTTGACTTCAGCTTAGTATTTTCAAGCAAACCAATTTTGCTGTTCATACAATTTGAGTAGAGGGAGCAAAGGAGGGGCTAAAAATAGATCTTATAATGGAACCTGTGTATGTTCTTAACCATGGTGAGACACTTATCTGTCCATTATGTTGTTGACTAACGTTAACTCCCTTGCTGGCTTTGTAATGTATTGCATTAAGCTAAATGAAGCTATTGTGTGATGTATCAAGACACAGTCACGTCAGTTTGCCTGGCCATTTGCTCTTGTTAGTATTGTATGTGATGGACTTTAATAGCTGTGAAGAGCTTGTGGAGTTACTCAGATCAACAGTGTGTGGGTTTGTGCCTCCTCCTCCTGGAGTCCTTCCGCGCTCCTGACTTGCCCCAGCCCCATGGGAAGTGCACCAGTGTAGCAGAAACACCACCTAAATAGCTGCGCTCATAACAGGTCCCTGAGCCGTAAATTCACCTTTTTGGTTAGGAGGGTGGATTTGGGGACTGGTGTGGACATGGTGCACGGAGAGAGCGCTCCTGTGTGTTCACCTGCAGGCTGCCGCTGGTCACAGAGAGTGCTGGGGACACGCCACAGGACAGGGTGGTCTCACCTGCCCCCAGCACAGCCCCAGGCCTGGGAACGCCCGACCCTCCAGGGGCCTGAGCTGTGCCCTGGGCTCTGTGAGCAGGGAGATAAAAGGCATAGCTTGCCTTAACAACTTTTGTTATGTGTGCATGTATGTGTTAAAAATCTGTAAACAAGTATTAACATGAATGCTCGGCTGGCTCCAGGCAGGATTTGCAGAGAGAGGTGGTATCAATACTCTGCTGTCTCAAAACTCCTTCCACTTCAAAGTAACACCCAGTGGCTCTTACTGTTTTAACATAATATCCTGGACCGTGCTTTGCAAAAGTCCTTAAATACAGTTTTAGGTATTGCAGGCTGTGAAAAGAGACAGACACGAGCCTAGGCTGAAACAAAGTTCTGCTTTTTGTACAAATGCTGAATTCTTCTTTCTGAAATTTCATTATGTTTTGCAGACAAGGCTGTTATGTATGTTACAGTAAGGCATGTATTTTATTCATAAAGTGGTTCATATGTGCAGTTTAGTGTTCAGCATATACATAAAATCTCTTCCTCTCCCATTTACCAAGGTGTAGTAGGAAAGGCTGATACCTGTTTTCTGTCAAGGTAGATCGTGATTCAACTGAGATAAGCAAGGAAATTTGATATTCAGAGATCAAACTGCCTTTCTTCCTTGCGGCACAGTGTATGAGCTGAGTGAGTGACCCTCTGCCCCTCCAGATGAGCTCACATGTTGTGCAGTGTAATCTGTGCTATGATGCTGGTCATCCAAAACCTTGAATTTCATCGTTGCATTTTTTGTTCGGTTTTAAGTCTGCTCTAGTTCTGTAATGGTATATTATGACTTGGGATTTCTTTTTAGTTGTTTTGCTTTTTCTCCCCACTGAAAAAAAAAGTTATTTCTTGAGATGATTATTTAGAAGATTGAAAAATAAATTTCTTTAATATTTGTGGGCACATTTCTGTTGCTTTCTCAGTGGTGTTTCTTTAATGACAGCATGAGTGGTTACTTTTAGAAATCGTATGAAAACCAAGTGCTCCTCAGCCTGTTGCCAAGCATTGTTCTTCAGTGTGTTT
>VXBU01017605.1:1033744-1038744 GCA_013400315.1 Bombycilla garrulus | reverse complement strand
GGCACGTGGGAGCGGCGTGTCCCGCGCCTCCATCTGCCTGCTCCAGGAACACATGCACGGCTTTTCTCTCGGGGCAGCTGAAGGGGAAGGCGGCAGTTGTTCCCTTCCCGTCCCGAGCAGAGGCTGTGCTCTGCGGCGCTCGACGGGCGGCCGTCGCCGAGGGTAGCGGGGGGCCATAAACAGATGAGTCAGCCTTGTGCGTCCAGGTGCCGTCCTCATTTCCTAGATGCCATGCTGCAACGCAGTCAGACATTCATCAAGTTACCAAACACTCTACAACAGCAACAGAAAGTCAATGAAGGTTTATATGTCATTGCTAGTTTCCTGAGTATCCAGGGAGTGATTGACTGCATTCACATTCCTACTGTGGCACCAGTAGATAATGAGATGTATAGGAGCAGGAAGCCTTCCCACAGCATGAACATGCAGGTAGTGCATGGTGCCAGGAACATTATTACTAATGTCCATGCCAAATATCCTGGATCTTCACAAAATGCTTTCATATTTCAATATCGAGCTAGATAGTGAAATTATGGTTGCCTGGATATGGACAGCTGCTTTGGTAAGTATGTTGTAATTTGCAGATTAAATATTTTTTATATAACTGATAATGGTTTATTAAACAGCTTACCATTTCATTAACATATATTCATAGATGTTGTGGGTGATAGCAGGTTTTCTTTGAACAGTGATTTTACGGTCCTTTTTTTTTTTTTAGAAATCTGCCAAATTTTAGGGCAAATTAATAGACTGCAGCTAAGTACCTGACTGGAAGAACTATTAGAAATTGTTTTGAAATTAATTATTTTGTTTCATATGCATCATGGTATGTTTCAGATTTCACTTGTGGCACTACCTTAGGGGTTCAAAAGCCATTGACAAAGTCAGATGTCTCCTGTAAGTGGGATGTTGGAGGGGATTGGACAGACTGCGAGATGGATGTGTACTTGCAGCAGTACCTGGGAGGAGCAGGAGAGGGAGGAAGTTAAGTCTCTTTGTGTGGAGAAACTGACTGTGTTTCTTCCTGTGAAAATTGATTGTTTTACTGGGTCACAATCATCAAATCTGATAGAAGTTTTGGAGAGAGAGTTACAAAGGAGGCAGCTGTAACAAAGCAGAGTGCTCAGTGAGCCAGGTGGGCAATACCTCTGATGATGAGGCAGGGTTTGGTGCCTGCAAATGAATCTGTGTTCATCTGTGTTCTTAAAGCTATGCTTTTAAGCTAGTTTAACTCTGGTCATTTTCATAGCAATGCAGGGCAACTTGCAGTGCTAAATCAAAACAGGGCGTTCTTATACTGAAATAAGGTTGGTGCCGCAATGTAGCTGTAACTGTTTAGAAATAAATCTTAGCTGGAGAAATGCAGATGGATGTCTAGTTGGATATGAGGAAATACTCCCTTTGCCTTTAAAAAGGCTGAGCAGTAAACTAGGGAGTTCAACCAGGCAGTTAGTCCATCGTTTTCCAAGGTCAGATCTGTGTGCAAGAGCTGCCTTTGTTTCAGCTCTGCAGAACTGGCTGAGGGAGAAAGTACCTTTGGAGGACGCTTTTCAATTAACTTCAGCAGTTTGTATCTGGGATGAGCCATCATTGTGCTGCTTCACTTTCTCTAATGTAAGTGATACTTTTTTCCAAGTGGTACTTTCTGTTTCAGCCATGCCCTTTTATATTTAATCCTTAGTGCCAATCCTGCTGTGCCAAGAAGTCTCCATTCACCGAGACCAGCTCTTTCCTTTAGGATCACTTGTGTGCCTTCTCCAAAGGTGATCACAAAGCTCTGTCATGAGTTAAAAAAAAAATTAAAAAAAACTGTGAGTGTTTGGAGTGGAGCTTGGCCTGCTCACAAGGTACTGGTGAGACTTGTGGGGTAATTGTCTGTCTCTGTCAAGGGCCCATCTTAATGGTAAGATCCTAAAAATAAGGTATTGTATGTGCTTTCTGACTGCAGTCTAAAAGAGGAAATATGATAAAAACTAAGGACTCTTGTTTTTGTACTTTTAGTGATTCTAGCTGAGTTGTGGAGTTAATGTCCTAGAAGTTTCCTTGTAAAAGAGCAGTGTGCATCCTTGGTTGGTTTGAAAAGCAGGAATAGGTGATGATGGTTCAGGTCACTCTGCAGCAGTACTTGCCTAGTGCCTGTTTTGGCTCCTACCTCTGCTGCGGATTTCTGGACAGTACAAACTCAGACTGGAGAAGTTATTGGTCTGTGTATCTTTCCTCTTTTCAAAATGTGTTATTAAGAAGCTAAACTTTGTCATAAAGAAGTCTACTCGAAAGAATTGTGCTGTGTTGTAGGCACAGTTCTGTGATGCATTAGGATAACATGCACTATTGCAACAGTAAAAGGCTGCCTTGCCAAATGTACTTGAATTTTATTAAGACCTGCCATCTGCTTTCCTTGTTGTATCCTTAAGTTCATGAGAAAAAGATCTAGGTGTTTTCCATCTTTAAAAAATGCCTTGCAATTCCTATTGTTTATTTTTGTTTCTGGTATTCCTTTGTTGCTGCTTCCTACTGATGCCCAGATCCCTTGAGCTTCTCAGTGTAGCCTTTGCTGAGGAGAACCTTGTTGTTCTCAGTTGCTCTCTGTGTAGCATCAGTGGGATCTGCCATCAGGGAACTATTCCAAGCCACTTCCAAGTTTGAACTAAAATATTTCCCCCATTTTCCCTGTTGCAAAAATTTTCTAGGCCGCTGGAGAGGCTCCATTTGGTCCAGGTTGCTTCTGGATGAGCAGACAAAGTACTTTGCAAGGACAGCAGGCACCGTGTGTTTCTGTGAGAGAACACCATACGTTTCCTTTGTTTTAAATGCTTTTTTAATATTTTAGGGCTTGTCTACAGAGAGAGATTATATCATGTTATGGTAGGGTAGCAATTTAAAGTAGCAATTTTGAAATGAATTAAATTAATTCAGAATAAAACATTTCTGTTCTGGCACAAATTAATCATGAATAATTAATTACAAATAATTAATGAGAAGTAACTATTTGGTATTTACAAGCCCTTAACGGTTTTAGTTCTCTCTCAGCATCTCTGTCAGAGATCTGTTTACTGGCAGCAGCACATCAAGCCTGTGTAAAAGCAAGTAGAACCAATAAAAAAAGGAAGGTACATAGATTTTTGTGTTGTAGAATCTTTGGGGACTGTTCTACCCAAGGAGATTGAAAGTACGTGTGATTTTGCTAGCTGTTGGTTTTGCAGTTTGCTCATAGTGAACAGGCCTGTAGTTAACTGTGGACTAACTGTCCGGTGTTTTGCAGTAGGAATGGGTTGGCTGAGTTGTGACTGTTTGTGTGCTGTTGTGTGTTGTGTTGTGTTGTGTTGTGTTGTGTTGTGTTGTGTTGTGTTGTGTTGTGTTTGTTGTGAGGGCCGAATGCGGCCGGGTGCTGTCCCCTGGGAGGGACTCGTGGGCTCGGGCAGCCAAGTGCCACAGTGTACTTTCTGCAGCTTGGATGCCAGTGCTTTGAGTAGCACTGCTGGGAAGGCATCGTGGGCATTAGCTGGTGGAGGACTGTGTGTGGGAAGGGCAGTTTCAGCCAAGAGGCTGTGAGGAGGCTCAGGCCGGTGCCACAGAGCTCCGCAGTGCCCGGGCACGTGGCACGTGGCACGGAGGGAGCAGACAGGAGTCTGGACATGCTCTGCTCCCTGCACGTGTGGACATGGACTCAGCGTGCTCCGCTAGAGATGGGAAGGCACAGGAAGGGGGTGTACCCAGAAAAATATCCCAGGACAACCAATATCCCGACAGTTGGCTTGTTGTCATCCTTCCCAGAGCCCCTCCCCACACATAAGCCCCCTGGCAGTAGAGAGAGGGCTCATACGTTTCCTCTATTGTTGCTTTATTAAAGATACAATAAACGCTCTCTGATTGTATCTGTTTGTTGTAATGTCTACCAGCACGGCATTCAGACAAGCGCTCGTGTGCAGAGGTGGAAATGAAGTATAAACCTGATTCCATTGTTGGGATGTGCTGCCAACACAGCACTTAACCGCCACCCACCACTGACAAACAGTCTGATGGTCACATCTGCACGTCAGTCCCATAAAAGGAAACCCTGAGACTGTCAGAGTGTGAGGCAGAGCATTAGTGATTTCAATTCTGTTTTATTTTCAACTTGAAATGGAGGAAAACAGACAAAAAACAAATAAGAAAGCTAAACAGTTGCATGAGAGCTAGCAATTTGCTGGGCTCCAAGTGACAGACACTGCATTATCATAATTGTCTCTTCTACATGATAGGACAGAAAAATAATAATGTCATTTTATTTATAGCTGGGGTGCCCCCTTTATGAGAGTCATACAAGTTTCTGCCAAGTGGAGTAGGTCAAATGACATCTTTTGATCAGGCCTGTCCAAAGAGATCAAAGATGAATGGCAGGTAATGGATATCCAATGACAAACCAAATCTAAAACAGAAATAAGGCTGCCAGAGTCTGCCAGTTACCCATTAAAGGCTCACCTAACTAAGGCAGGCTGTTTGACATGTTAGCCGACCACCTAAATCAGCCAAGCGTAGGTGCTAAAATTGTGTATTATCATTGGAAATGGCTATTATTTCCTCCGTAACATTTCTGTTAAGGCTTTGTTTGCGCAGGGCTGACCTGCAGTCAGAAGTGGAGTCCTGAGTGAAGCAAAGCCTTCAGGCTCTCAGCAGGTTAGAGCTGTTCATAGTCATTATCTAGTTTTAATTGTTTCTTTCTAACAGAGGATTGGTATCTTCTTTTGATTCTGCAAAAAGCTGCTTTTATATTCTCTGTGGATGAAGTTCTGCATCTTGTTCTGCATCTCAGAACATGTGAGATGATAATCCATAAGCAATGTTGTTGTGTTCCTGTAGTGTGGAGAATAATTTGGGCAATATCCATTGGGAAATTCTCAATTAATCTTCTAGGCTTGAGGGTATTTTTGGGACTGGCTTCTTGGTGAAGCATCTTATATTTCAAAATTTTACCTAAATGCCATGAATACTAGTTTAAAAAAAAGTTGATCACTTTCTGT
>VXBU01017605.1:946244-1028744 GCA_013400315.1 Bombycilla garrulus | reverse complement strand
TAGTCTTTGGTTATATTATTTCAAATGTTATGTAGCTGTAATAGCATGAAATAGAAACCCCTACCTGATACAGAGAGAGATATTACATCATTGCTATTACAATGCTCTGCTGCAAAAGGACTTTTAAAGGATTTCTAATGATAATGAAAATATTCTGATACAGCATTAAGGATTTCACTACTGAAATGTGTTTAATGTAAATATGCTGTCAGATACCCTTCAAGTAATTGACAAGAGCAGATGATTAGCAGTGTTCTCAATAGTGTTTTTGCATAATCTTACATTTTGACAGAACTCTTCAGCTGCTTTTTATTGTCAGTGCTCTGCAATCAGTAATACTTTTTCCTTGACATTTACTTTGTCATTATAAATCTTGTAAGTGGTCATTTAACTTGTTCAGTATGCATGTAAGAATATCATTACTAACACGTTTGAAAAACGTCTTCCTGTTGAGGAACTATTGTGAAAGTAAACTTAAAAAACCCTAAATGAAGTAGGTTGATGAGTGAAATAAATACCTGTCTGGGAGCTTTTTCATGCACTTTACAAGGATGATTTTAAAATCTCTCTCTTATTCAGCATTCACTCTTAAGTCATCAAATTCAACATGCTTGTTGGATTTCTTATATCCGTTATCTTTTTATTTTAATACTATTGTTCAGTTATGATAATTTACATCTGACTGACCAAAATTAAACTCTTATGATCCATAAGCATTCATAATTACATACTGCATGTAACATTAATAGTCAATATAATAAACCTTCATCTTTATTGAAGCATCTCTTGTTTCTACAGCAGTTCTTTAATCTATCTCAATAGATTTCTAGTGTACAGCTCATATAGATTTGGTCAGTGACAAGGGTTAGAGTAGTCTTGTAGAACATTTACTTGTAGCTGTGAAAAGCCCACATTCATCAGAGGATTAGGTCGATCAGATTGTACCAGGATCAATGGAAGGACTGTGTGATCCCTCTTAGGCTGTAATGTGTTCACCTTCTTTGGAGAGAATTCACATACACACACATTTCTCTGTCTTAAAGCCATTTATCTCAGAATGTCAAATTGCAATAATTAACCATTATTGATCTTAAATTCAATTAACTTCATTAACACAGGTCATGATGAGGGTGCTGGTAAAGGAAAGGCTCTTGACAAGTGTCTTTTCTTATATGACATTGAATGTTCACAATCATGGCTATAAACTATTCATACTGTGCCACAGGAACATCTTTTAAAAATGACAGGAGTTTGGTTGGTGGCTCTGAAGCGACATTTTAATCCCCTCCCCCTCGTCTCCTAGTTCTCAGGGTTTTCCAGCAAATTTTCTATTCAGGAATCAGTGAACCATTTGTTTCTAGCACATTATCTTAGTGTGGCATTATAGCAAACCCCACCTATTCAAATACCCTTCTGTTCAATAGGTACTGGTGGATAGAGACTCATTTACAGCAGTGTATATTAGTATAGTTAGCAAATGAGTGAAATGAATATTCAGTGCTTCTTTTTGCTCCCCATACAAAACAAGCTGGGGCCATCTTGTAGAGGTAATCCTGAGAATCAGTGCTTGTTTCAAGACCTAAGATTCATATTGCAGTCAATAGCTGTTTTTCTTAAATGAGGGCTGAATAGCAACTATGAAAGGACACAAAGCTTTGTTGGCCCACACTGAGCTCCTTTCTCAATAGAGGAACTTCATTATAAGCACAGGTTCACAATAGCTGAAATTGTGATTGAAATCATTTGGATTTCTACTATACCATTCATACAGATGTATAGAGTTTATTGTAAGGAGGCACTGCAGCCAAAATAGCTATTGAAACTACTGTAGAAAGGGCTTCAATGGGAGATGCAAGTTTGCAACAAAATGAAGGATCAGGCTGAAGGTCTTTTGGTTCATTTTGAATGTCTTAAGTAGTCATGATTATTTACAAATAAATTACCAAGTAGAATGACTCACTGAAATGTACTGAAGCATTTTAGGTGAAAACTTGATTTTTAAAAATTTCACAGTGAAGGTGGCAGCTCCAGAGATGTGTGTTAATATTAGTACAGCTAAATACAAGTACAGCACCAAATTCCAGTTACTGTAAAACTTGTAAGATGTGGACAAATTAGGAGCAACCAAATATGTGGGAAGATTACAGAAATTAAGGTGCAATATTTTTTCTTGGTATAAAAAAAAGGCTAAACCATAATCAGAAGACTGATAAATGTGCATAAAGAGAAATGACAACATCAGTTTTGTTCAGAAACAGATTTCTGTGACAATTAAATGGTCATTTTGCCACTACATTTGCTATTTCCACTCCACCATACAAAGCATTTACTAAGAAGAGGCAGGGCAGAAGCAAAATGGTTTGATTACTGCATTTGAAGAAACTGAAGTTCCCTTACAACATCTGTTTGCTCAGTGAAGGATTATAATAATTATGAGCTATTAGAGCCATATTGAGAACTTCTATGCTCATGGCTGCTTATCCCAGAGTTGGCTGTGAATCTTGTATTAGTTTGTGGAATGCCCTGTGTGCTTTTGTGCTTTTCAGTGATTAAAAGATGCCACCCAAATGTCTGGTATCAAGCAGAGATTGTGTCACTCTGCATTTTGGTACCGATTCATGCAGAGAATTTGGCTTCATCTTGCCAGAATTTTGACAGTAACTTTTAACTAAAAAAAGCAAAACAACCCCCAAAACAAACTTTTTTTTTTTCTTTGAATCTTCTGGTAAATATTTTTGTGCTTTTGAGGAAATAGTAATTCTGTGCTTAGAAAAATTCTACAGAGTCCAAAGAACAATTAGGGTCAAATGTAACATGAAGCTTTTTTCTTTGCTGCTGAATTCCTATTTCACTGACTGCCACTGTCATGTGTGCTTGCATGCAGTGGGACTCTCTAGCTAGTCTGTAGTACTTCACACCAAGCAACTGCCTTGGAAACCAAGGAAAAACCACTTTTGTCTAACTTAAGAGTGGATCACATTTATTCATGTTGAATAATTTATACAGCAAATATAGGTTGGGGTTTTTCCTGTTAGTAATATGCTTGGTCATTGAATTTGTGGAGTTTTTGTGAAATTTTTGAAACTCTGAGGCTGCTTATGAGCTGATACTTCAGCAGTCTGTGCCTGGCTCCCCGATCCCTGGTGGTGTTGCCCCTTCGTGGCTGAGAACTACCCCACGGACAGTGAGGAACTTCCTGCCCCTTGGAATGGTGCTCATTTGTAACTTTGGATTCCACAAAATACCAAAGCAAAGAAGGTTCTTCTGTCATTGTAACAGTCCATAGCATTTCTCAGCCTTTCCACAGTGGAACATGAGATGTGGTGCTTTAGGCAGTCAGTTGTAGTGTGTATGTGTGACTGCAAATTTAGGGCAAACCCCTTAAAAGTCTGTTTTTCCTGGCCAGAAAGGCTCTGAACTCTTGTGAAATTTCTCATAAGCATGTCATTCACTGCTGCCTGTACAAGAATGATACCTGAAGAAAGTCTCTAGAAATCAATATGATTTTGTTCATTATATATTTGAGTAACTTGGACCTTGGGTCTCAACTAAGGGTTTTTAATGTTTGGATCCCTTCTTGTCAAAAAGCTCTTGTAGAAGAGTGGCAGGTGAACTCTTAAAGTGAGCCAGATTTCAGACTAATCCCTGTGCAACCTTACCCATAGAAGTGCACACTATAGTGTGGTGGGATCAGGTGCTCCTCTCCACATCAGAAAACAGTGGTATTATGTTATGTATCAGGGGTGGGTAATTCGAGCAGGTTTTAGAAAAACTCTGCTCAGCACGTTGAATTCAGGGAGTTTAGGCCCCAGGGAGAAATCAAGGCAGGGTGCAGTTTTGGAGGAGGGAGGCGTGATCCATCATGTTCCATCTGCAGCACAGGTCTGGCAGAGAGTGGGTGTCGCAGTGTACCTGAGTCCTGCTGTGTGCTGGGAGCACAGAGCTCTTCAGAGGAGAGTTGTGACAATATATCAGAAACCTTCCCTGTTTTCCCCACTGTGAAAAGAAGTTTGCTGTCAGTCTGCAGGTTCAGCATTCACTGGATCCCAGCAGCTTGGCTCGGAGCAGATCTGTAACCACAGGCTCTGGGTTGTGCTGAGTGTATGCACCTGTGGGTATTTCACTGGGTGAAATAATTGTTTCGGCTGAAAACTGGCAATTTTTTTCAATTATACACATATATTGTATTCACATAAACACACTGAGAGAAAACATAGAACAAACTTAAGTCATCTTCCCATGTTTTGTGTAAATAGCTAAATTATATATATATATATATTAACCTACAGGAGTAACAGGCTCCTTCACTTGTCTTCTTGTCTAGCACCAATTAACTTTTAACTTCTGTCCAGGTTTTCAGCTGTAAACTGTGGATAAGAATGTTTCTTCCACAGGCCTGATGTGAAAAATAAAGCATTCATTGAAGCTCTTGAACACTTCAGTTAAATGATACTGTCCAAGTTGTTTCTAAGCCATCATTTCATATTAGGATATGCTGTTTTTTCAGGTATATATTTAGTGAATACATAAATGTGAGGTTGTCACTTTGTCATTTAAGAAGCATCTAAATAATTAGTTTCAGAAAAACAAATGCCTCTCTTATCAGAATTAGTAGCAGTTTTTGAATGTTTTCTCTCTTCATTTGTGAGTTGCTTGTACGACACATTTCTTGTGGCACCATAAAGTCTAAAGTGAGTGGGAGACCTGAGTCTTGTACCTTCCTTTAAACTACAGAAAACCCAGGGGAGTTTGAAATACAGTGACACGAGGAAAAGGTGCCTGGTGTAAAATTGATTTGTTCTGTGCTTAGGTGGCCCACACTATAATGGCATATAAACTAATTCCTTGTTATCATCTCTTCACTGTGTGTCCTTGTCCATGCAATTCTCATCTCTTAACACTTACAGTTGATTTGGCCTCTCTGAAGTCTCTCCAAATGTAATACCAGTCCAGGATGCTGAATCAGAGCAGCTGGCTAGCTTCCTCTGGCCCATTTCTGAGCGCTCTGTGGCAGACAGCTGCAGTATTTTCATGAAGGAACAAACAAAGTGCACTTCAAAGTTTTTAGCGCCTAATGATAGCCACCCATTAGATTGGCATCCTTTGTCACATCCATCCACACCACTTCCCAGTGACTCAATCCTACACTCTCAACGGCATGAAAAGGCTGCAGATTTATCAACATGCAAAAAATCCAGCTAAACAAGCATTAATCATGCACATCACATCAAATTAACATGTTCAAAATTAATATTCTTGACCTTGCCAGTGGGCAGAATAATCCGTCTTGCAGTAGGCTCTCGCTCCGGTGTGAGGTACCAGGGACTTGAGCCGACGTGCGAGAGAAGTGCTGACCTCTTCACTTGGAAATAACATTTCTCTCCCATAATAGACAGTCTTGCCTCTATGAAACAGAACCTTTGACCTTTCTAACAGGAATAATGTCCCTGTCAAGGTGCTGGGTAATCAGTATTGCCATGCCCGTTTAGAGACTGTTGTCATTTGCCACTCTCGTAAACAGGGCAGTCACTGCTGCCTCCCATCCTGACTGCCTAATGAGGAATATGCGAGCATCTCTGCCAAGGAGTGGAGTCTCAAATACAATTTCAGTTACATGGGAATTATCAGTTAGTCTCGCTATAGAAATAGCTCGTTGTGGGTGAAATGTTTGCCTTTCTTGCTGTGAGTGGAAGGCCTGTGGAGTGGGAGTTTTCTAACACACTAATATAGCTCTTTTATATGCCTTCATTTGCATTAGGTCTTTGATTGACTCCATCCACCGAGCTGGTTTTCTCTTGCCTCTGCTCATTAATTTTGTGAATAAGGTTCATTGGCACAGTCAGATCGTCTCCACGCTCTTCCTCTGTTGGCCTTCTCTGCAGTGGTGTTGGGACTGAGCCGCCTTTAACTCCAAATGGTCCCACCAAAACTGGGGACTCTGAGGTTTTTTCAAAGATTACTTAAATATTTAAAAAATATTCTGTTAATTTCTCAGGTGACTCGTGTCTGATTTAAAATAGAATGGGACAAGTATTTAAGAAAAGGCTGTGCGCTGCCAGCAAGAGGGGCAGTGACAGGAGCCACCTCTTGTGCAGTGCTATCGAATGGGGAGTGAGGGCAGGGTGCAGAGGGACTTTCTCTGGCAGAGTCCTACTCACTGCTCCACTTTATGAACTAATATGATCATTTTCCTCTGTTTCTTTTTTACTGGGAATATAATATTTATCCTGTAAGCATTAGGATCTGCTCCTGATCCTTTTCTACTGTTATTTTTTTTCAAGTGTGAAATGTAGATGGGCTCAGGTTCTTTAAGGATGAAGTTTCTTTTCCCAATTAACTCAAAATTAAATGGTTTGGAAGGTGACCCTTAGTATTATTTGATGATTTTGAATGATGCATAACAAAGATGATCTATTTTTTTTTAATAGAAAGCCATTTGGTTAAAGCAAAAATATTTCCAAGGAACAGAGTGGTTTTGAGAAACTTTTGTAGTTGAGCATTCTTCATGTGAGAAGAATATTGGAATGTTTTGTTCCTTTTCAAGCAAACAGCATATATACTAGTTTAAATATACCCCCAGTGAGCTAATTAAAACAAAAGAAAAAAATTTGGCAAGAAAAAACATAATTAAAGCAAGAAATTTCAAAAGTATCAAAATTAAATATTTGCATACATCCAAGCCAAAATATATAATCTCAGCAGCATTTTTCAGGAAATGACAGAAAAATTGTGCATATCATTGTGTTTTGGAGAACAGTAAAATACTTCAGTGCTGTGATCTTGTATCTCCAACCAATCTCAAGGAGGCGTGTGTCCAGCCATTCACTGGGGATGTTGCCATGGAGGGGATGTCAGCCAGACAGTGTTTGTGCTGGTTCTGCCCTGCCAGTCAGGGTGGAGGTGGCAGCCGTGGTGCTGGTGAGCCCAGGACTCCAACAGGCACGGCTGCTTTGGCTCATGGGGCTTCCTCTGTCTCTGGAGACACGTGGGCTGCTGACACCTCTCTGCTCTCGTGCTCTAGATCCCCGGTGTCTGTGCAGGGCCAGGGATGTGAGTTCATTACTGTCTATGCAATATGTAGATCATTTTGGACAGTGATGGATCACAATTTATTTCCACTGGCAAAGAAATGATCCATAGCTCAGTTATGAAGGTAATTCCCTCTTGTGTGGAAATGAATTGCATTATACCACAGCTTACTGTTATATACTGATATCAAATGTGTTAATTTCATTGTTACCTAGCACTTTAGTTAATAATTATAACAAATATTAGTGAAGGAACTCTTCTCAACCTCTCTGTGGCTGTACCTGCAAGATGTTTCTGAAGCCCTTTGACATATTCTTCTCTAGAAACTTGAGGACTACGCCAGTCAACAGTTTTCCACTTTTTGTCAAATACTGTGTCACAGTGACACCACTGCTCAGTTTGCAGGCAATTTCCTGTGGGTTATGGTGCCCTGTGAGATGTAAACTAAACACCTTTTTGAGAACTATGATTTTTTTTTGTTCCTTTTTCTGCAGAAAAACAAAACCCAGAACTACCTAATTTCTTTCATTTCCACTCTTATTAACTTCTGCCACTAGAATTGCCTTTAAAGTTGTTTCTTTTCCCCTCAGACTTTGCTGTTGAGGCATTGAAGAACAGTTTTACAGATGCCCTGCTGTTCAAACATTTATTCTACACTTGAACAATATTGAACTGCAAGTCTTTCATGTTTTTTTCTGGGTTTTTTTTTTTTTTTGTTTTTTTTTTTTNTTTTTTACATGATAGCATGATAGGGTAATGGCTAACTAAGAATGAGCTGGTGACAGTGCTTGTTATAAACAGTCTGTCCTCCAGGCAGTGAATCACAGTGGAAAACTTTTTTTACCATCTTCTGATTTTTTCCCGTAGGTACTTCACCAAATAAGAAATTTCTTTGCTGTGGGCCTCCTTGTCCTTATTTCTGATCTGTTCTCATACAGATTATTTCTTGCCCCTGGGCAAGGTGTGGTGAGGCAGGGACACCTTCACTAGACCAGGTTTCATCCCTTCTCTCCTTCGTGCAAGGAGCACTTGGAACTGTCATTTTTTCGAAGCTGCAGATTGCCGGGTTAAATTCCACACTGCCGTTTGTGCCTCATTTCCTGCATTTCTGGATCAAAGACTGATGTCACAAGTTGGCTTCACAATTTGAGCTTAGGAAGGGGAACAGCTATAGAGGAGGCAGCTCCTGGTTAACACGCAAATATGCTTGATAGTTGGTGAAAAGGGCAAAGAAAGCATGAAAGGTAAATAGATTTACATTTAAATGAGCCGCATGCTGAAGGTTTTCCCTAATGTAAAAGTCACTCTCTAAAAAAGCTGTGAATGTGACAAGTCTTTCAGTTCAAACAAAATTCTTAAGACTTGAGCAGTAAGAGAAATAAAAATGTAAAGAATAACACACTAATTAGTGTCTTGGTTCTGTACCCTCTGTGTTGGTGGGCTATGGGTCCAAGGAGGGCTTTCCATGGTGTGCAGGGATGGAGCCCTGGGAGTTGGGATGTGATGTGGTGGTGGAAATGGGTGGCACACACTCAGACTGATGCTCAGCAGCCAGAAAAACTAAAGGCAGGTAGACTCAGAGTGCCTTGGTGTGGCACCCCAGCCTGCAGGCATCAATGAGGTCTCTTTAAGGCAAGTAATGTGGTGATAACTTTGGGTGTTCTTTACTTTATGCAAAGCAAATTATTATGCAGTTTCAAAACAGAGGCAGAGAAATAGGAGTTGTTAAAGAAAATCTGTTTTCACAAGGTGGAATAGGAAAAGGGTACATTTGCTTCCAAATCAGAGATTTCATGCTGTGATTCCTTTCTTCCATCATTCCTAATTCAGTAGGATTTGATGTGGTTGAGAGACAGGCAGTTAACAGTCAGTTGTCTGCACAGTATCAGTAGTTATCCAAGACTTTTCAGCTTTAGCGAGTAGTTTGAACTGCTTTGGTGTCCTTTGCTAAAGTTCTGAAAATCCACTTTTTTCAATTCTATGTATTGCTTTTGTTGCAAATATTTGCAGTACAGATGCTGAACCTTACTTCAAGATGCTGCTGTGTCTTTGCTATACATAAAATAATACTTTTTTTTCCAAATATTTTGAAAAAGCATAAAATAGAGCACAACAGCACAGCTCTATTTCAGTAGAGTAGTATACTTCATTCCAAACCCTGATCTTTGTACCAGCAGCTTTGAAGCATCTTATGATAAAATTTTTTTACATAATTCTTTCAAACTCTGTGCTCCCAAATTTTAAAAACAGGACTCTTGTTGCTTGAATTTTCTGCATTGAAATTATCTGAACTGAAATATTTAATCATTATTACGTGTTGCTCATATATGATGTTTGTACTATCAAACTTGTGTTCTGAGGATCAGATTATAACTACATGCTTGGAGGAAGATTTGCTACCATTCATCCATGTGAAAAAACAGTAGAGAGTATTTTGTATTACCTAACTGAACGAAGAAATACTCCATGTGAAACTAAAAGCCTGATTTCATTGTCACTTTAACAGTTGTTTTTGTCTCTTGTGGTTTTCTGATAACATTTAAACATATTTTCCCTGAGAGAAGTTTGCAAGGTTTAGAACTGTGTATGTGATACCTGCTGTAGTGTTCTACATTTTTCAGTCTGTTGGTTAAAGCAGGGCTTTTTTGGGGTGTAAACTGCCATCTTCTCTGCACTACTGCCTGAAGAAACAAGCTATAGGTTGTTTGAGATACAATACCCTACATTTTCCAGATGTGTTGCAGAGAAGGTCAAATGTCAGGAGTCTTTAACCACAGAGTGTACTGAAAATGTGACTTTTTTCAATTTATACTTACCTTTGTGAGAGATATTAAATTCCACTGAAGAGAGTCATATTCTATTTCTGCTTTCCTGCAAATTAATGCATTATATAGAAATAGATAATTTTGATTAGCTAGTGATTCTTTTTTTAATGTTTCCATCATTTTCTTGTCTAAAGGAAAAACTTAGGTAGACTTAGTATATGTAAAACAGAAGCACAGGAGCACCATGGAAAAAAAAAGAATTGTTTACTGTCAGTTGCCAACTGTCCTATTCAAGAAGAGTATCTTAGATTTACATCACCAGTTGCATTACTTGAGGGGAAAAAAAGACAGGATCCCTGTTGGGTGTCCGTGTAGCTTATGCTGAGTAAATATTGACAAAGTAGTCTAAAGAGCAAACACTTTGACATTTGTAAGGTCCACTGGAAGGTCTTGTATATATTTATACAGCAAGAATGAGTGCAGCATACCAATTTCATTGAACTAGCTCCTGACATAATTCTGCATGGGCTTGCTTGTTGAGGAAGTTGTTTAAATCGGAATGGGAAATTTGTTACACCCATAAGGAATATCCTCAAATTGCTTTGAATGAGTTGTTTCCAAAGGTTACATCACTTGCATTTAACCATCTCTTCTAAAATGTGACACGACTAATAATGATAACTTTAAAAAATGCAATTTTTAAAATTCAACTGATTATTTTTTTACTTTGTAGAAATTCTTGATGTTTGTTGTGCTCTATATTTATTAAAGATTGAGTCTCAAAACCGTAATGAGCAAAAAATGCTTGCTTAATTTAAATTGTGAATCTGTCTGTTAAGAAATGCATTAGGGGTAGGAGAAGCATAAGACATATTAATTGACAGACAGGAACTGCTGTCTCTGAAGTTGATACAAGTAATTTATTACTTTAGAAATGAATGCCACCTCCAGAATGTGCTTCATTAATTTCAAATTTAGTTTTAATTTCAAGCTGTTGCCCCTTGAGAAGAATAAGGTGGCAAATTATGTTTGAAGAGCAGATTTTTTTTCGTGCTCTGAAGAAACACTAAATTTTAACTGTTTAATTTTACAAATACACTTCTTTGGCTAAAGCAAAAATATGATGAGCAGAAACTAACTTGTGTTTTCTTCTCTTCATAATAGCCTATGTTTCAGACGAACTAAAAGCAGCTGCGCTGGTGGAAGAAGATGTGGAACCTGATGAAAATGCAGTTGATGGGGAGCCTTCAGCAAAATATGCATGTCCAGAAAAAGACTTCAGTAAGAACTGCCAAAGCTACCAAAACTCTCCAGCAGCTGAGTTCTCTAGCCATGAAATGGACAGTGAGTCCCACATCAGTGAGACAAGTGACCGCATGGCAGACTTTGAGAGCAGCTCCATTAAAAATGAGGAAGAGAGCAAGGAGGTTTCCATACCACTGGAAGACTCTACAGTGTCTGATAGTTTAGAACAAATGAAGGCCGTGTATAATAACTTCCTCTCCAATTCCTATTGGTCCAATCTCAATTTGAACCTTCACCAGCCAATTTCAGAAAAAAACAATGGTAGCAGCAGCAGTAGCAGCAGCAGCAGCAGCAGTTGTGGAAGTGGCAGCTTTGACTGGCACCAGACTGCGATGGCCAAAACACTGCAGCAAGTTTCTCAGAGCAGAATTCTGCCTGAACCGAGCCTTTTTAGCACAGTCCAGCTGTACAGACAGAGCAGTAAGCTCTATGGCTCCATATTCACTGGAGCCAGTAAATTCCGCTGTAAAGACTGCAGTGCTGCCTACGACACTTTAGTAGAATTAACAGTGCACATGAATGAAACAGGACATTATCGAGATGACAACCATGAAACAGATAACAACAACCCCAAAAGATGGTCCAAACCTCGCAAACGTTCTTTGCTTGAAATGGAAGGGAAAGAAGATGCCCAGAAAGTGCTAAAGTGTATGTACTGCGGTCATTCATTTGAATCTCTTCAGGATTTGAGTGTTCATATGATCAAAACAAAACACTACCAAAAAGTGCCTCTGAAGGAACCTGTTACACCTGTAGCAGCAAAAATTATCCCAGCTACTAGAAAGAAAGCATCACTGGAGCTTGAACTTCCAAGTTCTCCGGACTCCACGGCTGGGACACCAAAAGCCACAATCTCAGATAGTAACGATGCACTTCAAAAGAATTCCAATCCCTACATTACGCCAAATAACCGCTACGGTCACCAGAACGGTGCCAGCTATGCCTGGCACTTTGAGGCGAGGAAATCTCAAATTCTGAAGTGCATGGAGTGTGGAAGTTCTCATGACACTCTGCAGGAGCTCACGGCTCACATGATGGTGACGGGACATTTTATTAAAGTCACTAACTCTGCCATGAAAAAAGGGAAACCAATTATAGAAGCCCCAGCCACACCGACAATAACGTCCTTAGTGGATGAGAAGGTCCAGTCTGTGCCATTAGCTGCCACCACCTTTACATCTCCTTCCAACACACCTTCTAGTGTTTCCCCTAAATTAAACGTTGAGATTAAAAAAGAAGTAGATAAGGAAAGAGTAATTGCTGATGACAAAATGAAAGACAAAGAGAAGTCAAGTGAAGATGAGGAGAAGTATGATATCTCCTCAAAATACCATTACTTGACTGAAAATGACCTAGAAGAAAGCCCTAAGGGGGGATTGGATATATTGAAGTCTTTAGAAAACACGGTCACATCAGCTATAAACAAAGCCCAGAATGGCACGCCGAGCTGGGGTGGCTACCCCAGCATTCATGCTGCCTACCAGCTGCCTAATATGATGAAGCTGTCGTTGGGCTCATCTGGGAAGAGTACGCCCTTAAAACCCATGTTTGGAAACAATGAACTAGTATCACCAACTAAAAACCAGCCCTTAGTGTCTCCACCCAGCAGTCAGACCTCACCTGTGCCAAAAACAAACTTTCATGCCATGGAAGAATTGGTAAAGAAGGTCACTGAGAAGGTGGCTAAAGTGGAGGAGAAGATGAAAGAGCCCGAAGGAAAGCTTTCTCCACTGAAGCGTGCGACACCTTCGCCGTGCAGCAGTGAAGTCAGTGAACCCCTTAAGATGGAGCCCTCCAATGATGGTGGCTTTAAAAGCCAGCAGAACAGCCCAATTCCTCAGAGAGATGGTTGCAAAGATAGCCCAACTGTAGAACCTGTGGAAAATGGGAAAGAGCCTGTGAAATCCATTGTAGGTTCTTTAAGTAGCAGCACAGCCATCATCACTGACCACCCTCCAGAACAGCCATTTGTAAATCCACTAAGTGCACTGCAATCTGTCATGAATATTCACCTTGGCAAGGCAGCAAAGCCATCTTTGCCCGCTCTGGATCCAATGAGCATGCTTTTTAAAATGAGCAACAGTTTGGCAGAAAAGGCTGCAGTGGCCACCCCACCTCTACAGTCCAAAAAATCAGACCACTTAGACCGTTATTTTTATCATGTCAACAATGACCAACCCATAGATTTGACGAAAGGCAAGAGTGACAAAAGCTGCTCTTTGGGTTCAGCGCTTTTGTCATCCACATCGACATCTTCTGCATCTTCTTCATCTACAGTGACAACAGCAAAGACATCTGCAGTCGTGTCATTCATGTCAAACTCGCCGCTACGCGAGAATGCCTTGTCAGATATATCTGATATGCTGAAGAACCTGACAGAAAGTCACACATCAAAATCTTCCACACCTTCCAGCATATCTGAGAAATCTGACATTGATGGTACCACAATAGAGGAACCAGAAGAGAGTACACCAGCTCAGAAAAGGAAGGGACGTCAGTCTAACTGGAACCCTCAGCACTTGCTCATATTGCAGGCCCAGTTTGCAGCCAGCTTACGGCAGACTTCAGAGGGGAAATACATCATGTCAGACTTGAGTCCTCAAGAAAGAATGCACATTTCCAGGTTTACGGGACTCTCAATGACCACAATTAGCCACTGGCTGGCCAATGTGAAATACCAGCTCCGAAGGACGGGGGGAACTAAGTTCCTTAAAAATTTGGACACTGGGCACCCAGTGTTCTTTTGTAATGACTGTGCTTCACAGATCAGAACTCCTTCAACTTATATCAGTCATCTTGAATCGCATCTGGGTTTCAGGTTAAGAGACTTGTCCAAACTGTCCAGTGAACAGATTAACAATCAGATAGCACAAGCAAAGTCACCGTCTGAAAAACTGGTGACGTCCTCTCCAGAGGAAGATATCGGAACTTCTTATCAGTGCAAACTTTGTAACAGGACTTTTGCAAGCAAGCATGCTGTTAAACTTCATCTTAGTAAAACACATGGGAAGTCACCAGAGGATCATCTTCTGTATGTTTCAGAGTTAGAGAAGCAGTAGCATTTGCTTTTGATTAAAATAACTGTAATTTGCTTTGAGGAAAACTGTCAAAGACGCCTTAAAGCTACTGTTTAGTTCTTGGCACATGTTCTTATTTTAACTCCAGAATCGCTCTGGGCTGAACTGTTTTGTATAACTGTACAGTGTTTAAATAGAGGTGCATAATCAGCTGTTGTTACTGGTAAAATATGAAGGTTAAAATGCAGTGGTAAGTGTTTGGAACTTTGTGTAAATTGGATTTAGTTGCTGTGCATCCCTCTGATGCATCAAGCTGCATGCATTAACAGACAGTTTAATTAAGCATTTATAACTAATTCTGGTGCACTTTTTCATGTGACCTAAGTGTGCTGGTATTTCTCACCCCATAATCTTTAGCCCTCTGAGTACTTTGAAGCACTTTTGCATTAATTTGGTAAAAAATGTAAGGATATGCTTTTTTTTAGACCCTTACTAGCTTAGTTCTGATTACTAATATGAACCTCCATTTATGCAGAGGTGTCTCACACCTTGAAATTTAAAAATATAATTTTCACATTGAAACATAGATGTATATATTGTATAGATTTCAAAATCTCTTATGGAAAATGTGATTGTGATTAATGCCATTTTTTTTTAGCAGCAGCAGGGTTTGTACCTGATAAGCCCCAGGTATAAACTTTACCTATATATAGTGTATATTTCATTTTTTTTTAGATCTAATGGTTTTTCCTTTAACAATCAAACATTGTAAATTATGTGATAAAAGATACCACAGATAGCATTTATAAAGTATTCAGAAACATTATTCTTAAAGCAAAGTATGTTTTGCTTTGTTTTGCTATACAGTACATCTATATTAAGAGAGGTTCATGTTTAAATTATACATATTTATTAGTGTTGCTATCATTTGTTTGGGTTTTTTTTGTTAGTTTTGATTTTAGTATTTTTTTTAATTGTCTGAAGAAACAGAAGCCACGGACTGCATTCCTGGCATGCATTCTAACTGTTTTGCACAATATGACTTTTAAAGGTATTTATTATTAAAAAAATAAAAAATAAAATAAAAAAAGAAAAATTCAAAATAAACTCAGTGCTCAAAGGGTTAAATCTATTTGAAAAACTTGTACTGTATTTCCTAAACATTGATAAAGCCTTTAAAATGTTTGTACTGTAATACTTTGCTTAAAAAGTTATGAGGCATTCTGTGATATAACCTCTTTTACTTATTTATAAGCGCTCTTGGTTGTTATTTCCTATTGTAGAATGCCTTTTTATTTCAATTGGTAACTTTCTGTTTTGTTCTGCCTAATTATTCTCCCAAGATTCCATACTGCAGCTTTATCTTTAGGCATATGAAAGGTAACCCGTGGTTACCAGCACACTAAGTGATTCTGTTCGTCTCCATTTTTGGCAGTTAATTTGCAGAAGTAACTGACAGCTGACACCATATGAGAATCTATGTATAAAATATTGGCATGTAAACAGCACAGACACTGTAATGCACTCTGTGCCCTGTTTTGTTGTTGACAATGAAGCACCATTATATGACTCTTCATATAACCTTTTTTTCTACAGCAGCATTAAAATTGTCTTTTTGCTATAATTTTGTGTTGCGTTCACAATTATGTCTGAAATGTGCTACGACTAACGAGCACATTAAAATTAAATTGTATGCTATCTGTTTATGACTGAAGCTTGAGTAGGTTTCTTCATCTGCCAGGTGCTGGCAGTCAAAAGCTGCACATAAATCACTGGAGTTTTAGTGAACTTTAGCATTTAAAGAGCAGGGTAGCACTTATTCAAAGGCTGCATTAACAGAGTTTTTTCCCCCAGAAGAGATAAATGAGCGTTATAACTCCCTTTTAAGCATCAGGTAAGGCTGGCTGTGGAGAGGGGGGTTAGCAGCAGTGCATGGCAAAGCAAATAGGTGTTTTGCTGGGAGTTCAGACTCAGGCAGCGGTTCCTCCTGAATGCATTGAGCAGTGTCTGCACCCGAGGGTGTTCCACAGCTCCAAGAATCCCTTTCCACCTACCCGGCATTTCCAAATGACAGGAGAAGGAACCTGAGGCCGATGGTTTCAACTCGGTGGTTTTGAAGGGAGCTCTTTTCTGGCCCTGTGCTGTGGACAACATTCCCGGCAGGTAGAGAGGGGGAGAGGAGTGAAGAGACACGCCAAAGAAAAGCAAACAATCTGGAGCATTTATATGATAATGACAGACTTTTACTGGTGTTGATAGGTCATCCCATCAAAACCATTAAAAACCACTTGCATTTCCAAACACCTATATTACTATGCATGTAAGTAATGTCTTTTGCCAGTCAGGTGAATTCTGAGTGCAGGGACGGTTACATGGGAACCAAACCCACCATGACAGCACCTCAGCGTCCTGAGTGAGAACCACCATCCGAATGTCAAATGTACAGTTTCCTTTCCTTTTAAAAAAATACACTGTCTTCCAGTAAGCAAGTAGTTGAATCTTTGGTTCTCTTTGTCTTTCAGTCTCTCTTTCCATTTTTCCATCGTTCTCTGTAATGTTAAAGGCCAGTACCATGTCTCAAAAATGTGTTGGATTGTTCTGTTCATTCTACAGCAAATGCTGCTAAGTGGACCAAGTGAATGGGATCAGGGCTTTGGGCTTTTTCCTCCTCTTTTGGCTCACACTTGTGTCTGATTTTAAGGTCATTTGTGTGTCAATGTTTATGGGCTCAGCTCAAATTCCAGCAGTAAAATCACAGCAGTTTTACTGGCTGACTGTACCATCCCAGGAGTCCCTCACTTCGCGAGGAAAGGGAACCTGGCTGGCTGAAGTCTTCCCTGGAGCCTCCCAGGTGCCTGTGCACATTTTTTACAAATACATGATCTCAGTCTAAACCCAGCCAAACTTTTTACCTCTACAGCAGAAAATTCCTCTTTTGAAAATTATAACAGCTTAAATATAGTATTTGGTTGCAAACCAGAAATTCACACATAAGGAGACTGGCAGATTATTGCATATATTGTCAATCAATGTATTTTTAAGATGCACCATTGACTTATAATAGTAATGCTCAAAGCTCTGTACGCAATACTGTTATCTGGGACACAGGAGGGAGTAAAAGCAAGAGCCTGCAGAGTCTGCAGGGTTCTTTCCACTTACTCTTAAAATACAGGCAGGGGATCGGATGATCTGATGCAACCTCATGATCTGATAAGAATCGTTCCTGGGCCTTACTTACCTAGCTCTGAAAGTGCAGTGAGGTGCACCAGGTACAAATGCACGGAGTGTCCAGATCTGCTAGCGAGCTCCAGAAAGGACTTTTTAATATGCTTCTTATAATGTACTTGAAACTTTGCAAATGAATGGGTGGTCAGGATCTGAATATCACAAATTTATTAAAATAAAGTTCAGCTTGCATTTCAGAATCTCCAGGACTGGCATACCAATGTGATTTCACATTATAAAGAATTTAGAGAATCAATGAACTAGAATAATGTTCTTTTCATCCATACACTGGTATGTATATTGGCATGGTAACTATTAGTGCTAACCAAATCACCAACCTAGCTGTGTTAAGATAATTTTTTTCCTATTAGACAAACATGAAGGTATAAATGCAGGATTTTAAAATAAGCATCTGACTTCCAACTTTTGCATTGCATATGATATTTTATTTAGAAATATGCAGATCAAGTGCAAGAGAAAACAAAATGCCTCAAGAAAGAGGTTAAAAATGAAATTGTGATGGGTGAGAAAAGCTTTAAATCACAGGTGTATAAAGGTGACCCTGGTCTAACCCCACCCAAGTAGTGGCTTGTTGCAGCATACTGTATATCTTCCAGCCATCACATTTACGCAGTATCTTAAAATAACATTTGTGATAAATGTGCAATTTAACTAATTTATGGTGCTATGATGTGCTCAGGGCTACATGCAAGATGAAAATCTTAAATGGAGCTTGAACAGCTCACTTCACAACAAGAAATCAATATGCCAGATCTTAGAGAGCTGTTCACTGGAGTCAACATTTAGCAAAAAAATATAAAAAAATTCAGGGAATGTATCTTTAAGTTTTAGTGAGTAGAAAATTTAAAATCAACTGAAATGTGACTTTTAAGCTAGCGTAAGGAACTGTTTTTGAAACCAAAATCTATCTAGAATCTTCATTATATTTTATTTTTGTATTAAAATTGAAAGTATATTATTTTAATTATGCAGGTGCTTTTGTGGTAACCACTATGTGCAATTTTTTATCCAAACCAAGGCAGATTAGTGTTATCAATATGGGAATTATCTGTTGCATTTAAATATGGCTATGTATTTTGCTATATAAAGCTAAACATGATATGACTCTGCATGTTATGACAGCAAAAAAATCAGGCTATACTTTGAGATTTAAAAAAATACTGGCATGTATTGAACGGAAGAACCTTTTTTAATTTTGCAAGTTCTTATTTCAGCTGCAACAGAAAAAATAAGGAAAAGTGGTGCAAGTGGAACAGAGATGACTGGTAATAAAGCTCAATTTAATTAATAAATTTTGTATTTTAAAGTATGCCTCCAGAGAGCCTTATATGTTTCCTAGAAAAATATCCAGTTATTAGGATCACTGCTGCCTGCTTTGTTTGGGTAACTTTTTGTTACAAGAATATGCTGGGGCTTTGCTAGGTGGTCTGTTACCCACACTGCTCCACAGAGCTGAAATACAGGGAATGGTCATAAAACTGGACTTTATTAAGGAAAGTAGAAAAAAAAAAATCAAGATTGCCAGCTTTTTAAAATTCCCTGGATTGTCCTGTTAGCCAGGGATGAAATAGCACTTAATACTTGATTGGATAGTTACTGTTTTAGCTTGGAAATACAAATGTGTAACTCCCTTGAGTATTACTAGTAAACACATACAGTCTCCAGGAAAAAAATCCAGTAAATTCTCTTCTCCTGGGACTCTGTGCCAAGATGTGCCTTCCAGCCCTTGTTTGACCTGCTGTAGGTAAATGAGAGAACGAGAAATAATTATGGAACTGCCATCTCGGAACATGAAAGTGGCTCTGTTGGTCGGGGTGTGGTAACAGTGAATTTTGTTGAGTTTTCAGTAATTATCCTGTAATAATGAAAGGCTTGTATATGTTTAAGACTATAATATTACAGCCCTCATTGAAAGAGTATTTGCATAAGAAGTCAATCTTTTACCAGTGAAGAAAGAAGGAATCAGGGTCATTTACAGAAGCGAGTGGAATTATGTATTAACGCATCATTATACATGTCTGAAACCATTGGCATAATCGGTGAGGTTACAGTCTGTTTTCAGGCCTTGGTTTGGGGCAATAATTTTAACTAAATGTTCGGCATGAAAAAGATGACTAAGATTTACTAACAAGTAGCCTGTGCTATGTTCATTATCTAGTATGTACACAAACACGGCAGTGGTGCTCCATAAATTCATTTTTTTACATGTAAAAACAATCTTCCTTTATGCATCATATCCAGCTTCTGTGTGAGGGTAGCGGTTTGTTTGTTTGTTTTTCATCACCATATAACAACATATTCGTGGGACACATTAACTTCCTCAGCAGCTGTTGCTTGGTTCACTTTGCCTTATTTATAGCTTGAAATGCACTTCTGGTTAAATAATCTTTTAAGAGAATTAAAATCAGATAGACTTTTTGGGATAGATGGATATGTCCAGACCACTCATCAAGCTCATATATATAACCTTTATTGAAATGAAAATACCCTACTGCAAATCATACTTCCATAGCTCTGTGCCTATCTTTCACTGTGGGAGTGCTTAAAAAGGAAAATTAAAAGTTACAACCCAAGGCAGCTATGCCAAAAAAAGGAATTTTTGAGTAATAATATAGCAAGATATTTTGTGTATATCATGCTCTTAAAATTCTTAGCCTGTTTCAAGCAATAAAAAAAAGGTTGTCTTAGAGCAAGCAGAAAGGAGTTAAAAATTGCAAGGCCAGCCCCGGCCCCGTTCCTTGTCCGGGGGCTGGGGTGTGTGGTGGAGCTCCCAGCTGACAGGGATGTCCTAAATTGATGCTGTGCCCCCCATGTCACCCGCTGGCCTTCCCTGGAGTCACACTAGGGTGAAGACGTGCACTTCTTCTCCCGTACACTTAAATTTTGCAAGCAGCATAGTGGACTTTGTAACCAAATAGTGAGCTAATTTTCTGATGACTTACCTCGTGATGCCTGAGGTAAGGACTGTGGTCACAAGGGAAATGAATTTCAAATGATTTGGCACTGTGGAAAAGCCTATATTAGACCTGTCAGCCCCGTTCCACTCCCTGTGGAGATGATAGTGTCCATCTTTTTTTTTTTTCTTTTTTTTTAATATCAGAAATATAAATGGAGAGAGAGAAACTTTTAAAACTTCAGTATGAATTAACAGAGAAAAATTCTTCTCTGTTAAGCTTCAACATATCAAATTTATTCTTGCATGGTAAAAAACTGGGGACATGTTTATAGCCATCAGAGTTGTGAGTTAGTGACCTTTCTAGCCAAGTGAAATGAAATTACTTGAAAATGGAATTCTTTTTAATTGGCACGTTTGTAGGTGGTGGGGAAGGGAAGAGAAGGGGGTTTGCCAGAGTGTGTGTGCAGCGCACTGCCCAAGAGGAGCTGTAAAAAAAAGCCTGGAGCCTGTGCTCAGCTGTAAACCTGGGTAGGGAGGGAGAATGAGGTAGGTGTGTCAGGAAGCGGAGTCATATTCTTGGCTTTTTTTTTTCTCTCTAAACTGGAGGTAAAGTCACTGCAGTTACGCCTCAGTGACCATGAAACCGAGTCGGCAGAAGCTGAAGGACTCCGCTCCTGAAAGCCTCATCAGGACTTGTCATCGCTCTAATGAATATCATTTAAATTGCTTTGTATATTGGTGGAGTTTGGATGTCGATTTAATTTGTGCATGTGTTTGAGTTCTTCTGCTTGGCTAGGCTAACAGAGAGCAACAGCCTAATGAAAAGTGAGTTGGTGACAGCGTGATGAGCCCCAACCCAATCAAATGTGTTTGAAGGGCTGTTTTGACAGGGATCTTAAAAGTAGATCTAGAAAAGAGGAGTAGTGCTTCAGTTCAGTACCATTGTTTCAGGCTAAGATTACTGCTTTTTGTACCTCTGAATGGCTGAACATTTTCTGTGTGCATTCTGGCTTGTGCTAAAACATGAATCCATCATGGAATTGTCTTTAGAGGAGGCCAGAAGAATGAGCTTCCCAATTAAACGTCTCTAGAAATTACTGGTGTTCAAAAAATGCATTAAAATAAAGTCATTATTGAGGTACACAGGAAGCAAGAACGGCCTTAACCAGGGGTTACAGTGTCCATCTCCATCTCTGTGTTGCACAGGGCAGGCTGGCAGAGCAGCAGCAGATTAACACTGGAGAGCAGGGGCCGGCCAGGCAGGGCCAGCCATGGACTTCTCCACATTAATTCCCATTTTCCGTGCTGGGGAGTTGAGCATGCAATGTTGCAGAGCTGCAGGGAAGGGCAGAGCAGATGGAGAAATCCTGCAGAATGTATTGCAGTCCTCCCCGGGTACTGGAGAGAAGCTGAGAACAAGAAGAACTGACCCAGTGTGGTTCATTCTGGCTGTGGGGAGGTAGGTGGCTGGGACTGAGCAAGCCCTTCTCTCCTGGAGGCTGTGGCTATGAGGAGGAGGCTCCCCGGAGGGCACAGCCAGGCTGATACAAGAAGGGCTTGGCCTCAGCACAGCAGGGAAGCCAAATCCTCCAGGTGGCTGGGACAATGCCCTGACCACACACAAATCTACCTGAGTACCGTACCAGTACCGTACCATCACAGGGGGATTACTACAACTGAGTAAAACAGCCACATCAGCCCTATAAATGGTGCTAACGCTTCCAATCTCCAAGAAAATGTTCATGTTTTGCCTCTTACAGATTTAACTGGAAGGTAAGGGAAAAACAGGGTCTTGATTTTTTATTTCTCATGAAGATAAATCAATTTCCAAACCAGAGCTGCTGGCAAGGGGAGAAATGGAGACTGGCACTTCTCCATGCTCTCTGAAGGCAGCAGAGCACCCTGACACAGTTGCCTGCACTCCAGAGTGTTTCAAAATGAACCCTGGGATCCCAAGTGCTAATAAAACAAAACAAACAAAAAAAAAGGAATTTTAAAATTTCACGTGAAACTCAACAACAGAAAAAAACTGTGGGAGGGAAACTGGGTTGCAAGAAAAATCTACAGTCCAGATACTCTTATCTAAGAGATGATTAATACATCAGATAAATTGTTCAGCAATGGTTCATGCAAACAGACCCTCCATAATTCTGCCAAAGTCAGTGAGATCAATGTGCTCTGCTGAGTGATTGTGGCACTGACCACTCAAAAGAAAGCACCTAAGGGCAGCTGTAACTTATGCTGATTTCATAGCCCTCATGATTTCAAAATATATGAGATTCTCCAGCTCCCTCTGAACGAAATCCATGTATAACTCTCAAGAGATGCTTGCTCCTGTTTTGGGAGAGAACATGACCCTTTCCTTCTTCATTGGCCCAGATTCTGTAAATGCCATATGCCTCTTTTTTTATGTGATAAATGTTTTAATACAACCGTCACCTCCAGACAGACAAGTTACCATCAATAATTTGAATGACAAGCCTTCTTAAGTATGCCTCTTAATTTCAATGTAAGATTTGGCAGGGTATGAGAACACCCAAAAACCCAAAAGAAAAGAATTATGTGATAGAAAATGTATGTAAATCTCCATCAATAAGTTATTATACTAAAAAAAAAAATCCCCCCAAAAAACCCCACATAAATTCAAAACGTGTTTGAGTATTTAATGTTAAAAACATAAATTAGGTATTGAAGAAGCACAAAGCACCCACTTGTACTTCCTTAATAGGGCTTTTATTAAAGGCTCTAGAAGAGATTCTAAGGAGAGAGAGATCAAAACAGCGTGCTCATCAGCCATGCTATATTAGCAGCTTCTCAGGAAGCACTGAACAGCAGGCAAAGCATCATCAACCCACAGGTGCAGACACATCAGCCTGTAAACGGCTCTGATCCCACAGAAACCCCCGGCACGTGGAATACTCCCTCTTAGCCTGGCTCCTCAATCTGGAGCTGCTTTTACCCCCATTCTGCTGGGCTCAGGCAGAGCTGGGCACACTCCTCTCCTGGTCAGTTCGGCTGTCACGTTGTTCTTGCCCTCCTCCCAAAGCCCTGTGGAGGCCTCTTCCTGTGTTTTCCTGCAGAGCTGCTCCGCCCTCTCTCCTACGAGGCTCTTGGAGGGACGGCAAATGCCGCAGAGTCATCAGAGACACCCGGTGCGGGACCACTGAGCTCTTGCCCCCGTCCCCTCTGCTCCACCGGGCTGTCCCCAGGACAGAAGCGTTCTGCTGGGCACCCTGGCAGTCCTGAAAAGAGCAGGGAGGGTCTGGTGGCCAAGCAGGGAGATTTTGGATCTGGTCAGACATACAGCAACATAGGCAAGTACCCAGAAATGAAATACTCTGGAGAGTAGCTAAAGCATCTGTGCTACCACTCTTGGCTAACAGAGCCCACATAGGTGCTGCTCGCCATCTGCTCAGCCTCCCAGCTGCAAGCCCTCTCCTGGAGCTGGACACCACAGTATTCCAGCAGCTAGAGCATCCCAGCTTCTGCAGCCCAGCAGTCAGAATTCTCTTTTCCATGCACATTCTGCCCTGTTCTAGAGAGGCCTTTCCACAGAGCTGAGCTGCTCCCTGAATCTTAGCATGCTTTTTTTTTCTGAACCTAGGCAGTGGGAGGCTCCCCAGCACGACTTGGGCCAGAGCTCACCAGCCCTTGTGCCTGCTGAGGAGCTCTAGAGCTCAGCTCACCGTGTCTCACCTGCAGGTCAGCAGTAGCCAGGGAGTTTGGCACTGCTCAGTTGGCAGAAATTTCTGTTCTTATTGAGTTGATAGGAGTTGAGGTTTAGAGAATATTAGTGATTCTTTAATGGGATGTGTGGGTAATTTGCCTAATGTCACTGCCCTCTCAGCTTACCTTTTAGCTGCTCATGTGTATTTGTTGGGTTTTATAGCCTTCAATGAGGAAGATATGTCCTGTGATTTGTTATCTGAGTTGCTGGAAGTTTGACTCACAGATTTGTCAAAGAACTCTTACCTTCATTTTAATATTCAGACTGAGCTAAAGGCTACTCTCTCTGTTAATTTTAGCATGTTTTACTCCTGTTACTTTGGCTAGCGCCTTTTTAACAGTGGCTACACAGCTCTGCTTTTCCCCCACTGTTTGCTTTCAGTCAGTTCTGTTTTCCTG
This sequence comes from Bombycilla garrulus, assembly GCA_013400315.1. Taxonomy (NCBI): domain Eukaryota; kingdom Metazoa; phylum Chordata; class Aves; order Passeriformes; family Bombycillidae; genus Bombycilla; species Bombycilla garrulus. The sequence goes on along the minus strand of VXBU01017605.1, from coordinate 1,004,361 downwards.
AAATGGCTTTGCTTTTTTGAGATGTGGACAGGAAAAAAAGTTTTTAATAGAATTTTAAAATGTCTCTGCTCTTTCTTGTTTTTCTAAGTCATACAATAAGATTGTCTCTACAACAGCTCACAAAAGAAGCTTTTTTATTGTTTGTTGTTGCTTTATTGCTGTTAAGGCAAAGTAGTGGGTTGATGTGGCAAGCAGGTGGCATGACACTAAGTATACATGACAGTATATATGTAATACCATTTTCTTTAAGGAAGCTTGTATGCTATTTCTCATTGTTGAGCTAAAGGTCAGGGTGTCAGGTGACTTCTGCAGCAAGAAAAAATTCTCCAAGCTGCAAAACTTCTGCTGAAGTTGGTGACATTAAGAAAAATGGAGGCAAATTGGAGAGAATCCAGAAGAGATCAAAAAGAATGATTAGAGGTTTTGCTAAAGTGACCTATGAGGAAAAGTTAAAAGTATTGGATTTGTTTGTTTAGTCTGGAAACAAGAAGCCTGAGTAGGAACATGATAATAGTCCTTATCTATGCTTTAAAAAGTTGTTATAAAATAGGTGGTGATCAAATGTTCCTTGTGTCAACCAGAGGCAAGACAAGAGTGTCCTTAATCAGTTCAGCCTGGCAAGGGGCATGGAGATGAGATTATAAGGGGAACACAACTCTACCTACCAGTTAAGTACAGCGCATCTTGTGGAGGAGGAGGAGTGGAGGCACCGGCCCTGAACCCTGCGAGGAGCTGACGTGGGTGTTCCTGACTTATTTGTGCTGCAGGATACCAGGAGCTGAACTCAGGGCTCCTGTAACCTGCAGTCCTATCTGAACACCTCAGGTGTGCAGCATGGCTGTTGCAGAGAGTACTTTTTTTTCTCTGCAAGTTTGTGTCTGTTTTCCCGCCATGCACTGGCAGTGACTATTTTATTTTAACTGAGTTTTCACTTCTGTCATCAATTCAGACCATCAGGCTTTTCTTGTGCTGTATAGGAGGACAAAGTAGCTCTCTCTCTCAGAGCAGAGGGAAGGACCTGGGTGGCTTGGTGTCGTTGCCTTTGCTAACCAGCTCTGACAGGCAGTGAACACCCCACGTTTTGCTGTTTCACACCCTGATTGCCCTCTGTGCCCAGCTGAGGCTGCACTCTTTGGAACACTCATAGGTAGAGTTACTTTAGACACAGCTCTGGGGTTTTTTTGCCAACAAAGGTGTTAAGTTTTTGGCATCAATTGTATGACTGAGCTGCTTGCAGCTGGAAAAAGGGACTCTTCACTCCTTCTCATTAACAGCACAAACCTTTCCAGTGTTCCAGAGCAGACCTCAGGTTTCTCAGATGAAGTTCATTCTCTCATTCACTCTCGTAATGCACACATTGTGCAGATAACAGACAGCACCATTTAACCCTATAATATGTAGTGCAACATATCCCGCAGTACAGCTGGAGTCCTAGTTACTCCTCAGGGAAGCCTATTATAGCAGCACAATCCCGTGTATCAGTAATAAAGTGTTTCAGAGATTCATAGGAATGTTAATAAGTTTGAGATAAATACGGCATGTTAACGTTTGGGCCCTGTTACTAAATTTTGCTTTAATTTAGTCCTCACTGCTCTATTTTCATCCATTGCTCACAGTTTCATTGGGCTTTTCCAAGAACAGACATGGAGAGCAGGATTTAAGTGCCAAAACAGATACTTAAGGCTGCCCAGGATCTCCTGAGGCCTCCAGAATATCTGCAGGGGGTGGATATATGTGAAAAAGGACACATGGGAGGTCCCTGCCCTGTCAGGGAGCAGCTGAAGCCCAGGTGAGTCTCTGCCACCCCTGGTGCAGCTCAGCCAGGGGCAGAGCACCTGATGCCCCTGTACACAGGGTTCCTCTAATTCCTGCTGTGAATTTTGGCCTTGCTCCTTAGTGAACAATGTATTCAGTTGTTACACTTGACTGTAGGCTTGTTCTGTAAGGAAATACCTCCATCTGCTTCTCATACAATTTTTAGAACATTTAGGATGTTCTGTTTTTAACAGACTTTGGCCAGAGAACTTAAGAATAGTTTGTGGTGTGTAAAAATTATGAGGGCTGTCTTGGTCTTTTGTCTTGGTTGTTTTTTTGTTTCTTTTTCTTCTTTTCCCCCTCTCTCTCTCTTTTTTAAATATGTACAGGGTTTGAGAGTTTTTATACGCCCTTAAATATTCCATCTCTCTCCCTTGTACCCTTCTCCTTCAGTGAAGGGCCTGCAGAGATGCCCTTTGCAGAGTCCCACTTCCCAGCAGGGAGAGTTTAGGCTCAAGGATGTAGGGATGTCTTCAACAGCAGCAATAGTTACACACAGTCACCTTTTCATCACAAACCAGGCCAGCAGCCAAAAGACCATTTACGTGTGCTGTGAGGAAGGGAAAGGCCGGGGGCTGGGGAAGAGAAAGATCTGCTTAAAGTGCGTGCAGGCCATACAGGAGCCTGTAGGTCTGTACGGGCTCTGGCAGGGGAGGAACTGGGTTAATTGCCAGAAGCCATTGCTTGTAGCATGGCTAACAGTGGACCAGTTAACAGCGGGAGAAGAAACAATTGAAATAACGATTTTTCTGGGTTTTTATATTTTATTTTAAATTTTTTTTTTTTTAGCTGAAGAATTAAAATTACAGCTAAAGGCCAAAACTCATTATTTGAGTTACTAAATGTCATTCCAAGATTGGTTATTGCTCAATGACTGATGCCTCCTCTGCATAGCATGTTTGATTCTATGCACAGTAACTGTGGGTCCTGAGCCGTGCCTACAACCACCCTACCTGAGAAATGATGGCTTTGCCACACTTAAGGTCCTTTGAGAGGATAGCGCAGAAGGGCAAAGATGAGAAAATGTATTTACTTTGATACATTTCAATGAAAAATGAAATGAGTTGCTGCCTTCTTGCAGAGTATTGCCCCTAAGCTTCTGCCAAGGCTCTTTGTGGTATAAATGGGTCTTGTCCTGGGGCAGAGCCTGAGCCCTGCAGGCTTCCTGCAGCTGCAGATCTGCTTCACTTGGGCTCCCTCCTGTTTTGCTCACCTCCCTGCCCACCTCTGTGTGTCCTAACCTGTACCTTTATGTTGTCCCATATTGCTAAGGGTATGTTTTATGAAAACAAAAACAGTTAATTTTTTTTTAAAGAGATACAGTGTTCCAGCATTAAAAATAACACAAACTAATAGGGGTTACAGGAAATTAAATTGTTTTAGTTTTCTTCTCTTGGGTGTATTGTATATCATGACCCTCCTGCCACTAGCAAACCTACTGTTAAATCCATCAAAATTGATCTATTTTTAGCTATTCATTTTATGTATATTCATTTGAACAGAACATTTATTTGGCTTAAATTTTATTTTTGGTGGTGGAATGTATGTTCCAAATGCAAGCACAAGCGATTTGCTGGGATTTAGTTAGGAGGAATGTGGAATGTTAGTTTACAAAGATAATAACCGAGCTATTAAAGCCAACAACCCCTTTTAAAGCAAACATACCATTAAAATATAGGAACAGTTTATAGTGTAAATAAAATTGAGGATATGGATTATTTAAAGATAAAAATTTTAGGGGTAGCTATGAGAAAGTTGAATAAAATATATTTAATTGCACCACTCTTTTTTCTAAAGTGAACTTCAAAAATGCAAATAAAGGATGATAGTTTATGGGCAGGGGGAGACAGCTACACAGACAGTGATGTTAGAAATCCATTTTACTTATGGAAATGTATAATAGTGATTTGACTTTTATTTTCTAATCTGAATCAGATTTCAGGGGAAAAAATTATGCCTAAACTCCTAAGTGGCAGAATTTATCTTGCTTGTGAATCCATACAGTGGAAAGAGAAGCAAGACATTTGCTTCTAGATCATTCTCCTTGTCTGAATGACAGATACAATAATTCCCTCTATTAGCCAGATCCATTGTCTTTATTTTGCACAGAAGTACTGTATTGCTGAGGTAGACTTCCACTGCTATGCATATTTTAAGGGTTATTTGGCAACACAAGTAAAGCTAAAAGTAGCCTCTTAATCTAATTAATTGACATTTCTGAATCTTGCTTTCACAACAACACATGGTTTCATGTTCTGGGTTTTAGCACTTGTCAAGCTTTTTTGGAGAATGTTTTGGTCAGAATGACAAGATAATTTGTGACTGAGGCTCCAAGCTAGAGGAGTGTTTAAGGCTATAATGATTTATTATCATCACAGAATAACAAAATTTACAAAGCGTTTCATCAGAATTTTTGAAATAAGTTTGCCACCGTGGTAGAAGCATGCGGGGAGGGGGAGTCTTCCTACCCAAATGCCAGTGTGACTTATTTGTAATAATCACAATGCTAAATTTATTCTGGAGCTTTTCTTGACAGACTTGCAGCATGGTTAGAAAGACAAGAGGTGAGGGAATTGTAACAACCAAGAAGGTAAAACTCTGCCTTTTTTTAAACAAACACTCTGTGGCCAAAATAAAAATATGTGCTTCATGCAATAAAAAATATATATGTAGCCATATTAAACTATCAGTGCTAACATCCTGGCAGGAGAGAATAGAAACAGTCACACCATAAAAAGTTTAAAACAGTGAGTGTCTGTGCTTTTGATGCTCAGAAATGCATACGAAACTATTTTCTTGAAGGATAAAATTGGTGATGTTACTGAGTGACAGTGCATTAGTGGGGCTGGCATTTGTGGACTTTCAGGCAACTGCTATAAAAAGAAATAATGTAACCACACTAATTTTGACTTCATCTTGATTCTCTGCTAAGTGAGCTAAGGATGCCAGACTTTGAGACAAAATGTCTGACTCTGAACGTGCAGCTTTTCCACTTATTCTCTGTGTTTCTATAACTTATTATGTAATTAAATACCTTGAAACCCTAGGCATTGGTTAGTTTAGACAAAGTTGTGACAGTTATTTGACTTCAGAGGCTGGGAATAGAAGCCACTTCTCCAATGCCCTAAAGTGATTTTGAGGCTGTTTTGTTTGACTATCAAACACATACCTTTCCAGAGCAAGCTTTTTTAAAGATGCAGTCATAGCTCGCTGAGGGATGAGGTGAGTAGTTAAAGTGTTTGGCAGCAAAGTGTGTGTAACATTGTTTAGTAATAACAAAGACAATATCTCCCAGCGTCAGCGAGCCCTGTGTCTCAAAGGATCACAAGATTGTTTCTCGTAGAAATTAGCTTTAATTATTGTATGTATTTACAAGGCACAGGCAATGCAGTATCCGTGTGCCCTTTCCAACAACCAGTACGTGGTGAGCTAATGGAAGGCAACTTCCAAGCTGGCACAGGGAGTGACCCCTTGGGTTCCAGGCGTTCCTTTTTTTTTCTTTCTTTTCTTTTTTCTTCTTTTCCCTTTTCACAGAGCTACTCAGGCACTTGCATTTAGTGAGTTGGAATGTAAAAAGATGTGTCTCACATCTCCTACAAGAGCTTGCCAGATTCAGGCTCTGATGGATTTCTGGCAAGAGTCAGTTCCGGAGCTGAGGACCCACCACAGAGAATATCTATTTATTTAAGCTATTTATAGAATTTCTAAAGAACTCCTCACTGTATTATCTCAGCATGTCACAGAAATTAAAGGTACACCATAAATTAAAGGTGTACCACCAGCATCCAGCACTGCCTGCCAGCAGGTCCTGCAAGGCCTGAGCATGGTGTTCGTGGCTGGGGACAGGCAAAGGTGTGTGGTCACGTTGTGCTGGATGCCATGTGGGGCTGCAGCAGTAACAAGCTCAGAAGGCAGATGGGTCTGTTCCCCACCAGCCAGAGCTTCTGCAGGGTTCAACAGTCAGCTCAAAAGGAAGTTTATTGTCATAGCGGGGCCTATTAATTAAACATATGGTAATCACTGAATTAAATCTGGATAGATGATGAATGGATGCAGTCTTCTAGCAGATGAGTAAGAATGAGAGACCTAAGGTGACAACCCTGCTGCAGGCAGCACAAGGAAAATTATTGTAGGCAGTGCCATACCAAGCTGCCCCATAAATTTTGCTGTGTGCTTCCTGTTGTTTCTGTGTTTCTTGTTTGTGTAGGGAGATCTTGGCCCATCTAATATTGAGTTCAGTCCCAAACAGAAAAAAACATGCCTGCATGCAGGCTCAACGAGAAGCAAATAGGTGGTTGGAAGTTCTCCACCTTGCAGTCTGTAATTGTTGAAGTCACACTGTGTGCATCTCGAGGAACACTCCTAGATCTGTGGTTCCCATGGATCTGACAGGTACACTGCTGAACATGGGATTTGCAGCACTTCTCCAGTGGGAAACCTTACACAGCCATGGCAGCAGAAGGTTAAGTTATTTAGCTGTAGTTACAAAGCCGTCTCCTCCTTTTTTTTCTGCTGCCATGAAAGTCAGCTGTATATACTGATTAAAGATGTGAAAGCAGTTGATTAGTCTGAGGATCAGCATTTTGTTCAGCTTCTGTTCATTGTCACAGGAAGGCAGTCACACCTCTCCCCTTCTCTTTTGTACCCCAGAGCAGTTCATGCCATGACCAGCAGCAAAGGGGGGTTCTCTATACCTGAGCAGTAAGGAAATTGCTAGAGCTGCCATTGAACTACCTTCCCAATGATTTTTCCCAGAAAGGAAGTTCAGAGACTAGGTCATAATTGGTAGACTCATTAGTATTAAATTATGTGGGTTTTAGTAGGGGCCAGACATTCACTTGTTTAAATGTAGCTGGCGTTTTAATGCCTCTCTGAGGGAATGTAATACGTACTGCAGAGGCAATACATACTGACTTTTATTGGTACTGACCAAACTCTCAGATGGCTGTGGCACCTGCTTGTGTCCATGCTTAAGGCTTGTGTGGTGGGTTGATTCTAACAGTTTAGAAGCAGAATGGGAGAGCTGAGACATCCCCCTTTTTACCCCCTCTCCTGTTTTGCTTCTGCCTCTGAAAGACTGAGAGCCTCTTTCAGGAAGCAGTGTGAGTGTGTGTGTCTTCCCGGGTAAGGAAAACAATAGCTAAAAGTAGTAACTATGTATAGGGAATGTAGTATGGTGTTTGATGTTTGAAAAGTCATGTGGCATTTTAGCTTGGTCATGTTCCTTGGGAACAGCTGCTTCATATCACCGTGAAACTGTACTGCAGCATGGTAGAACTGTGGCTGGCTGGAAACACTACATCAATACAAACAAAGAAATTTGCATTTAATGGAACTTGAGGTCACTAAAAGATCTCAATTATTATATGTTTTATCATATGTTTTAGCATAAACTTCCTAGATGAAAAAAACCTCTCACACCCCACATCCTTTGCAAACTGTGTTGTTACTGCATATGAAATATGCCTAAATTATCCAGTGACACCTGTTGTTTTTATTAAAATAAACTGATTATGAATCAATAGAACCTTTGCCAATGACTGATCTGTTCCTTTCTGGGCTTTTACTAATACTTTTTCTCAGAGTTTCTGTATATCCATTTGGCTCAACATTAGATATTTTATGATCAATTGATATTCAGTTGGTTTTTTTTGGTTTTTTTTGGTTTTTTGGGTTTTTTTTTTTTTTTTTTTTTGCAATGTATTTATCTGTTCAAAATCTTGGAGCATTTGACAGTGCATATTTAATTTCAAGAAAAATAACAAAAGGTGGAAATAAACAGACTGCTCCATAGGGGATTCCCAGGAACTGAGAGATATGTTGTGCACCTTAGACCAATCCAATCACACTTGGATTAGCTGGAGAATTGCTGTGTGGTTAACTAACTTGCTGGGTGATATGGGAAAGCAGTTGCTCAGAGTGTAATTAAATGATAAGTTCACATTCAAGGGACAATGGTAAGTTACTGAGACTGTCATATACAATGCCAAAAATAGGCTGTCTCATGATGAATACCCTTATTAACAGCTACACTGATCTGTGTTAGTAGTATATGGCTGGGGACTTGGTCCTGTTTGTTAAAGATCTCCCAAGAGATTTTAAGCAAGATTCATATGAAAGATGACTACATCTGAAAAACAAATACTACATACTTTTAGCCCATACTGGTGTGGCTTTTAATCATATGTTAATAGTAAAATCTGACGTGGATTCACACCTTTATATAATGTCACCAAAACTATTTATTAACAGAATACTACAATAAGAACCTTTGTGTAGTACCTGGAGAAGATATCTGAGAATAATTTGTGTTTGTTACAAACATCTTTCAAAGAGTGTCTTAGTGGCTTTGGAAGATGATAACTCCACCATTTTAAAGTTCTGTTTAGGAAGTGTCAGCAGAGATTGTTCATTTTTCCAATTTGTAATACACCAGTTTACTGCTTTCTTTTCCTCTGCCAATACTAACCGCCTAGTTCAGCAGTCACTGTGAGAGGAAATGAGTGTTGCAGCAGGCCCAGGAGATGCTCAGTGAGTCAGGGACAAGGGAAATGAGTATTCCCCCAGGCTCAAGAGAAGTGAGGTAGTCTCATGGACAATACAGGCTTCTTGTGTTTAAGGCACAAAGCTCTGACTTTCTCTACAATCAGCCCCAAACCCCTCTGCATTGTGCTCATGGGAAAATGTTCCAGGCAATAATCTAACTGCAGTGCAGTGCACCAGCTTCCAGTTTCAGGTAGATTGACATTGACTGTATTACAGCCTTGTTTGTTTAAATAGCAGAACCCTGTCTGCTCAAATGAATTAATATCAGTCTTTGAGCATTCTAAATGGTGCTAATTTTGAAATTAATGTTGTATCAGGGTTTCACGTGAAGTATGCAGGCATAGCTGAAAAGCTTGGTTTGGGTGCTTTTGTGGTGTTTGGACAGACAACTATGTTTTCCTACAGAAAACAGTGTTTTGGTACTTTCAGTACTCTTTTCTTTCCAAGAACTTTTCCTGTATAGTGCAGGGGGCATTCAGGCCCCCATGGGGAGGCCCAAGGCCTGCTAGGGAATCGATGCCCAGAAGGCTTCGCACCTGCCTGCTTTTATTCATTTTTCTTTGTCTCCTAAGCCTGCTACACATGATCTGCTGTTCTTGCTCCTTAGGTAGGTTTCTTTTCCTGCCACACAGCTTCAGACAGGGGCTGCAAGTGGTGGGTGAACAGTGAGGGGCTGTGGTGGGCAAACCAGGAGCCAGGCTCCGTGCCAGGGTCTGGCAGTGCCCGCAATCTCAATGGCCTCGTGGCTGGTTTGAGGCAGGGCTGTTCTCTCCATGCTGCCTCAGAGCTGGGAGTCTATTGGAATATGAGGGGTCTCAAGGAGTCCTTGCTGAGGCACAAGGGTCTGCTTGAAGGTGGACATGTCCACCAGCTTCAGCACGCTGCTTTGCTTTAGGCATGTGCATCCCTCTCCTCGAGGCCAGAGTACCAGGGAGAGCTTTAAATTAGCTTTCCTTTTAATGAAAATGAAGGCGTGTATCCACTGCAGCTGGGTGTGCATCTCCTGTGTGGTGTGGAGCTGCTGGAGCATCCTCAGCTTTCCTGCTGCTATTGAACACCCAGAAAGCAGCTTGTGAAGCTGAGGCTGAGCAGTTGTCACTGCTGCAGGTTTCCTTCCTTCCTAGTAAGTGGAATTTTACTGTGCCCTAGACATAAAAAGGCTTCCAGTGAATCCCTTGGACTCTGCAGGTTATGATATCTCTGCCAGACTCCTGAGGGCTTTAGGAGGAGCTGTGAGTGGCACCGATGACTGACGGTCGCACTCTGCTGAGGGCCACTATCTTCTATAAATGGAGCATAGCAAGAGTTGTGTGGGGGTGAAAAAGCTCATTTGTACAGCTTCCTGCCCCACAGGCCTGGGGCCCAGACCCAGTGTTTGTGCTGCTGCTGGGAAGAGGTGCAGGGTACATGTGCTTCCAGTCACAGAGCAGAGTAGATCAGGTCAGCTGGGGCTCAGTTAAAAGGCTGACATAATATGTGGAACAGGCCAAGGGATGTTAATAATTTTGTCTGCATGGTTTATTAAAATTTGCATCATTTTCCATCTTATCTGAAGAACAGTTCTCCCAGCTGCACAAATGAGGTGGCATTCCCTCAGTGCTGACTCACTGGAGGAGTAGTGCAGACCCTGCAGAATCAGAAACATCTTTAGCAGCAGTGTAGTTTGGGCTCTGTGCATGCTGCCCACAGATTCTTCCTGGAGCAACTTCTGGAAAGGCAGTGAGCAAAAGTCTCATATTTGCTTCAGAGCTTTGCTTATATTCAAGTCCTACCTGTTTGAGGGACTTTGCCCTTAAAAAGTGCCTCTTCTGGGGATTTTGGCATTTACATGCCAATGGCTTATGTTGGTTATAAAGAGGATAATTATATTTACTTTCTTGTTGAGTGTGGGTCAAGCTGATGATGTTCCTGGTTTACTAACCCCATAGTCAGGAGGATTTCTAGCTGCAGGCCTTTCTCTGTGCTTAACCTCTTTATAGATTAATTGCATTGAGTTTGCATTACTGTATCAGGATTTAAATAATTGGTATTGCTCACTGACAAATAGCTGTAAAAAGTTAGGTGGGGGAAAATATAAGTTTAGTAGCTGAAAATCTCAAAACTTAGTAGATGTAGGCATCCTAATTACACTGACATTTGACTGAAATATAGCTGGGTGGCTGTGTGTGGAATGAACCTGATTTTGCACTTCTCTTAAAATATGTAAAAAGATGGTGAAAGGAGATGTTTGTGCAAAAAATGCTTTCCGTGTGATTTATGACCCAGAATTAAAATCCAAAGTGCTAGTGTTTTTTCTTTTTTTCATGTTGCATTTCGAGGTCACATGTGTCTCAACTGATAGATGAAATATTCCAGTTCTACTTTTTGGAAGAACTTGCTGCAATGCTGGGGCCAAGGAATTGCCATACTTGGGGAAGATGAAGAGCTGTTGGTTTGAAAACCACACACAAAGTAGTTTTTGCTTTTCTACAGGCTTTCTGTTTTGAGCATGCTCAGTGGCAGTAAATTTGCGTTGCCATCTTTTACATGCATGCAGGTTTTGCAAGCCGGCAGTAAGTTATTAATCCATCTTTCACTATTAAGATGACAGTGATGTTTAGATCCAGAGCTCAAGTAGAATGTGCATTGCAATTGGATGCTGCTGGATAACAGTCCCAGAAGCTTTGCTATGATATGTGATGGATCTATAAGACAATTGTTTCAGGGCACTTTTGTGTATATTGTTAATATGATGCATGTTGACATGACCAATTATAGTAAGCTAATGTTCAAACAGCATGTCACAACCTGTGTATCAATGTATTGGATCTCTTCTTTCAACAAACAAATGAAACTGAGCAATATGAGATGAAGAGTCATTGACCTCATAAAAGGTCAAAATCCTTCTATATTGACCTCTTTACTGCAATATAATTATCAGGGTATTTTTTTTCAATCTGTGAGGAAGAGAATTAGCTTCTGTCTTGAAATGTGTGATTTGATTTGTCAGAAAGAAGCTTGTCGTAAATTTCCAGAGGTGGAAAAATTGTGCCACAACCTTTGCCATAGATTTAGAAGTGTTTCCAAATTCCTGTAGGCAGCCAGCTCTCAAAATGGGTTTTTGGGCTCAGGTGAGGAGAAGCCACGGCCTTGCTCCTCTCTAAAACTGGCAACAGAAACTTTCCCTAGGGTTGTGGATGTGGAAACTTCCCTTGTTTCTCAAGTGAAGGGGAAAGTTGAGTATGAGCAGTTTCTCTCCTGTCATCTGGAATGTGTCAGAGGAGCACCAGCCCCTGAACATATTTTGACATCTCTCAGCATCGAGCTGTGCGTTTTGAGGCCTGGCTGATCTTAATTGGCAGATGAGGTGAGCAGTGACTTCTGTATAGAGGCTCTCCTTGCCACAGTCACCTGGATTTGGAAAAGGATCTTGTTTGTTTGGCTTTTGCACGTGTGGTGTAGATGAAGGAAATTTTAGTCTGCTCCCAAAGAAAATGCTCATATATGGAATCAAAACACTTTGGAGTACTTCACATCTGTTCCCGCAAGAGTCAAATGCAATGTGCAGGGTCATCACTTCAGCAGGATGTGACTACAATAAAATGATCTTTCCACTTTAGAATACTTTTGGGTCAGTGTGGTCATTCTGGATACTTTTATATGGAGGATTTGTGAACCTACAGTTCTGTTGTGTGAGCAGAAACTGTTATGAGGTAACATAAGTTGAGAGGTAACCTTTCAGCAGAATGGTTTGAGTTAAAATAAAAGAATTGAAAAAGAGTACAATGACCAAAAAAATCTATAAAAATGCAATTGCGCTAATATAATTTTATCACTTATTTAAAAATTTAGTCGACCCAAAAGACTACCAAGTGTGAAATTAAGGAACAGCTCCTCTACTTTTATGGAAATCACTCTTCTTCACTTGTCTAATAGCCTGATTTTGTCAGATCATTTATTTCCATGGTTTTAAAATGAGCTTGACAGACAGAATTTTATAACACCACTTTACTGCAAATAAGAACATCATTTTCGCTTATTAAAACTGAAGCTTAGAGAAAGCATTAAAATTAACAGTTCACTCTGCTTTAACCTTTTGAGTACTACTATGACTTTACACTCCAGACTATGTGTAAGGAAGGACTCAGTGGCTGCTGGGTACGTAGCTGGAGCAGAGCTCCTAAAGGACAGGCAGGCGAGGAGCCGCTCTGGCCATACCTGCAGTCTGCTCACACTTGCCTTGATAACTCTGTCTATGCAAACATTTAAAACACCACTGACAGAAATTAATACTTGCTCCAGTCAAGGTGACTTTGGGCATCAGAACTGTGCAGTGAGGAGAAGTGGAGAGTGACTATGGCACAGCAAATATGGTGTGAGATTACAGACATGTTGCTGCATACAGCAAACACCATAAAATGCAGCTTATTCTCCTAACAGCTGTTTTACTTTTTGTGTGATTTTTCCTTTCTGGGCAGTGAAAACTTTGACTGATCTTGGAGGTCACTGAGAGATGATGAATTCTCTACTCCATAGTTGGCAGTAGCTCAAACATCAAGGCAATGGTGGTGGGACACATCCTCCTCCAGCTTGGCTCATCTCCAGAGAGGAAAGTCATCTTTGCAGCTACAGCTGGGCCTTATCCGCATTGGGGGGTATTTGGTAATGACAGTTTGGATCAGGTTTTCCCATGCATGTCTGTGCAGCCTTGTTTTTCTTTCAGTTGCATGCCTGGAGTTACTCATTGCCATCAGTTCTTGCCCCAAAACTAATGTAGTGAAGGAGTGGGAGTCCCAGGCCGGGCAGTGTTGCTGTGGCTTAGGCTGCTCCCTGTTAGCCAATTTATCCTTCTTCTAACTGTGGTTATTCCTCGAAGTTAGTAGTGGAGATAAAATTAGATTTTCTTTTTACATTGTCAACTTTTCAAGAGATAACAAGGGCAGATCCCTTCCAGGATCTCCAGTGGAAAAACTGATTCAGACTGTGGCAAGACATTTGCACCCTTTCTTTGCCAGCTCATACAACATAAAAAATTAAGGCAGTAGTGAAAGCGAGCAGTGTCTTTGCCAGATGAGCTGAACTTGTCTCTCCCTTCAAAGGCTTCTGTATTTGGCCCTCTGACTCCCTTTGGACTCTGTCCGCTGCAGGTTAGCAGAGGACATCCATCTTTTCTCCAGCCTCGGCAAGTTTTCCTAAAGTTTCACAGCACTCAGGATGGAGGATGAAAGACTCAGAGTCTTTGTGTTTAAATAAAAAAGGAGAATGAATGGGAGAGGTTTTTCTTCTGGTCTTGACCCTGGGGTTAATTCATCTTTTATCCAACTCTCATTTTCTTCTTGCCACTGTCTTAACGTAAGATTTTGGTATGCTTTATTTCCCGCCCTCAACTATTCTGCAGTGTGAAGATTGTTTCCGTCAGTGCATTGTTGCTGCTTTGCACTGGATTTAATTTCAATAATTAAAAGATTGCTATACAAGCTAATAATGGTGTGTTTGAGCCCCTCTAGATGTAAGAATAGTGTTATCAACATTACTTTACCTTTGTCACAGCCTTTTGGTCTTGTTGCAGCTCATGACAGTGAGAGAACATGCTATAGATGAAGAATATAGAGCTCCAAATTTCTCCACCAGCATTTGTTGCAAGTCCAGATTTAGTTCAAGTTCTAATTGCTGTATCCTTCTGCTGTGATTAAACCATCATTCCTTGCCTTTAAGGATCAGTCCTTTGGGCTGGAGTTTGAGAATCAAATTGCCTCTGTGCCCTGAAGTCTGAGAATCAAATGAAGAAGTTTACTACATGGAGACTTGAAATTTTAGTTGAACTAAGTCTAAAAAATGACCAGAGTACTTTCTACTGTGATAGGGAATTAATCTCCCATTTCTACAAGAAATGTTGTAGAGGAAAGACTACAAAGACTGGAGTCAAGGTATGGTTGTGTTATTGGAAAAGGAACAGCCTGGTTTCATCTCCATAAATCAAAAGAGCCCCTCACCAGTCTGCACTAAAATAGAACTTCTTGGTACAGGAATGTCCAGCAGTTGAAGTTTACAATTAATCTACAAATTTGAGATAAGAGAAACAAATTTTTATTAGAAACCCTTTGGCAGCAGGTATGGAAATGAATAAATATTTTAATGATGATCACCTCTAATCAGGCACCTACAAAGGACCATTAACAGAAGGTTAAGCCGTGTTGTTGTGAACCACTGGCCCATTAGCCATCCAGCCAGTCATGCCAGAGAAGCACCAACACTTCTGAGCTGATATTTCCCAGTGTTTAAAAAAAAAATACAGCAACTGGCATAACAAGTGAAGCTGAGGTGTTGGAATAGCTTGCAATGCAGGGAAGTTTTTAATCATATGGCACGGTCTTGCAAAAGAAAGGTCAGGAGCAGGAATCATCAGTAGGAACTCTTAACATTTCTTCTTAGATTTGAGGTAACGACTGGAAAGCTGTGTGTTTTTCATCTCAAAACAAGCACTCTCGGGTTTCTGGCCTCCCTAGAAAACATCAGAGCTGAGATTTTAAATTAAGTCATGCAAACTTGAAGGGCACTTAGGAGGCATCAAGACCATCCTCTTGCCCTGGGGTGGTGTAACTGATCACTCCTCTGTCATTCCCAGCAGATGCTTGTCTCATTTTTGTTTAAAACCAATTTTGTTAAAAACAATTTTTGGAAGCTGCACAAATATGTCCAGGAAATATCTTCCTTTGCTTTGCTGTTTTTGCCACATAACGGTTCTCTCTTGATATCCGGTCTGACTCTTCTTGTGATTTAAGCCTTTTATTTCTTGTTCTTTTCATTGTGGCTTATGGGAGCTTTGAATCCACTCCTCTTTTCTGCCTTTAATGTGGCTGCAAATTGTTATCAGGCTAACATACCTCATTCTTTTCTTCGCTGACTTAATAATGCTGATTAATTAACCTGTTAGGTTATGGTTTCTTGATTTATCATTACACCTATATTTTCTCCACTTGGAACACAGCCTTGTGGAAGAAAGGTGACTCTAACTGGCATCACCTGAGATCTTCCAAATGTATAGAGCAGAAGAATTTCTTAATTTCTTCATTCATGTATTATAGTATATATAAGGTTTTGTGCATCTGATTATGGCATTAAACATTCTCTGTGGTGCTCCAACATTTTCAGATATTTTTGTGATTTGTCTGGCTCTTCCTGTAGGTCAACATACTTGCAGGACATTTTGATTTCATGGCTTCAAGGAGTTTTACAAGTTTACCCTTTTATTTTATCATTCAGGTCACTGAGAGTGCTAAATAATACCTGGTCTAGACTACCTCTTTGATGCCTCCTTTTTGTTTTCATAGTGAACCATTGATAATTGCTCTCAAGATATGGTTTTCAACCAGTTTTGCACCCACGATATTGTATTTTCATCAGCATCCAGGAGGATATTGCATTGGAAATCAGGAACATGTGATAACTATTTAGATGTGCTTGAGAGTTCAATGAGTATAGATGTATTAATATGCATTTGGATTTTTTGACTGTTCAGTGAATGGATGCACATTTTTACTGGTGCAGCTGGTGCTTTTTAAAAGTGATGCATAGAAATTCACTTACTAATGAAAATTGCTAAGATATCATAAAGTAAAGAGATGGGTTATTGGGTTCAGAAAACCAAAACTGGCACTGAATCTAATTACCGAAGGGGAAGGTATGCTGCCGTGAATTTGATTGAGATTTTATGTAAATCCCGTCCAGCTAGTCCACTCCAGCGTTTAATTTACAAGTCTAATGGACAATAAGGATGTGCACTCTGCAGATTGTGTGTAAGCAGCAAAGCAGCTGCTCTAGTGAGCTACTAACTCAAGTGAATGATAGACATCTTACAAATTCTGCTGTGGGTTTTGTCTGCAGTAGCTGGTAGTGGGGATGATCAGAATACAATGACCCAAAGCTTAGATTCATGGCATTAACTTTTGTGTAGAACAGGGTTCTGAATCCTACAGGCCTCTCCTACTTAACAACACCTCTTGTCAAAAAACCTCACAAAAACTACTAAAAAAACAAGACTAATAGCTGATGGGCACCAATCATTCATCTTTAGGCACTTAGGAGTTTCCCAGGCTTCAAAGTAGCCTGTGGTTTGTTTCCAAATTGGGTTTATAAATGTAAGGTCTCTGCAGGCTGCAGTTCATTCTGGAGTTGAAGTGACATGAGGGCTTGTGTACTTGAACCAATCCAGCAGACAGCACAATGACCTCCACTGCTTTCCACATTGTTATCTTTCTGTGGCTCCCAAACCAAGGCATGAACAAGATCTTTTTTACTCTTTGGTGAAATTTCCTGAGTTAGGGGAAGAATCTCACCTATAACATGAGGTTATTCTCATATGATCAAAGCTCCAGACAGTCTTAGCTCTGAGTTTGCCCTCATGATCTGAGTACCTCACAGCAAACTCCTTGAACTACTCAGCCAGAAAAGCTGGCTCTTACAGTAGGAAATGTGTACTTACTAAAGGAAAGGCTTAGTGCAAAGGATGTAACTATAATTTATGCCATACGCTCTCCACATGTTTTTATGCGCAGCTAGAAACCTCTTTGGCTTTTGCAAGCCTTCTTCCATTTCAGAATTTGCAGAATATATTTCAGCACAGTACACTCTTCCTACCCAGAGTCAGTTTAAACTCAGAATTTTATACACAAAAGAACAAGCCTCTGAAGGTGATGTTTGATTCCTTTTCTCTGTAACATAGTTTATAATGTCATATCATATGAGTTAACTTAGAAGTTGTAGGAAAAAAACAGAGAAAAAATGTGAGATTTACTCAGAACTTCAGAGAGCGGTCAGGGCACAGTCTCCTGGGTTTTGAATTGCTTAAACTCCACCAGCTTCGGATTCTGCTGATTTAGATCATGCAAGTGGCTGGGCTTAGATTGCACTAGTGGTGTTAAGGCATATTCAGGCAAACCCTTTATTCATCAGTTCTGTGATGAGCACTTCATGCACAGCATCTTCTTTATCATTCCTCCCCATAATTCGATGTTAACATTTTTCCTTTCCTTGGTCTTTAAGATGTAAATAATCATCTGATTAAATATCTCTTGAGAAGATTATGCTATGGATAGAGGACTGTCACTGCACCCCTCACAATCAATGTTTCACTTGTTTATGTGATATATGTACACCTGTGAGTAGTTGCCATTACCCTTGATTGCAGCGTGGGAGACTCCTAGCTTAAAACACAACCATGCAAAAATCTGTCTTTTTTAAATAGTGTCTTTTTGCAAATGTGAAAGCAAGGAAATGCACTGACTGTAGATAAAGCAGCATTAATGCTGAGAAAAAAAAAATATTGTAACATGAGCATAGCAGTCACTAAAACAGCTTTGCTCCCTCCATTGCTGCTATCATGAGCAACTGGGCATTATACTGAACATTTCTTAGCAGGAAAAAAAAGCTTGATTTCTTCCTGGAAATAAAAGTCCCACAATGCCTAATGTTAGGTACACACTGTGGTTGGGTGAGGCATGAGATACCTTTGCTTATTGTCTCACCTGAGAAATTAATTCACCTTGGCTCCTAGAAATGCTGCATGTAGGTTAACACTGAGCCGGGGAGGTGTACAGAGCAGAACAAAAAAAGGCAATGTATCAAACATAGGGAAGTTTCCTACTAATGTAATGCAGGGAATAGCATTAGGTCCAGTGTTATTTAACATCCTCGTTAATGATCTGAAAGAGGAGAGTAAACAGCTGGTTAATGAAATTCACAGATGATACTAAATTGGAGACATTATAAATATCACTGAGGGCAGCGAAATAATAGAAAGAGAACCGAGATCAGAAATGTGCCAAGGAAATAAGGAAAGGAATGTCAGCTGGGACAAATGTAAGTTAATTCCCAGGGGCAAAATGGGAACAGCTCTGCTGAGGGGAGAGGAAGCTGGACAAGCAGGATCAGGCTGATCTCAAACATGTCCCAGTTCTGCAGCACAGCCCAAACCCCAGCAACCCACAGCAGCTTTGCACTACAAATACAGCCCAGCCTTAGTGACCAGGTCCTCTGCACCACAGAGGGGAAAAGGCAGTGGGACTGCTCTCCCCTGGGGAATCCTCTCCTGGCTGTTACACTGGCTTTTAGACTGCTTTGTGTTGCCACAGAGAGGCAAAACAGCTTTAGCAGGCTGAGAGATGACCTGAAGGGTGAAGAAGGATTATTTAAGATATCACAATGAAAGGCAGACCAGGAAGAGAAGACAGTAGGAGTGTTAAAAATATATATGTAATTAAAAATTGAAATTTCAGCCTGGATGTCAGGGGAAAAGCTCCTAACTAATCAGCAGAATAGTCTTCTGAGGAAAGTAGTGGAAGCCCTGTCATTTAGGAGTTTTAAACACAGAATGGGGGAAACACTGGAAAGCGCATCAGAGGAAACAGGCAAGAGTAGGCAGGGTGTGGGCTATGTGTGTGTCCAGCTGATCTTCTTAGTCTTATCAAACCAAGATAAACATCTCTCCAATCTTACACTATCACAGAGTGCTTCACACAAATGTGTTGATTCTAGAGAATGTCTGTACATCTCTGTCACAGAGGCATTTTAACCAAAATACCTTTTCTGCACTATACTGAGATTTATTCAGTGAACTTACAAGTTTTCTTATCTGTGGCTGAATGGATGTCAATCATGCTGAAGACTGAAAAGGAAGAAGAGCATTAAAGCTCTCCTTTGCCCTATGTAGCTCTCTTTTTCAGCATGTGCATGTTCTTAGCTCTGTGCTGAGAACATTAAAACTGGTTAGCATGGATGTAAAAAATTTTACTACTGTAATTACAGCAAAAGGCTACCTGTCAAGAAAATAAATGCAAGTAATCAAACATGGCTGTGAATCTGGCTTTGAACTGGGAGAGCCATTCAACCATGCTGTAAGGAGGCAGAGCTCCCAGTGACGTCAGGGGCTGATGCCAGAGCACAACTGGGCTGTGAAGCAGAGCCACCACATCACAACCACACGCTCTGGAATTTAACTACAGCTGTCGGCTATGCTGCAGTGGGAATTTAGGCCTGCATGTTGTCCTGTTCCTCTCTGAGCATTTCCAAGTGAATTTAGAAAGGTAGGTGAGTATATATATATATACATAAATAAATACATATATATATCTATAGAAAGATTTTTGAAAGGGTGATGAGGAAATATGAGTTATCTAACAATACAGAGAACGTGGAAAATGTTAAACGCAAATCTGACCCAGAAAGGTACCTCCCACTATGCAGTCTCACTTTGAGATGGCTTCCCTAGACCTTCCAGAATGTGACTAGAGAAAGTATAGATATAAAATCACAAATGAAACTTGGGTGTTTCTTTTGTCACCTCTGCTAGAGCCATCCACTTGGTTATAGCTGCAGCAAGCATGGTCTATATGTGCATTTAGGCATTATAAATTTTCACCTGCTTTTGTGCTTACTGGAGTTTGTACCAACTATATTATCTGCACCAGCAAGGACAGGCCTGCTGTAGAGCTTGATGATGAAAACTAAAGCACTGTCATTACCCTCTTTGGCTTTGGATTAGATCTTTATTTTATTTGTTAAGTTCTAGGGATTCAATTTTGTGTAACTATTTCTTCTACTCCAAAAATCTGACAGCAAAATCATATGCAATAGTCTCAGAAAATGGTCAATTTAATAACAATCTTGTAATAAAATAATGCCTTGTTCTTATATTCCATTTTCATCTATAGATTTGAGTGCTTTGAAGATATAGTCTCCATTTTACAAATGGTAAAATGTATTTTTGAACTCTGTAAGTAGTGTATCTGTCATTAGGAAAACACAATACAAGCTCTTAGTATCTAACATGCTATTTTGATAAAAGGAGCCATTCAAGATTAACAAAGAGCATCAGTTCATATGTATAGCTTTAACACTCCCTGAAGAAATACATTTCTTATCTTGGATATTTATCTGGGCAGGTGAGAGAGAGCAGGGAGAGGGTAGGGTCAGTGTTTGTCCCACAGTGCCCCAAAATACCGGTCTTTGCCAGGTCCCAGCACACTGTTGCTGTGATCAGACCCTTTGTGCAGGGGTGGAAACTCCTAGAAAAGACAGGAAGAGGTAATCTAAAGACATTTTGTGGTCAGAACCTCAGAGCTAAGCCAGTGCCTAAATTCGCTTAGAAGTTAGGATTCCAAATGTCTGGAAGGATTTAGGTCTTGGTGATTCAGTGTTAAAAGTGAGGATGAAATTAATAGTCATGATTTCTAGCTCTGTGCTCCAGCAAACTTGTCTTATGGAATCATTGTGGTTGTGTTGAAGAGAACTTCACCCAGAATCAGTGCTCCTGATACCTTCTATTAGAGATACCTGGATAGAGAAAACCCCCTTCAGATCAATGGGGTTCTCCAGTCTGCTCATAGCTCCTGGAGATTTCTGAAGTGAACTTTGAAAGGGAACTTCTGCAATGGTTGGATGCTGGAACTATGTCCCACAATTTGACAGGATACTTGGCGTTCTTCAGGGGATTCCAGATAATTACTCTGAATGTTGCTTTTTGGATGAAACCTGCTCTTAGTCATTACTAAAAAGATATTACCAAAACATTCCCAAGATATGTGGCTTTTATTGAAAATGGACTGTTTAATTTCTGTTCTGCTGCATTTTATATTTATGCTGTCTGACAATTCTGTCCGTACCCAATATCCCATCGGAGTCTTTGATAGGTATTCATGATGAACTGCTGCTCAAGTTTCTGAAATATTTAAATGCCCTATTGGTTGTATAAGGGATTTTGGAGCCCATCAAAGAGTGAGGCATTTGCAGAAATCTTCACTCATACTTTCCCATTTTCCTACTCAGTTTTGAATACTTGAAAGCACCTGGGCTGGAATGGTGAAAATAAATGACATCTGATCCTAAAAGCTGGAAAACATTAAGTTCACTTGAGAGGAACAAATTTCTTGCAGTGTTCAGTGGAACTCCTCATGATGTTCAATAGAAGTCTCCATAAGTCCTGGAGTTCTTGGAGGCACTCAAACTATTCTCCTGCAGTTGGGGCTGAGATCAGGGTTACAGGAAGCTTTTTGAACTTAGAAATGATTTTGACAGGGTAGTCAAAATGTTTCATCCCAAAACCTTGGGCTCATTGCTGAGAAATAAAGAATTTGTTCATCCCAATTTTTTTTTTTTTGTTTCTTTGCCCTGCTGCTAACTCTGATCAGTTTGTTCCCTATGGCCTCTCAGAAATCTCTTGCCTTTCATGTGTTCAGGGAGCTGTTTGCAAAGCAGTCCTGCATGAAACAATTTTACTTTTTTGTGGTCTATATTGCAGTAAACCTATTTATAAATCAGAATCTCAACTTAAAGTAAAAGTAAGATTTTATGACTAAATCATTATTGTATAGCTTCAGAAAAATAAATCGGTCACTTGTATTCTAAGTGGAAAGTGAAGATTTATAAATCAAAGCATTTTATTTTGGAATTTCTCAGGGTGATTTGTAAATCTGCTGTAGAATTTGTAAATCCAGATTGGGGTATGTAAATCCACTTCATGACTTATAAAGCAG
This sequence comes from Bombycilla garrulus, assembly GCA_013400315.1. Taxonomy (NCBI): domain Eukaryota; kingdom Metazoa; phylum Chordata; class Aves; order Passeriformes; family Bombycillidae; genus Bombycilla; species Bombycilla garrulus. Next base: position 982,492 of record VXBU01017605.1, on the reverse strand, counting down.
TTGAATGTTTTAGCTAAATCTAATGTTTAAAGTAATGATTTCTGAATCAAAACTTTCTGCTAAAGATTTACTGGTGAGTTTTATAAATCAGAGGCAAGATATATAACTCAAACTGTGAGAAGTGCAGATTTATAAATCCAACTTGTAAATCAATGGAAAAAACATCATGTTTTACACTAAATAATATTTTACAAATGGCACCTCATACATCATACAATTGCCACAAATCTTCTGCATGGGAGTCAGGGTACATAATGTGTGACTGAATCAAAAAGAAAAACTGTGGGAGAGGCAGCACAGTGGGTTCAATGCTCAGCTGGAGCCCTCCAAGGTTTGGCTTGTGTTACCTGCAAGCCAGGATCGGCGGTGTCAACCGAGTCCGTAGTGGACATTTGTCCAAATCAATACAGGACGGCATAACTCATAACCTTGGCAATTGCAGCAGAGGGGAGGCCCCACACAGGAGTAACAGGGGTGTTGTAGATCATGATTGAAAAGCATTGGCAGAGTTATGTAGGGAACCTTATGCAGCACCTGTCTGCAATGCACCTGTTATAGCAGGCTGTCCCTTCTAAAGGAGCCAAAATCCACAAGAAAAAAAAAAAAAGGAGCCCTAAAACCCCCTCAAACCCAAAAGACTTAACCCCGTAACCTAACAGACCTTTCCACTAATGTAATCACCAGATGAGGGGGAAAAAAAAGTGATATTCTAGGTGTAGGCAGACGTCATTTAAAGGATTTAGGAAAAATCCTCACTTTTCACTTTATCATTTTCAAAGCAATTTTTATTCCCACAGCAGAGCTTAGGTATAGGGGCAAATATTAGAGAATAAGATTGATCTACAGCTTCTGTAGGAGCTTCACATCTGGGTGGCTGGAAATTCTAATGCTGCTTTGGTGGTAGTGGGTTTATGTTTCCACAGCAGTGGAGAACTGGTTTTTTTTCCTCTTATCACTTATTTAGAACCAAAAATGTGCCTTATATGGCCAGCTGCCATCGTAGTGCATTCCCTTTTCTTCCACCTTCCACCTTCATTTGCTCGCATGAAGCTGCAGGTCTCGGAGGTGGGGTTTGAAGTCCCACATCTGCCTCTTCTGGAGCCTCCTCAGCAGGACAGGCAGAGCTGTGGTGGCCTCTGGGAGCTCAAGCGCTCCCAGCCAGGGTGCACCAGCAGGTCTCCACGGACACTGGGCTCTTTTGTCTTCTTCAGTGGGCAAATGCACTTGAAAGGGAACAACTGAGGGCTGGTATCGAAGTCAGAAAACTACTTGTTACAGAGAAAAATTATAGAGGGAGAAGGTATTGCTGTCCTTGCTTCTGACAGTGTTTTTCACTTGGGAACAGGTTCCTGTCACCTACCTGTGAGTGAAAAATATCCTGTGTCTCAAAATATTTATTTTAGAATTCAATTGTCGGGAGGTTAAAAAATTAACCAAGAATATCAACCTGAGATTTGTAGATCAGTGCCGCTAGATTTTATAACAGAATCCTTAACTGGCTATTTTTCATAATTCAGTTCAGGAATACGGGGAGCTCTGTATATTCCCTAATGAAAACATTGAGTTAAAGTAGATTTGAAATTGAGGGTGAATTTTTGGTAACTTGGGGGTAAAAGAAAAAAAAAAGAGGGTGTTGTGTTGTAATTATCCCTAAAACAACAAAATTCAATAGACACAAAGAAACTTAAAAGAGAAGCAAACATGTTAAAGTAGGGAAATACCCAATTTAGCCAAGTAAACAACCTTCACTGTGCCCTGTAGTGATGTCATACAGTAATTATATAGTGATACATTTTATTGTCCACTGGAACTGAGTTTTGATCCTTTGAATTTTATATTCCTGCTTTCCTAGGCAGCATCACTACATGACAGGGAGCTAAGGGAGTGCTGAGGGAGGAGCGAGCTGGGATGTGGAGGTGGCTTTGAGGGAGCAGCAGGCAGGAGCGAGGGCAAGAAGGGAGGAGGAAAAGTCATTTAGGGACAAAGGAGTCTAAGGGACAATTGAGAATAACAGAGCAAAACCGGGGCTGGGCAAGTTGGCTTTTTGAGGCTTTTTTGACATTTTCAGTAGCAGAGAGGAGCTGGGCTTTTGGATTTCTTTAAAGCCAGGCTGCAGAGAGAGTGAGCAGTGGGACCTCACTGCGACCCACAAAGTGGGACCATGGGCCTGTGACTGGGAATGTCTCAAATAGGTTTTGTTCACCGGGGAACATTTCTGCAGGGCTGCACCAAGAGTCAAAAAGTCCCTTTTTCTGATTTGTTTCTTCCTATGGCCTTGCTTCAGAGCCATCATCTGTTCAGCTGCAGCATCCCATGGAGCCCAAGCTGCCTTCCAAGGGGTCATGCAGCTACACAGACTTTGTTTGGTGGCCAAGTCTTCCACAGTGAGAACCGTGAAACATGAATCAATGATTTCTTATGCTTCCACTTGTTACAATTATTAAGACTGTACCATCAAAATTGGGCACTGAGTGGACATTCACACAGCCTGTTATACAATTAAATAGGACAAACTTTGCTAGATTCCTCAGTAACTAGAGCCTCAATACAGACCACAGCAAACTGCAACTACCTGGAATATTTTGAGAATTTTTGATACTGCTGTTAAAGCCTTTGAACCAGTGGAAGGCAAATAGTGTGTTAAAATGCTAAAATATTTTTAATTTTTTTTGTGTTAATCAAAGCATTCTTGGACAAATCTTTCCAAGTTATAAACTAGGACAGGATATGGTGCAGTTTTCAAACTTTACAGAAAGGACATCGCTCACTGTTAAGTGATTAAGCTCATCTATAAAGCCTTCAATTACATATTTTAGTTTCCTATCTCCCTTTGGATTTACAGTCCAGCACAGATATAACTTTTTTTCCCCACTTCCAATACTTGCATTTCTTTAATAACAAAGTTGTCTTGCATTTTTTCTCTTGTAAATGCTAGACAAATGTTTTCGTTTTATCTTCTCATATTCCAAATAGGTGTTGAGTGACTTGCAGTCAGTCCCTCAGAGAAAAAACCTCTGACTGAATTTCTTCGTTGGAAAACAATGTAAAACTGTGTGGGCCTGCAACTGACCTGGCAGTTGTCTAAATACATTAGGATAAAGTGCTTTAAAAGGCAAGGTTGTGTCTGATTCCTCTGAAGTGGCTGCAGTTTCCTCAGCCAGCCTTCCCTGTTCTCCAGCAAGGTCTGGAATCCAGGGGCAATGCTCAGAAAAATCTGGGCTTTATTCCAGGAGGAGTAACAAAGAAGCAGAAACTTAAGTGGTTTTGAATGCAGACAGCCATATTCAAAGATATTTCAAATATTATTCTACTATTTGTCATGGATTTTTTTCTTAAAATTTTTGTTCTCAATAGGAGACAAAGTTGAGTGGCATTAAAGTGATATCCCTTAAGCTATATGGCAACACTTGGGAAGTCTTGAGCTGAAAGTGGAGCTGTGTCTGATGCCATGATGTGGAGTTTCTGATAACACTAACCTCGTCAGCTCATGCAGAGAGGGAAATCCTGAGCTGGATGTGGCGTTGGAAAGGAGGGGATGGGAGGGTCACACTGGGGAATGCAAGAATTATCAGGAAATCCAAGTCATGATCCTAATGCAAAACTAAACACCTCAGTAAGGTGTGCTTCAGTGGCTGCAGTCAGCAGAAGAAACTAAGAATATTTCCTTTGTACCAAAACTCACATCTCAGAAAGCCCAAGTGCAGTTGCATGGTTGCCTGATTTACAGGCCTATTTACCAGACCTAATTACAGCTTTCATACCCTGGTGATTTGCTTCAAAATCAGAGAAATTTGTTCAAGAATTCCATCACCCCCTCTTCTTCTGGAGGTGTATTCTAAAAATGAGAAATAAAAATGTGGTAAATCACTAGTCAGAGAATGCTGTGAGTTTAATTAGCATAGTCCAGTCTGATAATCAGGACCCTTGACAGACACAAACAGAAATTTAAAAGATTACAATCTGAGTGTATTACGTCCAGCTTCCAGGAAGGACAATATTGAATCATCCTCAGCAAGCAAGGAATGTTTGTCAAATGCATGAGTTTTGTCTTTTTGTAATGTTTAACATGATGATTGTAACAAGAGATTAACCATATGGAACAGTATATAAGTTTTGGTAAAACTCAGTAGAAGGAATCCTGACCATGACTCGGGGTTCGTGCATCTCTCTCAATCGCCAATATAAAAATACTGATGTAAAAAAGATACAGAGGTAGATTAGATGACAAAGATGCATAAAAGTTACTTACCAGTTGTATGGAAATATAATGTCATATTAACACCCACATCTTCTGGTTATACACGATGACATTGCTTTTCATAAAAGGAATTGAAATTTCCCTATGAAAATACGTAAATGCTACTCTAGTCTTGCATGTAGAAGAATGCATCATATAATTTACAAGCATCATATCCAATTTAGTCAAATCCATGCTACACAGAGATTGAATGTCAAGTCTGAGTATTCAAGCCCAAAATGTTGGATTTTTAAATAGGACTTTTGGTCACCTTGCAGCTCAGAATTCCCAGCAGTGACAATACCATGAGAATGAGTTACCAAACCATGGTGTCCGTGCCAGAAGGAGCAGGAAGCCCTTCCTCTTGGGTCCCCATCACAGACACCTTCAGCATGATGACAGGGCAATATTTCTACAGTGCACAGCTCAGCTGTCCCAACAGGAGAGGGGACCACCCTGCAGGGGATAAAGAAGAGAAAATCTATGGAAATTGGTGTCTGTCTTGCTCCAGAAGAAGCCATGCCATCTTGTAACACAGCAGATAAAGCTGATGGCAGGGAACTGGGTCACTTTTCCAGCTGTGCATTGCTGCCCTCAGGTCATGTTGCAGCCCTGGACACAGCTTTGCTGATTGCATGATGTCACCAACACTGGCACAGAGAGGGTGTGGAGTCTGATTTCTTTCATTATCTCTAGAATATAATGACACAGAGTCTGCTGAAGTACCAGCTCAGATTTCCCAGCTGTGCTTGGTGGTAATACTGATGCTAATGATGAGCAGTAATAAGCAGTACTGATACTTAAACTCTTGCTAACATCTTTAGTCATCCTCCTGACCTTTTCCCCTTTCCTGGCTTGCAGTATTCATTTAAAAGGAATATATCATTATATAATCATGGAAGATGACTTTCCTTGTGTTTGCACTTTTTCATACTATAAGAGAACCACATTTTTTCCTTTTTTTTTTTTTGGCAGTAAATGGATTTGCAAACTTTTTGTATCAGAGATTTAATAAAAAATTATTCATCATGTGCTTGAAGCTTTTGTATGCAAGCACTTCTCATCAAGTCTTTCTTCATTTGTAACAAACATAACTCATAAACTTTGTCTGACAAGGGAAAGTAGTTTTTCTTCTGCCTAGAACTCTTATATTTCAGTTTCAGAAAAAGAGAAAAAAAACTGGGAAAAAAAGGAACTCTAAATGTTTCCATTCATTTTGCAACCATTTCTTCATCCAAATTTTGGGAATGATTTCTACCTTGTAATGTCTGTCTTTCAAACTAGTAATTGAAGTGAAAGGTACAGATCTTCCTCAGAGAGCAGTGGCTGGCAACTGGTAAAGTGCTGTATGGGTTTCTAATGCCATTACCCTCAGAGGTAAAGGGAAATTCTGGTTATTCTGGGTTGCAGTCTCCTAATGTGTGTCTTCTGTCTGCTTGACAGCTTAAATGTCCCTAGCTCCCATTGCAGGGTGATTTTTAGCATAAGTACCTGCCTTGATCCATGTTGCAGTGTGTTCCTTGCTCCTTGAGAGGCAGGTGTTAACCTGGATGTACAGAGCCAGAGGCTTGAGTGACAACCCACTCCTAGATTGTGCAACAGAAACAGTGCAACACAAGACCAAAGGATGTGCTATTCTACCAGGGAGGAAAAAAACAAAACTATTTTGTGAGATTGGCATAAGACTGACCCACAAAGCCATCTGCCTCAGGAAAAAGGTTTTAGTGTTAAAATTTTTAGGTAAGTACATAAGAACATATGATATCATTTTGGCTCAAAAGTCAGCAGAGGAAGCTTTTTTTTAGTTTAAAGAACTATCTTGTATTTTCTAAAATTTTGGGATAAATGCCCTAGGGATGTCTTGGTTATTGATGAAAGGAAAAATAATTTCTAAAGCAAACAGAGAAAATGATGTCTCTTGTGTTCTCCACCAGACAAAGACAGCATGAAGCAAAGGGAGGGTTCTGTTCCTTTCCTGGCATTTTCAACATGTTTTTATATCCAAGGGCCTTGGAAGACGCTAAACTTCACTCTCAGCTAGTCAGAGCTCTTTCAGACTGACATAAACTCTGGATGTATTTTACTTGTTAAAATATGCAGGGCAGGGTCCCACAGTAAACAAGTTTCTCCATCTTTTTGTTACCTTTTTTCAAGCATTTTTCCTGTGTATCATATGTAAAACTTGCAGCTACTTTGTTCAAGGAAAGGAGTGCTTTAGGAGGCACTGCCTCTGCCTGGATTGATGCCATGGAAGGCAGGAGGTGTGCAGGGCTCTCGTGTTTCACACCTGCCCTGGGATCAGACATCGGGCTTGGGGGATCTGTGGGGCTGGGAAGCCCAACCCCTTGTTCCACACAGGCCATAGGGAAAGCCAGAGCTGGTGGCTGCTGGTTTGTTTGTCTGCCTATGCAGACATAAAATGAGATCTCCATGGATGGAGGTTCTGCATCCTCTCTAGGAAAGCTGTTCCAGTGTGTAAATAGAATCTTGCTGTGACATATTTTTGTTTTCAGCCCAGTTGGATTTCCTCTTCTGCAACTTGTGACCGTTGTTTCTTGCTCTTTTGCTGAGATTAATCCCTCCTATAACCTGGCCTTAGCTGGTATAAAACAACAGTTAGATCATCCCAAAACTCTCCTTCTCCCTGGTAAACCAATTTACTACCCTCAAATTCTCCTCTCATATCTCCAGTCCACTGGACTCTTCATTCCAACTGAACTATGACTACATCTATAACTATAAAATTAATAATTTTGTCATTATGATTACTGGCCTGTGGGATTCTTGTAGCTCTGAATAAATACACAACCATGTTTTTCTTTTTCATAAAATTGCCCAAAAGCATTTGTGTAATAAGGATGCTAAAATAATCTTGATTATATATGTTTATATCAATTCTCATCAGACATGATAAATATTAATGTAAGAATGAGTGTTAAGTAAATTGAGATGATCACAAAACAGCACTTTAAAACAGCATTATCATCCAGTGGATCACCCTGTCAACAAAGGATGGCAATAAAATGTATCAGTTGACCTCGTAATTTGCTTTCATTTGTCTGTATTCTTTATGAAACTTGGAAACTGATATGAAATGTGGAATCAAGGCTTTGATTTATTAAGGTAGAATAGGTTCAACAAGTGCTATAAAGACCACTTGATTCTGATAGTTAAATTTTGTTTGTGTGAGACTCTCCAGGACAGCATGTGGCACTCTGCTAACAATGTGGTTTTTTTTGATTTTAACAAGACAGTCAGGAAAATTGAGATGAGGGAAACTGACAATTAGAAGGAGTTTAATGTTAAAAAAGTCCAAGAAATCAACAAACCCATAAGGAGGTTGTACAGAATTACAGCAGTAAGAGCTGCCTGAGTAACATCAGCTGATCTAGCAAGATCTTTCAAAGCAAAGAAAGGGAGCTTGGGAATTTAAGAGAGGCAGTGAGTGAATGTGGACGGGTCTGCTAACTGCATGAACTGACCCTTAGTGACACAGCTGCTGAGACTCAAGTAAGGACTGTGTGTGTGCACTGTAGGCAAGTTTCTTTCCTGTTTGTTTTGTTGTTGGGCAGTTTTATTTTTTAAAATTTCCTTCCTTGTGTGTGGATTGTGTGCTGTGAAGTTAAACCTTGTGTTCTGGTTGTTAAACGTGCTCTGGGGGGTGCTTCACTCCATCTCTTGGGAGCTTAGTCTAAGCATGAGGCTATTGCAGGGAGTGAGGTGCAGAGGGACGGGGCAGCTGCAGCCCAGAGATGAATTTTGGTGTGACCTTGAGTGCCCATTGAACTGGCTGTGCTGCTAACACAGGGATATCCAGACATGGATCTGGAACTGGGTGTGCAGGAAAGGTGCCTGTGATTAGACAGCGCTTTGGCAGGGCCTTCAAGCCTGTGTGTGCTGCAGTGGTGAGTGCTGTGGATGCATGGCTGGCACCAGTGCCTGCAGCTCGTGGCATCTTTCTGCTTCTACAAACAGAAATTCCTGTACAAATGCAACAGACAAGAAGCTTTAGTGTTTCTTTCGTGTGCTTTTTCTCTGCTGTTTTTTTTTCATTTCCGTGCAATCACTGATAGGTTTTCTGGGCCATGCCCAGATGATTAACTGCAGTTTAGCTCAAGGCTTCATAAAATGTGGCTTTCAAATGAGTCAGTGATAGATGAGTTACATCAGAGTGGTGTATGCAGAGCTGGGAATGACAACTCTTGCTACTACTTAGGATCATATTAAAAAGAGAGCTGGAATTTTCTAATTTAGAGAGATTTAATTTAAGAGATTGTGTTTATTGCCCTGGCTGTAGGAAGCATGTTTCTTATTCCATTATCCTGTATCAGTCAGGCTACTTCCACTTTAAGTTGGTAGCCAAACTGCTGATTGATAATGAGGGAGGACAGGTGCCATTGTGTGAAACCAGGCAACCAAGTGCCGCTGAGATGAGGGCCCTGAGGATCCTCCAAGAGCAGCCAGAGTTCCTCAGGGAGGCTTCTGAGCTTCCTCCTGTGCGTGACGCCAGGAGCCTGGACTTGGTGAAGTCATACTATAGGTAGTGTGGAAAACCCCTTTAAAATTAATTCTTTTCATGATCATTGAGTATTACCTGATTTTATTTTGTTTCCCTGTATTGTTCTATTCCTTAATCCCCACCCTTACTGGTGATAGTGTTTCTGTATAGTAATGACTAGCATGGACACCTTGGAAAAGTTGATAGCTGCCTTTAAATGCTGTGTGGTGAATAGGATGTGAAGCCCTTCTAATTTTGAAAGCAAAAGATACTGTGGTAGATGAAGAATCAGCACAACTGTATGCATGAAAAAAACCCAGAAGGATTTGAATTTCTCCATGTCAGAAGTTTGATGACAATAATTGTATTTTTAAAAAACAATAATCATTGAACATATTCAGGCTTGTTGGGCTTTGTCTTGTTTGGGCTAGTATTTTTTAAAACATGCCAATAATTGTGATAATGTTAGTATCAGCTTAACGTGTTGCTGAAAGTTTTTGTGTATGTTTGTAGATTTATGATCATGAGGAACACCTGTTCCATGAATAATAAGAAGACTCTCTATGGTCTGATACTGGATTAACTTGGTCAAAATTTTGTGGAAAAATTATTCAAGCGAGGATTCAAAATTATTTCTTAGTCAGTGAATTCAAAGCACTTGATGTCTTTTTCTACCTTAGACTGTAAAAGCAAGACCAGTTATGCTGTGAGCTGGACTTTGAAAATGCGAACAATTATGTAACTAAGAATGTGCTTCAGTCCTTTTACGCTACGCATAAAGTTCCACAATCTTAAAAACAATGTTTTAAAATATTTTGCTAAAAATATTTCATGTAACCGAACTTTATAGCCTACCAAGTTGTGCAATTAAATAGTAAATGACTATTTCTTACAATTAAAGAATGCAAGGATCTCCCTACATACAATATGATATATTTAACAACTTTTTATGTTAAATAGTTGATATAGTTAATGTTGTAGTCAATTCAATTTTAATTAGTCAAACACTAGTTTGAAAATGTGAGCTTTTCATTAACTGACATTGCTCATATTTTTGCTGCTTGTTTTCCCCATAGTTCTTTCAAATTATGTATGTATAATGTGTTAACTTTCATAAAATGCATTTATCATTGAAGGCAATGCCAAAATTAGTGCAGAGTGAAGAGAAATATACTTGTATATTTTTTTGACAAGCGTAGCTTGAGCCCGAGATGATTTAAAATAAAATTAAAAAAGAATTTCTAAGTGTTAACCAAGTAGCTCTCCCACAGAAAACTCTTCTGTTTTGGTTTTGTCTTGGGCCTTTTGACAATCACAAGTGTCCAGGCTGAGATTCTGTCACCGAGTAGCTTTGAAATACATAGAAACCAGGAAAACTCCATTGAAAGGGATTTACACCCTGGGCATGTATTCAGAGGAAGTACTTCATGAGGGACGGTTTCTAAAGGACTTCTATAATTTATTATTTGCTTCTGAATTATAAAACTGGGAAAAGGTGATATTAATTTGACTTTGTTATAATACTTGCTTTGCACTGTTAATCCTACTATCTATATAGCTGGGGAAAAGATACCAGCTGGTTATAGGCTAGAAATTACCATATTAATGTTTTATTTGTGTGGGAATATTGTTGTGTTAATTAATGTTTTGATGTGGTTACCAGCACTTAGTGGTCTCTGAACGTCCCCTGCTGACTTAGGGAAATTAGAAATATTCAGGTATGAATGTGGTGGGGCCAGTTATACCATCTCTGCCTCAGTACTCAGGGGAGAATCCCCCTTTATGAAGGGTGCTGGTGTGGACTTGGGCCATCAGGGAGAAACCTTCTGCTGAAGGGTGGCTGGGGAAAAGGAGATGAAGGAGGTGTTAAGCAGAAAGAGGGGATTTCAGCTGATGTGCAGCTTGGCTCTAGCCAGGGCTGGCTGACCCTCAGCACTGATGAGAATTACCTCACTGCATGAGAAGGTCTCTAGGTGCCTGTCTTGCTGCAGAAGTGTATTTACAACTCAAGGGTAAAAGATATTTCTTGTTTAGTCACAATTGGTTCAAGTTTTTATTTCTTAAAACTGTTGGGGCATTTGTTGGTGGTTTTTCTTTTATTTATTTATTTATTTATTTATTTGAATTTTTATTTTATACCAAGGGTGGTGTAGGGACAGAAGCTCCCAAAGTACAATGTAGGGATATGTATGAAGAAAATGGAATGTTAGTCTTGATGCTGCTACTTATACCCCTTGCTTTCCTTTATTCTAGCTCCTTCCTTCCGATTCTCTTTTAATATAAATATTTTAATCCAATGGACAGACATTGTGTTTTTGCCATTGATATCTCTCCTGTTCTTACTCTGCAGAGCTGAAAGAGTTAAATGTACCAGCACTCTGTAACCTAGATAAAAAAATATGCATTTTAATTTCTAATAAAAAAATCAAGCAGGTATGAATAGCAATAAAATTACTCAAAATGTTTAAATTGAAGGAAAACAATTGAAAATGGATTTAGAAATATAATGTTTAGTTAAGCAAGCTATAATGTTCTGTTATTTTAATCAGTATTGTGAAGCAATTTAAACTATGCTGGAAGAGAATTCTTATGTTTTAAATAATTCTCTCCCTCCCCCAAAGAGTCACCGAAAATTCCTTAATGCTTCAGTCATATTCTATAGTCCTTGGCAATAGCAGCCTGTTCGTGCAAAGGTTTTCAGTTTTTTGATCTGTTTGCTGGCTGGCCCTAGTACGGCCAGCCCTGGACAGAGCAGCCAAAAGGACCTCCAGGCTGTCACATGAGCAAACAACATGCTTTACATAAGACAAATAAACAAAAAAAATCTACTACCAGAATTAGCATCTCGAGAGAGATGCAAAGTGTTGGCTGAACAGGAGTCTTGATTCAGCATTTCCTCTGTCCCTGCCTTGGCAGGGTAATCGGGGTGCATTGCTGTGCAGGGAACAAAGGCTGGAGCCTCAGCTCTGCTGCTGTGCAGACACCTGGAGAAAGATGAGGACTTGAGAGAGGAAGGGGAGGATTGGCAATTTCTCCCTGGTTCTCTGATGGCCTTGACCAGCTGACAGTTCAGTGCTGACACTCCCTTCTGCATAACCAAAACCTTGAGATATTTAAGCCTGTGTGAATTGGTTCAGAGGGACCCCTTTGCTTTAGATGCTTGTCTGGAAAATATGTAGGCATATTTCCAGCCATAATTCTGATTTTTGGTGATGTTTCTTGATTCTTCCACCTGCAGTGAGTGAAGTGGGTCTTTCCAGTCATCTGTGCAGCTTGTTCATAGGAGACTTGAACAAAACTTGTCTCTTCATCCTCCACCTTTTTCCACATCAGCTTATAGGCTTGACACTACTAGCTGTACCTCTTTGAGGACAGTGCAAAACTCCTGATTTTTTTAGCACAAATGTTTGCACTCTTCCCTCGACAGCAGAAATGAAGTATTTGCTCATGTATATTTAGAGTTTTATCTTCTCCCTCTTTCTGAGAGCCTCAGGTCTTGGAGGAGCCAGGGTGTCTGTGCTCAGCCAGTTTGGGGACTCTGCTCTGGCATTGGCACTGGGCCTGTCTCGCCCAGGGGCCCTTCTGGAGGAGCTGCTGACTGTGCCAGGTTGTGTCCAGCAGCTGCTGTGTGTGGCGAGGGCCAGGACGCCGTGCTGGCCTGGAGGGACCGCTGTGCACAGCGCTCTCCCCTCCATGGCCTCCTCCTCCTCCCTCCATATGGGACTGCGGGCAAAGAAGTCTCCCATGCTGACCCCAGCTTTACCCCACAATTGTTTTTGTCTGTTCATTTGAATTCCAAAATAACTGCAGAGAAAAGAGAAGATGCTGCCCTATGTCTGTGGAGCACCAGCCTAGCAGCCCTTGGCTTTGCTTGGATCCTGTGGTACTGCTCCCAAAAGATTCCTCAGGAGAGAAGCCACATTGGTGATAAATCACTGTGCCTGAGGCTGCTGAAGAGGGAAAGAGGGGGAGAAAGGAAGCACTTTGCCCTGCCTTTTATTTTCAGGGTGGCTGCATTTGTGGGATGAGAGCTGTGGGTTGCACAGGGACGTTTCTCCCCTTAATCATCCAATTCTCCTAACAGGGAACTTCTCACTGTGGACACTTGCCGGCACATCGGCGCAAATAGCACGCACAGGGACACCTCAGTGTTCTGCATGCAGCCCCTGCCACCTCTAAACAGGCTTTTTTAGTATTTAGAATGTGTTTATTAAAGATGATTTGGGCTTTGGAATAGGTACTAAATCTCTGCAATGTGCTGAATTCCCATTCTGTGAGACTCCAGTGCAAGCACTGAACTGAGGGGAGGCGTGTGAACTTAAATTAACCCAGGAGAGGAGGGTGAATGCTGCTTTCAAGCAGCAGATGCTGCAGCACCAAATAAGCATATTGCACAATAAATAGCAGTCATGGCTTTAATTAGGAATTCAATTGAAGTTGGAAACCACTTGCCTACAGTAAAATTGTCCTATTTAACATTTCTATCAACATATTTTTTTATCATTGGCATTGTTGCTTTTAGTTTAACTTTCAATGTAATAGATAGTCTTTTTTTAAACACTGCATTAATAGTTATTTCCCATGCATCGATCTTGATCTTATATTTAAATCACATACACTGAACAAATCTGAGAGCTCAGGGCAAAAAAATTAGACACATCTTTCAACTGCAACTGTTCAAAATCTGGAATACCTGTGTTTTTGGATCACTAGATCTATTTGGAGCTCCGGGAATGTGCACACACACCCATACAAAATGCTCTCCCTGAAAGCTCTGGTCTGGTGGATTGGAAAGCAGTTGAAAGGTGACAACCTGTCAATATGTGACTCAGAATTAGAAGAATACAGGCTTCACTTCCAAACAGCAAACACAGGCTAACTTTAGGTATTTGGCTTCCTAAAATTTAAGATTTCAAGGAGGAAAAACTCTGCTTGCTTTGTTACACAGTGTGCTTGTAGTTTATGTACTGCAATGGTAATTGCTGGTTAACTTTGAGGATTAGCTCTTTATTGTGCTGGCAGACTGGAGCAGCATTTGTGCACTTTTGGTTGGGGATCTGTGCATGGTAGGTGATTCCTAGAGGCACTTGAAGATGTGTGAGATGGGGCAGATCTGCTAGTGGGAATCTCTGGATCTGTCCAGGGAAATGTTGAAGTGGGAGGGACTAAGCAATGTCCCCTCCATGCACCTCTTCACTTCCAAAACCACGGTGTACCTGCTGACAAATAAATGCCTATCAATTTTGTAAATGTACCTCTAATCATAAAGCCTTAAGTATCAGAATAGTGCCACAGTTGTGAAATGTGGAAATATTACAAGGAAGAAATTCTGAGGCGCTTGCTGGTGAGGTGAACAATCTTACTCAAGTAAGTGAATCCTCACAGGACAGAAGAGACTAACTTCTGCTAGCCCCAAGTTCCTTGTTATTTCACTCGGGAATTCTTTCCTGGTACAAGAATTTCTAGTAATCCTGGGAATGTAAGGAGGCACCAATCAAACTTTTGTGAGAATTTAATACCTACAATAATACCTTTATCCTCCCATCAGATGTGGGCAGTCTGTGTTATAACAGAGGGAAGAGGAAAACCAAACCAAACCCACTAAACTCTGCAAAGGAGATTTGCCCTATCCCAGATCTGTGTGGTGGTGGGGGGGGGGTCGAGCAGAAACTGCAGAGTAGGGGCTATAGCTGGGCCTTGTTAGCTGGGTTGAAATTTCAGACTAGTATGCTAAATTGTAGACATTCATTTATGCCTGCTTGGGTTAGGAAATAACTTTCCAAAGTCTAGATTACACAAGCACAGTTTGTGCTAAATTGAAATTCATCCAATATGGAGTTGGATGTAAATTGTTCAAAACTGCCCTGGGAAAAAAAAATATATATTAGTAAACATATTAACAACAACAACAACAAAAAAAAATAAAAGGACTGAAGAACCTACCTGATAGTGTGAATTCAAGTAATGTTGAAAAAAATACAGTAAGATAAAAAGAAGGAACAAAAAGTTTTTCCTGGTCTAATGGACTCTGATTTTTTTTTACTAACTTATGGGCAGTTAGGTTTCAGGAGGCAGCCACTCTGTCCAAAGTTTGACGTACAGCTTGAATTCTCTTGTCAGAAGTGGAGAAAGTGGTGGTTTTCCAAATATGTGTAATTTCAAGCAATGAGTCATAATCAATAAACTATTCCCAGAACTATAGTCAGGAAGGGAATAAAAACAAAGTGAAATCACACAGGAAGTAAGGAAATAACTTTAAAAAGAACTTTAGCTGACAGGATATTGGCTACTGATACTGTATCCACTTTTTAGATAAATAATGTGTGGAGTTTGGGTTGGTTCAAGTATAAATGATTTTTGAATGGAAGGAAGCTTTGATTTTGGTTTTGTTTTTGGTTGTTTTTTTTTTTTTTTTTTTTAATCTTTTTGCAATTTACCTTTTGGGGTGATTAATTTTTCTGCAATTTCTCTTGAAAACACAAAATTCTGATTTCATGTTTTCCCAGAGAAACTGTTCTCTTTCTGTGTGGAAGCGATGTGGGAAAAAAAAAGGTATTTGACGATATTTATGGGGAAAGTAGTTTCTGGAGGGGTTTCTGAGCCTCATTTTGTGAATTTTTGAGGGGTACTTTGGGATTTAGATACTGCAATATATTTGTTTTCTAGTGACTGAGGTTTTTTTGCGTAACTGGAATCAATTTCTCTGCAAGACATATGCACAGCCTAAGAGGTGGCTGTGGTGAGATTGTGAATAGGGAAAAACCTGACCAGAGTATGGGACAAATTCTGCTAAAATGTACATGATACATGTAGTCTTGCAAATAAAACCAAATCAATATCAATTCCTGAATGACATCTGTCACACAGGTTAGAATCAGTGGCTATCTCCTTTCCCAATTCCTTCTCTGTGGGTGATTTTGGATTTTGTCATTTTAAAAATCTCGAGGAGAGTGCTTTGGATGTGATCTCTTTATACCCTCAATATTCCATTTTAAGTATGACCAGGATTAGTATAACATATACAAACTAAATCCAGGCTATTGCATTTACCAACACTGAATTTTTATGAAGATAGGGTAGCTCTTTGATAATCCTCCCTGGCTTTTATTTGCTTTCCTTTTCAATATTTCAATGAAAAAAAAAATTTTGTTACCATTTGTTATTTTGCAATTTATTTTTGTAAAAGTCTATTTGTGTTGCTTTTGGCCAGAGAGTTACTGTAACTTGCTCCAAACTGCTGTCCTCCTGGAGCAATCCATGGAAATGTGTAGCTATTGTGTTAGTACCAAACTATTTCATATCTAGAAGACTGAAATCACAGGGACAAATGCAATATTTTTCTTTGCTCGACTTCTGTCTAATGAGCTCTGCTGTTGGGCAATTGGAGATCTTCATTCTAGCTCTCTTTCTTGCTAGTTCCTGTGTGACTGAGTGCATGAATTCTTAATATTCCCATTTCCCCATCTGTAAAATGGGAATTTTTATACTTTCCAGCTCTATAAAATTTATAATGCAATTAATAGGATATTGACAGAGCAGTCTGAGACCTCAGGTGGTAGGCACTATATGTAAACATTTTGACAGTTTTATTATTTCTTCCAGCCTAAAAATATAAAGGTTTAGGAATCACATTTGGAAGAGGCTAAGAGAGTTTTGTGGCTGTTGCCAATAGAAGTATTTGGACCAGCTCTCTTCCTATTCCAAAAAAGTTGCCATGACATGCAACTATTTAAAATATAGTCTCCTTTCACTTAATCTTTTCAGCAAGCTCTTTTTAAAAAAAAAAATTAGAAAAATCATTATTTCTTGCAGAAACAAAATAAAAGGGAAATCAATTTTGTGGGGTTTAGACCTAATATTTCTGTAATATTGTCCTATTAAAGTTCAGTGCAATGCCTTATATTTGTTGGGAATAACAACAGCTAGCCCAAAGGATCAGAACTAAGAATAATGTTTCTCACTATTCTTTTCAGCTGACCTTTTGCTTAGCTGTGAGCTAAGGTCATTTTCACTCTTGGCTGGGCTTCCTTGACAGCTAAGATGGCTTCTTTATGAAGATACTGAGATAAACTGGGACTGTGCATTCATTCACATTGCTAAAACCACTTCATCAAATACTGCTTCTATATAAAATACTCCCAATCTAATCAAGAAAACATCAAAATCCTGCAAAGTGCCCTTGTTAATCCTGTCACTTACCACCTAGACCATTTTTCAAGATGATTTAATTAGCAAAGTAAAAGAACGTGCTATTCTTTCAGCATTATTCACACAAGTTAAAATGTACACTTTAAGATATAAATAACTTGCATAAACTAGTAGAAAATACATGCAAATGTAGCGCTGACATTTAAGAGCAAAGATATATCCTACAGTCAGACGTGTTCTGATTTTCTGCCAATATCACCAGAGCCCTAAAGCCACAGTAAGAGGTCTGCCTTTGGTAATTTTCAACCCGAGCTGGAGTGAAAAAGAATTGCCACTGGAAAAAGCCACGTACAGCAAAAACTTTGTTGGGTCTTTATTTTACCATATCCAAAATGGCTTTCCAATACCAAGAACTCTGAATGTTCCAGAGAAAAGGAAAAAGCTAGAGGAGATAAATACATGCCAAAAATAAGGAGAAGTGCAGGTGTTGTGTGCTCTATGCATATATGCTAACCCATAAAAATTGGCTTAGCAAGGCAAACCAAAAATAGCAGCAAGAATCCATGATGCTCCTCTAGATTAACCCTAGAAGCAATTCCCCCTCTTCAATAAAGTGTAGACTTACTGGAGGTAATTGTCAGCATATTCTTTATTACTACATAGTTATAATATCAGAGTGTTCCTAAGGTATAATTAAAGATTTACCTAGATTTATGAGACTTTATCATCACCAACAGGGTTAAGGAATGCCAGGGAGACCCATTGTGTGAGGGTTTTGCTCAGCAGTTTCCACAGCAGTGAGGGTATTGTGGAATTACTTTAGTGCTTTAGAAAAGCTTGACTGCTTGGCACTAATGTAAGGGGCATTATTAGAGAGGGGATGGTATCTGCCTGTTAGGCCAACTGTGCACCTTTCCTTTTCTGGAAAGGAGAAAAGTGGGAAAAAGAAGAAAGGAATGAGAAGCCAACAGAAGAGGATGGATTTACTGTGAAGAGGGGAAATTAAGTAGGAAGTAACAGTTATCATTTATAACGATGACAATAATGATATGCTGGAAAGTTGTCAGTGTCCACACAGCCCTCTCCATTTCCTTAATGCTGATATCCTTGGTGATGGATCAGTGCTCTCCCACCTGAATTCTACTCAGCCCACACTTTTAAATGTTAACTAAACAGTGCTGCATGTTGTAGGCTTCCAGATGTTACCGTATTTATTACATAACCGTTCACTGAATGTATTTAGCAAGCGTAGATGATAGAATGAGCCTGGAAATCCTGGAAGGGATAGGAACAATCTGTGGTGGTATTTTAAGACATTATGGTACCTTACCTCCCAGTTTACTATGTACAGGATCAAGTTGCAAAGCCAAACCTGACTTTGATTATTACTTTATTCTTCGAGGGTATCTGAGGCTGAGTGATCAGAAATCACTGTTAGGAGTCCACAGTTTGACTTTCTCTTAGCTGCATCTGAGCATACTAACAAGTGATAAGACCTTAGAATCGAAACATGGTTCCTATATTGATGGCAAATTCTTCAATGATGAATTGTATATGAACTTGCCTACATGGGTCCATAGATAGATCTTGTTAGAAATTGCTCACTTCTCCCATATTCACGGTCTGTGTTGCTGTGGGAGTTTATAGAGGGCGAAGGATGAAATTTGTAGCTGAGTTAAATATAATGCTCAGTTCTGCACCTGGTCTGGAAACACTAATTGCTTATCTTGCCCTGTAATATTAGTCTTTTGCACCGTGAATCCTTGATCCTTTGGGCAAACATTTCAGTTTCTGTTTGCTAAGGAGAGGTTTCATTCTGTGCATACAGTACAAGGGTGCCTACTTCTTATCACACTCACTGCGACAGTGTAGAAAAGCTAATATTCGTGGCACATAAATTGCTTCTCTCACTGCAACTTTCACATCCTGTTCCTTCCCTCTTTGCAAATTCAGTTGAAGCTGTAATAGAAATTTCAGTCATGTGAAAAGGATCTAAGGTAGAAAAATAATATGTTCTGGGGAATAGATGGCCATTTTGAAAAAAATGAGATAAGGGAAGTCAGAAAAAAAAATAAAACAATAAGATTATTTTATTTTGTGCTGCTTTCCTAGAAATAACTTACCTTTAAAACTGTTTTTGCTAAACATTTGTAGGACTTTGAGCACATAGCAGGCTGCTATAAGACCATTGCAGTCTCACATGTAAACACTGAACTTTTAGAAAATGCTGGAAATTTAAGCTACTCGTTGAAACTGTACCTTGTTGGTGTTGCCTGGCACATATGTGATTTTTTTAGCTCTCTTATCATGTAATACTTTTTTTTTTCTTTTTCTTTTCTATGGGATTTTGCCCAACCCTTTTCTTCTAGACCACAGCATGAACGGTTTTCTGGCCATAAACTAAGGCACAATATCAGGTAATTGTCTACAAGGCAGTTATCCTTGCCTTAGTAGCTCTAACAGTTAATGATATCACTTGTTACTGTGGGGAGACGAAAGACATGGCTAAAACATGAGAATAAATAAATATGCAAGAAAAGTCAATCACATGTCCTTCTGCTCGGTATGGAACATAAAGGACCTGAATAGCAGAATTCCTAAGCTCTGACAGGAGTGGATCAGGTCGATGAGGCAGTGATTACATATGCAGATCTGGAAGCTGGGGACTTACTCAGGGACTTTGCTGCTTTGCAAAATGGGATAAATAGTATTGTCCATCTCCCTGTGGAGAAACACCATTAGTAATTTTGAGGTTTGCACATAAATTCAGTGCATCCAAAACCCAGTGTAAATAACAAATGTCCCCCACAACACATGCAGATGCTCTGGCAATAGATATTAAAGCAATCCAGCATTCCTTGGAGCAAATGCATCAGAGGCAGAAAGTGAAACAGAGAGCTGAAAAGGTATTCTTGGAATAGCTCCTCTTTCCCTGAGTTGTGGTGCCCCCAGTATACTGCATGATGCAGGGCTTGTGTGAACAGAAATAATATAATTAAAGATAGTTTATGTTACAGTTAAAAAGAAAGCAGATTTGAAGTCATATGGACCACCTAATTTTAGTATTTCCTATCTTGTGAATGCTTAACTTTCATAAAATAAATCACAATCTCTCAATAGTCTTAGTGTAATTTCCTGGGAAGTTTTTTGTTGTTGTTTGAGAAGGAGGGAAGGAAAAAATTCTATTTTGTGCAGCCTTAACAGCTCCCATCAGGCATGTGATTTGACTCTGATTTCTCAGGACAGATTTAAACTATTTGAATGACATGACTTTTTAAGTTACTGGCAGCAGGAAAAGGTTCTTGTCTTGGAAAGGGTGGGCTGTGGCAGCTCTGCACTAAGCCAGGGAACCCAGGCCAGATTGTGTATGCAAGCTCATGCTCTCTTGGCTGTGTGTACCTCTCCATGCTGGAGGAAACTCCTCTGCTGGTATGGACACAGAGGTGGAGGGTGTGTGAGAAAGTTCTATTAAATACAGCCTTTGTTCCCCTGCAGGACATCTGTGTATTACTGCTCTATTGGCTGTGGGGTTATTTGGCCTTTTAAAATGTTCATTTTTCCATGGTACTGGGAATTCTGTGAAAATTCAGTAGATAGTCAAGAGCAAGAAGAAAACTGTTTCTAGGGGGGAGGGAGTTTAGTTAAGCTGCAACCAGTTCTTTCCTCCCGCAGTAAAGGAATAGTAGAAGAACTTCCTTAGCTCCAGCAATTTCTCAATGTCATACTTTGAAAACTGAATGGAAAGAAAGGGTTTGTAAGAATGTTTCTAAAGTCAAGGCAAAAGAGTCTTTCAAAATGGAAGGTGGGAACTGAAGGGGGAGTTCCTAACTGCCTTTGACAGAAAAATTCACAACTGTGTTTTAGGTAGAATTTTTAGAGTTTAAACTCAAACCAATAGCTTGTTCTCTTATTTCTATTTTCATGTGTTTTTTTTTTTCCCAAGATTTTCAAAGTGTGCTAAGAAGATTGTTCAATCCTAAATGTGTTCATTTTCATACAAAAATTATTTTGACCTGTATTACTAAGGAAGCAGAAGGCAGAAAGGCTTAGACTTTTAAATGTATCCAGGTCCATAATTTTCACTGATTTAGTAGATGGTAAATTTCAGTATAGATTTCAGTAGAGGTTATAAACCTGCCTACTTTGACTCCTACAGACTGTGGCTCCTGCACTGGAAAACTTGGTTGCAAGGTGCTATTTAGTATGCCCAGTGCTGGGAAATCATTTTAGAGGAAAGTCTATGAGAATAAGGCCTGAGAAGCTTATTTCATCTATTTTTTCCCCCTTGTTTGTTTGTTTCTTGTGTCCTGTGTGGTCATATTCCTCTTTTCATGTTAGTTTGGGTTACCATTAGTAGATGTGCTGGTGTGGCCTGCCAAATGCTTTGAGAAGGTCTGTTCTGTGGTCAGCAAATAAATGGTTCATCAGTCCTGATTTAATGACTCGAAATCCACGTGAGAAGTACCTTTTAACACTTACGGGCATTCTCTTAGCAATAAAATACCTTAAAAATGAAGTATACATCAAAACTTAAGCCATGTCATTTCCCTGAGCACACAGAACTCAGCAAGGACAGCTCTCCAGAAGGGAACAGTGACTTCTATCAGGCAATACATTTGTATTTTAAGACTTTTCTTTTCTAGTATAATCAAGCTAAACTAAACCTGGTCATTTTTTAGCCTAGTTTCTTCTGGTAAAAAACCACACACGGTCACATAGCCTGTTTGGGTATGTCAGGCCTTCCATGCTTAAATACCTGTGACACTGGGATTCAAAAACCAGCAGATGGATACTGACTTCAGGGAATTAATTTCCCATGAGCTCCAGGTAATCAGATAGGTAGAGTCTGAGTCTTCACCAGAGGGAAAGATTTTAAGTAGTATTTATAATAATTTATTTTAGAGCAGAGCATTTACATGGGGAGTCCTGCTAAATATCCCAACAGAGGAAAAGCCTTGGATGGGCCTTGTGTCTCCATAGATTTCATATTTAACCCTCCAAGACAGAAATCTACTGAAACAGTATTCTGGAACTATTTGTTCACTTTGAATTGTGAAATTATGGTTTTCCATGACCTGTCTGGTGAATGCTACTGGACATATGGCTGACATTACACATTTCTGTGTATGTGTGTGTTTTTTAATGGTGTGACATTCTTGCGTCTCTCTGATGTCTAAATCATCATTTTCTCAGGTTGAACAGGGTTGGTTTTTTTCAGGAGTTACCTGCTTCAGCAGTGTTTCCAGGAAGGGATCCTAAGAAAGATGTTTCTGAAGCATTGCTATCCAAGTGATTGATTTTTCAACCACCTGCTAAATGTTATACATTGTCTCCCAGAGTTCTTGGATTCAGAGATGCCATGTGCTTCCCTGTGGTACATTTGCACCACCAATGGGAATTCAGGTTTGAAGAGAAGCCTTTCCTCTGACAGCTCCTGACTGAGCGTGGCAGATGGGAAGGGCAGCTGAAGACAGTTTAGGTCCTTCAAAAATGACCTTTGTAATGAGGATGTGGTGTTGGAGGTAGAAGTGGCCACCCGACCCTGGAATGTAAGGATGAGGATGGGATGAGATCAGCAAGGAGATTTAAGGAGATCATGGCCAGGAAAAGCTGGGGCACAGGAAAAAAATTTAGCAACTGTGTATAAAATTTGTTGTGATAATTAAAACTGTACTATCATCCAAAGTAGGAACCGTAAAACATGAGGGCTTGGGCAAGCAGGACTAGCCTACTGCTGAAATACTCCATTCCTTAAATGCTGATAAGTGTTTTTAATTCTGTTCCAGCCAGGTTAGTTATAAGCTCAGTGATACCCAGCTGCATAGGAACACGTGGCCAGTCCTGTCATCTCTCACCTTAATGAGCACTGAAAGCCAATAACTAGAAATTCTACCCAGTGCTCAGCATAGCAGTTCATTATATAAGTTCTACATATAGTTAAATTAGTAGCTTAGTTGACAAGAAGGTGACACAGCTCAACTTTTTTTTTTTAAATTGCTTAGCTTTATCACTCTATTGAACAGATTGTTCAAGTATTTATAGAATACTGTGCTACAGCCAATGTGATCTGCAATTAAGGCAAAAATGGTCAAGTAAAATGACATGATCAAGCAGTTTAAAATGAATTGCCCTCTGATTGCCATCAAACAACCAGAGGCTGAGGCTTGAACCACAAAATTGCCATCTTTAATTCTTTAAGGAAATTGGGTGCTGGGACTGAAATATGTTTTGACTGAAAGTTTAAGAAGAGGAGAAAAAAAAAAAGGTGATGTTATCAGACCAGGAACTTTGTTACTTTTCATTGTGGTTTAACATGTTGCTGAGTTTCAGTGAGATGACCTTTTAGAAAAAGCTATAAACCTTACAGAAATTACAGTTGTTGGAGTACTAAAGCCACAGACCTTGCCACCTTGAAGGGGCCATGTTCCTGAAATGTACAGAGTTTAAATTTTTGTTTAAAGGGAGAAATTATTTAATGGAAAAATAATGGAAATTCATGTTAAAAAGTCCAATTGAATGGTGTAAGACTTTGCCCCTAGGACTCTTGGTCTTCCAAGACTTTTATTTCAGCCCTGAAAGAATGAGGAAGTTGTCTCCTTCTGTCCAGACCTGACTCAGAGAATATGGTGTCAGACTAAAACAAACAAAACTAACCAAACAAAAAGCAAACAAATTTCCTTAGCAGAATGATTTTTGTATATTTTCGTTTTATGTGGAGTTAAACCTGTGCTTTTGGAACCACATGTGAAAAGAGAAGTATGAAATAAATTAATATTAAGGCATAATGCTCAGGTTCAGCAAATTGAAATACTTCAGGTTCTACTAAACCTCTTCTAAAACATTTAATTTTAGAACTATAACCAAAACATCTAAAGTGGCTTTTTTTCATCCTTACCTTTCAAGAAACTTATTTAAATCCACAATGTGATTTTTTGTTTTGTTTTGTTTTTTTGGGTCTGGCTCTTTTTTTTTTTTTTTTTTTTTATATTAACCAAGGAAACATCTNTTTTTTTTTTTTTTCCCCAGGTTCCCTTTCACAAAGATGCTTTATTTGGAAAAGGAATTATTATTAACAGTTATTTAATTGACTCTGGTAAGCAGTTGTCGAGGGGAGTCTTGCCCATTTTCACCTTTGGCAAACTGTTGGTTCTAAGAAGGAGAACTGGAAAAATGATACAGTGCTAGAGAAGAAAAAGTAGACATCAAAGAATGCATGTTCAGAGGAACCTTTGAACAGGAAAAAAGAGAAAAATTTCCCCAGAGAGGACCTCAACCAAGAATTGACTTAGCTTCACTGATAGCAGTTAGGCTAGAGAGCTCCTGGCTGGGGAGATTTTGTGTCACAGGAATCAGCTGGACATTGTGGTTGGAATGCTCTCACCCTCTAGAGCAGCTTTCACATCTCACTCATGTCTATATTCTGTTCTCAGTTATGCTGATGGTGAAAATTCCTGTGATTTAGAAAGCAGCTTTATATGTTTCTGTTGCTAAACTGGTCAAATATTCCCTCAGTTTGAAAAACACCTGGGCATTATTGTCCAAGTCTTGATTTAAAGACTTATAATACATCATGTTGCAGATCGAAAGAAAGTTCAACTGTTTCAAGCAAACTTTATTCCACAAACTGCATTGGTTTAATTCACTTTGAGGTTCCTCAGGCTTTTTGTATTCTTAGTTTAGTTTAAAAGCTATTAAAAAGGAGGTCTTGTACCGCTAGCTCTTCCCTCTAGCACAGCAGACTAGATCTTGTTTCCCAATAACTACAGATTCTGATGTTGCCAGGAAATATTTCCAGCAGATTTTGTAATAGAGGGTGTCCACTGGAGATGGGAAACAAAGGTACAGGAATATCTGACATCAGTCTTGGCCAGAGCACCCAGTTCTGTTTTTAACTGGCTGCTGCTGGATAGAGCAAAATTCATCAGCACAAGATTAAATGCTACAGTGCAGGATTTGGACAGCATGTGGTTCTTGCTACTGTACTCCAAATGCATCCTCAGCTCACATCCCCATGCTTGTCCCAATGCCTTGGCTTGCTCTTTTTTCCAATGGTATTTTGAGGTGGAATGCAAGGAAGAAGAGGTGTTACACACATTCTTCTACTTCTCACAGCAGAATAACTGATTTTATCACTGGATGTCTTGGTTTGCTGCTGAAGCTAATAGCACTGCATGAATCCCTTCAGCTCTCCTCACTGATTGCCCCTTCCTGGCATCCAGGAGCCTTTCAAAGGCTTTTTGTGTTGCTTTTTGACAGGGGAAATTTGTGAGAGGGAGAACTTTTTGCTGCCGGGGGGTGGCAGGGCAAATTTAGCTTAGCAGCTCACCTTAATTGAGTCTGCTGGTGCCTGCCGTGCGCTGAAACTTCAAATTTGATCTGGTCAGCATGGCTGCATAGGTGGTTTGAAGTTGGATTTATCCAGCCATGGGAACTGTCTCCACCAATGAAAGGAACAGTCTGTGAGTCTAGTGGTCTGTGACAGCCTGGAACTCCAAATTGAAATGCGTGTGTTGGCGAGGGATGAGCAGCTGATCCTCAGAGCAGTTAATTCTTCTACTGCTGCCCCCTCTTTCTCCACACAGTGATACACAAGTCTACAGAGGGAGTGGAAAGCAATACTGGTTTTCTCCCCTGACCATCCCCCTCCTTTTTTTNTTTTTTTTTTTTTTTAACCTGGTAAGCCACCCTCCCCCTTTTTATTTTTGTGGCCAGTCAAGTTTGCAAAGCCAGCCATCCTGACTTGCTGTACAAGCAAGATAAAAATTTTAGAAGTAGAAGTTCAACGCTGCAATGTGATTTAACTGTACCTGTCTAAACCTCCTAAGCCTGACATGTCAGTATCAGAATGTGACATGTCCTCATCAGAATGATGTGGGAAGCCCGGGGCGCTTCAGGAGTGCTGTTTAACCACACTAGAACATTTACTCTTAAAAAATGCTCTTTTAATTTTTAGGTTCTGATACCCCTGATCTAGTTCAAGGCCTGTGTGTAGCTGTTTACTAATAGGTAACCACAAAGAATCCAGTCAGAGAAACAGTGGGATGGGTGTGTGGGTGTTTTAAATGAGGCAGGAAGGAGACTCAAGAAAGGCAGACTGCACGTGTTCACCCATGCTCTGGATGCTCAGGGCTGGTGGGCAAGTGTTAGTGTGCATTCACACTCAGTTTGCTTGTCAGGCCCATCTGGAAAGGCCTGGAAATCTGAGTCTCACCACGAATCACTGTCTTATTTTTCTGTTTTACCACTTTTTTTCAGGCAGAGGAATCCTGATTTTCCCTCCCGTTTTCCCTTGATTTCATTTGTGTGACAGAAATCCTAAGCAATCAAGCCTGGCCAAAGAGGGCATTATGTGCCAGGCAACACAGCCTGGGCATGGCCCTTTCCTTAGATGTCCAGTCTTGCTGAGAATGGAGTCACACAGGAACTTCAGAAGTGAGTTCTGTCATCGGGAGATTGTCGCAGCCAAATTTTATTGCCTAAAGACAAGATGTTTCATTTCTGAGACAATTTGTCTTTGCTTAACCCTAAACATTTTTTTAGACCTTTCCACGAGATTTGAAGGCCAATATCATGTCAAAGAGGGGATTTTTGCATTTGCTTCTTTTCTCCCCTAAGGTCTCCTTCATTAACTTCAGCTGCCACAGCAGAGGGTGGGAGAAATGCTTTTGTGTTTGGGCTAGAAAATGATAATTTTTCAAAACTGTTTTAAAACATCAGATGGGAACAGAAGTTCACAAAAGTATTTCTGCTTTTTTCTTTTTCTTTTTTTTTTTTTAAACAAACTGTTTCATAGCATATGCACCACTTAATATGGCATATGTTAACTTCAGTGTTTTAATTGATTAGCAAAGTAAATAGACATATATAATGGGTATAATCTGTCAGCAGCATCATGGGCTCCAGCAAGGTGAATTCTTTCTTAAGAGTGTAGTTTGGGGGTTTTGTTGCCTGTGATTTAAAACAAATTTGGTACATTGTCTACTGTACATTTTGCTTTCACCCCTGCAAGCTGTACTGTCTGACAGCATACAAATGAGAGATGGCTGTACATACAGAGGGAAGGAAAGGAAGGGATTAGGTGGACTGCTAAATACACAGTGTGGAATATTGTCAGTGTTCCCTGGCGACCTTGGGAACAGACCTTGGCTGAGAAGAAAATGGACTGTAATTAATAACTCAAAGTTCCCGGCAGCCAGGCCTTTGTTTCTCCAGGTAGGAGAAGGAAATATTTTTAAAAAATTCTGAAGAGAACTCTGTTAAAGCTCTGTAAAAGCTGACTTCCAAGAGATTTTCTGCAGGCTTTTCATGGCTGCTTTGTCTTAGCAGAGGTTTTGCTCCTGGATAGACTCATGGGAAGACAAGCTACCAAAGCACTAAGATTACAGCAAGGATTGAGAGCGGTTACTTACCCACTTGCATAAAGTGAATTTCAGTTTATTAAATGTCTTTGTCATGTGAACTACTGGTTAATAAAATCCAGGCTGTAGCATGAGTGTTGTTCTCAGTACTTAAGTTGGTCCTATGAACATTCCTACAAACTCTAACTTCATACTGGATTTTCAGACTTGTTTGATTGTAACTCTGATTTTCACTGGAAAAATTCAGCTCAGACAGCACTGTCAAATGCTCCACTCCAGCTCTAAGCAATCCCAGTTCTGTAGGCAAGCTCACAGACTTAGAGCTGCTCTACAGGTGGGCCTCTCAAACCTGGGCATAACTCTTAAACACAACTGTTATTCTTAGTTACTGCTTTATGGACAGCTTTCCTGAGAGACGCAGTCCAAACAACTTCTCTAAAATCAATCATTCTGTCTAGAGTATTGCAAAAACATCTATGACAGCCTTAGATTATTTTAGATGCAGTAGATAAGCACAGTTGTTTTTTAACTTGTACATGGGATGTAATTTTTTCCACAGTTTTGATAACCTCCGTGCACATAGCAGTTAACAGCTGAAAAACATGTCTTTGGTTAAAGCATATCAGCAAAATCCAAAAGCATACATTGAGTAAGACAGAGGCTTTGGGGACCAGGACTTCTTGTTGCTGTTCTCTGCATGCAGCTGACCTTGTCTGTACTCCATAATGGAAGTTACTTCATGATCCAGCCTTGGGGCTCTCCTGAGCAAGTGCTGCCAATCACACTGAACTGTGCCCAAAGCCTCACCAGCCATGTCGTGCTGTTCACTGTGGACTCAAATGAGACCACCAACCCTTAACCCCAACAGAACGGAGAATTTGTTTTGTTTCAGAGAAGCTAAAAGCACACAGGTCTGTAGAGTGCTTTTGTTTTTGCATTAGCTGTTGGTGGTTTTCTAGGGATTACATACAATACTAAGAAAAAGGAAAAAAATGGGAGTTTTATTGGTTCTCTATGTGCTTTGTAAAACCCAGTCACATTCAGTATTTGATAATTAAATTGATGTGGAATATAAGCTTCAAAGAATTTGCCTGTTAATTTTGCTTGGTTATTTTTGCTTTATCTGTAGTTTCATTTTGCATATTTGCTTTAGAAATATGAGGTATGTTTGTTACAACAGTATGATACCCCCAAGACTTTATAACATACAAAGCTCTTCAAAGTTCAAGTTGCAGTAGGTAATGGCCCCAGTTTAACTTGGGAAGTTTTCAAAGATCCTACTGCATAATATTTTAGGATTTTGTTAATTTTTGCAGCAATTGTTCAGACACAGATTGCCATTTTAATGTTTTCCCCTAACTACCTTCATCAGCCACAGATCATAGGACACTGAGGATCCTGACTAACAAAGCTGGGAAAAAAGTATCTAGCCGACAATGACTGTAAGCAAATTTTCAAGACACAGGCAAATTACAAATCATATTCTCCCATTATTCAAACTCAAGGCAGTATTTTACCTCTTTCAGAGCCTTTCTAAGCCCTTATTAGCATTCCAGATTTGCTGCAGCAAAGGGCTCATTTGCCCCAGGGAAAACGCAAATTGATTTCTCAAGGTATGGTCCATTATCTTCTTTGTGCCCTCAAAGCCACATTTGTCCTCCAATCAGTGAAGTTTGAGCATCAGTCCTGGTGGTCATCTGACCATTGATCCTTTGTTTGTTGCATGGGACAAACTCTACATTTGCTCATCACCAGGAACCACCATTAACCTGTGGTGTGCATCACCTGTGCTTCACCTGCCCTGGCCTGCTGAGGATTTCATGTCCTTCACCTTTGTCTCTTGGCACCGTTGCCCAATGAAAGGCTAAACTGGGACCTTCAGTTTTAAAGGTTTCTACAAAAAATCAGGGAGAAAGCATAAGCAGTGATTTTAGGGCCAAATTGTACTCCTGAAGTTCCAGAGAAAGCTGTCCCTTATCTTGAGGAAGAATTTTGCATTATGACTTTTCTGGCCAAAACTGGGTTTACCTTACTGCAGTGAAATATGGAATGTAAATAATTATTTTTAAAAAGTCATTACAGAAATGGTGAAAAAGCTTTCTTTATTGTACTTCTCCAGATTGGTTAGGAGTGTTTCTCATAAGACTCTCTGGCTCCTTTCAAAAGCCAAGTTGCATAAAACTCCTTTTTTAATGTGCCCATTATGACAATGGAAGATCTGTGACATGGCAGAAAGGGCAAATTCAATCTTAGAATGATGTCAGCACCTTCACACAGGTGGAGCTGTCAATTTTTCGCAGAACTAATAGATCATGTGCATCTTGATATCTTCTCAGCTTATGAATGTTTTTCAGTTTTCATGTCACACCTGAGTCACTTCTCTAAAGGGTTTTCCTGTGCACAACTACTAGATTTCTCTATTGATATATTTCAATGTAATTGAACTGATTCCTGGAAAAGATGTAATTCTTTTAATAAGGAGATTTACATACTGGGTAACTTTAGACTTGCTTGCTAAAAGACTGTTTGAAAATTTATTTGTAAATTCTTTCTCTTTAGTGTTTTGAGAGTCACTCATCTTGGTTCTGTTATCATGCCAATGAATTAGTTCAAAATGTAAGACAGTTTCTGTATTTTTCTTATTTAGAAGATTATAGTGAAGACCTTGATTTGAACTTTGGGAGCTGAAAAGCATTTTATTATTTATTTAAAGCTCCTAGGAAAGTTTCATGTGATCCCCACACCCCCAAAGCCCCCGCAATCCAAATAGAGAGACTGTACAACAAGAGTAATCAAGCAGTGAAATTTACTATATGATAGTATTAAACAACATTCCAGGCAACACTAATGACCAAAAATCATTAACAATTATTAAATTGACAATGACCAAAAATCTGTTTTGGACTCATACTTCAAGTTGGATTTTAAAACATGGACTCCATCTTGATTTCTTGTGAATATTTTTGTTAAATGCCAACAGGTTCATTTCCTGTCACCAATAAGCCCCGAATTCTTGTTGTAGGTAAAGATATGCAGTAGTCCCATAATGGGATATCCTTTTATCTTTTTATGCCAGTTGTGCAGATCTTCTGATCATTTTTGTGCTTATTATGCACAATTTAGTTCTTCCCTGGTTTGCAAATGAGCCACAAAAAGAGATTGATTTTTACAGATGTTTGCTATTCAATATTGGTTGATAAATGTTTTAGATGTGGTGTAGAGCTCATAATTAAGGGTTTACATTCCATAGATGAAAACTTCTTAACATAAAACATTTATTAGCTAATATGTACCACAGATGCTGGTAGGTGCAGCACTATTGGAAACTTCTTATATATGTGTTGATCACTGAGATCAAGTTACTGTTTCTGCTTCCCTGGTTCCCTGAGTAAAAGGCTTACATGCAGGAGGAAGGTCTGTGTAAGCTATTTGCTTGTTACAGGAGATTGAACTTTACTACAAATACATTTTCTCATGCATATGGATGGCTTGAGGGAGAACTGACATGGGTATGGCTTCTGATTTTCATTTTGAGCCTTCCTGCCAGTTCCATCCCTTTGAATAGGAGCAGCAGAAGACTCGTGCTTCAGTTCATGGAATTAAAACAGATTTAAGTGGGGTAAAGGCTTCTTCATAGCCCTTGGCTAAGTGACCACCTAGAAATGCTTCCTAAATGCAAGATGAAATCACATGAATTTAGTCATGTGAAATCTTTCAGTGAAGACGTACTAGGTTGAAAGTCAGACTAATAAATTTTAGCGGAATATGGAGATTATATCTGAGGAACTGAATGAATTCTATGAAGGAGTCATTTGCCATTTTTAAAGTTCTTGCAATGAAATGAGAGGACAAAAATGATAGTGATAGAATTTTATTTTCTTGCCTGGCTTACTTGCCCGACCCCTAGTTAGCTATGTCTTCATTAAAAGAACAAAACTCAGAATTTCACACCCATTTAACACCAAGTTAAGTATCACTTAACCCCTTGGTACTGACCAAATGTATCCCTATTAAGCAGAGTTTTTGTTAGTACCATCCCAATTAAACAGCAGTCACAGCTATTCACTAACATTATACCAAATTAGTTTCCTGGGAGGTATCTTAATAAAGCAACCATCCCAATTAAGCCTGTCCTCATTAGATGGAGGATACAGTATTACTATTTTATTGTAATTGAAGAAAGGCTCATGGTCCCATTTCATATAGTTTAGCTACAGAATTATTAATAAACAACAGTCCCAACTAATATATTAGTGCTGACTCAGAATATAATAACATTGACCTATTAAATATGGCATTTGCACGTAATCAGTGGCTTCTAGCTGTAGTTTTCTGAGCCACTGAAAACAGAAGGATTTTGTCTTCTTGTGATGTCCTTGCTCTTCTTTGTTGACATCATCACATTTAGTCTGTACAAAAGAAGTGTTAAAAAACATAGAAATTGCTGACTTAGGCTCCTTGGAGCTTTTGGAGGTGATGACTGTGATAAGCTGGAAATCTTTTGAGCTTATGGTGTTTGCAGTTTCCCAAATGTAATTCAGATACTTTGCTAGCTCTAATTTTTAGCTTTAGCTCCAGTTGTTTTCTAATACCATCCTGAAAGGGTGAATTTGGACAATCTCATCTTGGCCATTTTGAGCACATATGCTAGAACTAAGTCTTTTTGGCTCAGCTGTAGCTTGAATCTAATGAAAATGACAGATAATGCAGAGCGCTGTGTGCCTGCCAAAAAAGAGGATATTTCCCATGAGATAGCACCTGGTGATGCAGAAATAGACACTATAGATTTGTGATTGGCTGGTACTTACCAGTATTCATATCTAGTCAGTATTATCAACCACACAAGATCACATCTTGGATAATAACAGCAACAATGGCATGCATAAAAAATTACTGCAGCAAAAAAGGGAAAAAAATAGATCAATTATGTCAATTATATGGTAGCACTTTTTTCTCCTCACAGTTTCAACACTGAGAAAAGGTGGCATCTATCTCTGATCTAATTATTCACATGCTTATTCATTTTTTTCTTTCACTTTTCTCTTTTTCACACACATAAAGCATTTTCCCTTTAAAAAACAGTGTAGAATCAAGCATGCATACATTCTGTATGTGACTTACATTTTAGCAGCAGAGTAGTTGGATACTTGAAAATAAAAAAGCATAAAAAGATTCTTGTGTTGGCTTTCTCTAAACGGATATATATTGGGATGACCTTACCTGAGAGCAAAAATGCCATCAGCCAGAAAACTGCCATAAATTAAAGTGCTATTTAAGCCCTGATTCTAGTAAAAGGGTCCAAATTTCCAAGGTGCCCCTAATGGGTCTCTGTTTGATGATAATGGAGCTTTTCTCTAAGGGAGTATATTCACAAAAAAAAAAAAAAAAAAGAGAAAAAATAAAGAAAAAAAATCACAAACACAATGTCAAAGGAAAATATCAGCCTCCCTTTATTTGGAATTGTTGTATGCAAACTCCAGCCTGCTAGGGAGACTACAGCTCTGCTGAATTCAGCTTACCTAAGGTGAGCTAATGAACAAGGTGATTCTGAAAAAGAAATACAAAATCATTAAGCAGATCTGTAAATTTTATAATGAATCATTTCAATTAGATTCAGGCAGCAGCAGATGTTAACTCATTTTGGCACGCCCAAGCTTTGAGGTTCTTAGGCTGAATTACTTTTTTTTTTTTTTAGGTGGAAACTTGATGAATCTCACATTTAGAATTGTGCATGAAAAAACGTGTTATGTAAAAACAGAGCAAATGGGCCCTTCATTTGCTGATTAATGGATCAGGCCTCTCTTCTAATACCAGGAGGGGGTTTTAATGTGAGAAAGTGATAATAGGTTCACAGAGACAACAAGCTGGGGCTTAATGCTGCTGGTGAACCCAACACTATTTCTGTGGTTTTTCTTGAGATTTCCTTGCAGTAGTCCAGCTGTGCCATGGAGGGACAGGCATTCCCATCCGGGACGCAGGATGTGTTTGCAAACAAAGCAAAATATTTGCTCTTTTCAATGGATTTGTTGGGCAGTCTCTGGGCAGTTGCGTTCATGTGGTTTGCTGCGAGAGGTTTTATTTTTTAATATAAAAGCAGGATCCCATTAAATACCTACCTGTGTTTTCATAGAGATTTTAAGGTTCACATTTTAAAAGTCCTTGTGTTAGCCTAAACAGAGACTGAGTCACTACATAGGATTTCAAAGTCTTCTCTCTTACCCCTTTGCTTTCTGCCTAGACTCCCTGAATGGTCTAAGGCATCTGATTTTTGTCTTGCTTGCTCTTAACCTTGTCTGCTGTGATGGGAAGGGTGGTGTTTGGTTTACACCGAGCAGCTAAGCACATGTCTCTGTGATGGCACTGTCTGCCTTTGTACTGGGAGGGAATTTCTGCTGGCTCATAGCGTTTCCTGAAAGAGCTGTCTCTTTAAGGACTTATCTCATATTTTCAGAAATTGACTGTGAAAATTCTAAGTAATGGTGTGACATGATCACACTCACTTTCCGTAGTTAATCCTTCACTAGGGGTCAGGCGCTTTCCCTGCTCAATGAGTCATTTGATTGTCATCTACCTTGCACAAAAAACTACGAAGCCCCAAGCACTGTCTGGTAAGGATGACAGGCAGTCACAGTGCTGAGCTCTGTGCAGGAATAACTGAGTTAGAAAAAAGCTGCTGGCACTGTAATAAAGCGTTTAATGGACAGACAGCCTCTTTTACCTTCCTTGGGGTAACACTAAATCCCTTTTTATTGTAGTTTGCACAGATGTTAGTGAGTTATCCATTTCTCTAATCATACTAGAAGTTGGCACATCCATCTTGAGTAAGAAGACCAGCCCACTCTGTTTTTGAGAGTCCTTTTTCTAATAAACTTGTGTCACTTTCAGGTCAGTTTCACCAATACAAATAAAATTCAAACAAATAAAAAGTATATTGTCTCATGATGAGATGTATGTAATTATGTCCCTTAGGTCAGTTTAAATTTACAGTGGGAGTTACACTGTGTATAACCCTTCCTGCAATCTAGATTTTCCTGCTGCTTAAAAAAAATAAAACAAACCCACCACAATATTTAGCCGATATATTGTAGCTGTGTGGTAGTCTCAGTTTTGGAGCTGAATGTTCTATATGATTCATTTTACTTTGCAATTATTTGTATATAAATGCATCTTTGTGTTCTGTGAACAATATCTCCCTTCCTCCCTCTGATAAATCTTTGTGAATGGAGTCCACTTGTTTTGTTTATCTCCTCTACGAAGTGATGCTAACTGGCTCCCTAAATGCAGAGTGTTTGTATTTGTTTCTATTCTTTTGCATGATGCTGCACAATTCCATCCTCCTGTTGAAGAGTTCATTTCCCTTCACGTGGTTATTCCTAAAAGGAATGCATTTATTGATGGAACGAAATAAAAGCGTGGGTTTGGGGCTGAGTGGGGAGAGAGAAAAACCCACAGATCGTCCTCACCAAGGTGCTGCCTGCTGCATGCTTCAACTGCTTACAAAGGTCAGCTAAAGTTCAGGAAGGGATAAATGATTGCTACTTTGAGGGGGTCCGTGGTAAGCCTTGTTCTTTCTTGCTCTGAGTTGATGGGTTCACAGCGGTAGCTGAATTTTGATAGATTGGCAGACACTGAAAGGAAATGCTAAATCTGCCACAGGGACTCTAACTAACTTCATTTTCTAGGGGCAAAGGGTAAAAAGACAAGGGGTACTGTTCAAGGGCAGGACATCATATGACCTGGTCAACAAAGCTACCAGTGTTGTTTGTTTGGATCCTTGCCTTGTTGTACCTGGCTTCTTAACAAAAGGCCTTACCAGCAGGGTGGGCTATCAAAATAAACATTAAAGGTTCAGGGGTTGATGCTAGTCCTTTGTGTATGTAAATTTACTGCTCTCTGGGGTCTCACTGTAAATGAGAAGGCCCGTCTCTGTTGTGTTTCCTGGTAAAATACTTTTAATAAATAAATCAAAGACTATGGAACATTAACTATTTCTCACCAAAATGGAAAAACACTGCAGGCAAAATTTTGGTTGGTTTTTTTTTTGTTTTGTTTTGTTTTGTTTTTTTTAAAAACATTTTCCTTGCTTTGCTGTAAAAAAGAAAACCTCTCTCAGCTTCCAAACACCTACAGCAAGTTACTCTGACAATCTTGCAAAACAAAAACCCAATCTCCCAGGTTGGCTGTTGAGTTTTACACCGAGCTGATGTGCTGAATATATCTGACTTTTTATACACGCCTTGGAATAGATAAAACAATTGATTAGGCTGAAGGCCAGGTTTTGCTAAGGTCAGTTTTACCATGGGTTATGTACAGTCTAGGCACATCTGACGTCCGGTTAGTACATGCAATTGTAAAGACTTTATTCACAAACTGGGTAATTGTGCACATAAATGCTTAATTAAGTGCATTTGTCTGGGTCATTAAGCTGGTTGTATGCACAGTTGTGAAAACTGTATGTTTCTACCTTTTTCTTCTTTTTAATCTTAAGTTTCCTTTGTGATCTCCCAACACATACTAGAATGAATGAAAGAATTTATGCTCTGAGAGAATGGGGAGTTTGAAATGTTTGCAAGGGAATCTGAAACCATGTGAAACCAGCTAATGTTTCAGATTTCATCAGAAACTCAAAACGCATCAGTGATTCTCCAGGTTTACAAACCATATGGTGAACCTGAGTCTAACTTTCAATGACCAGAGTCTGATTTATAGTTTTCCATGGCAATTGGTCAAAAACTGTGATTTTTCCCAGGCTTCAAAGAAAAACTAGACAAGCTTAAGTGATTTGACTGAGGGCTGAGTTTAGTCTGAAATCACCACTCACAAGTTGACTGGAGGCTGATATTTCCATGGCTTCTAAACTGCCTGACCACATTATCAGCATGCAAAAATTGAAACTGGCTCCTTTGCTGGCCAAATATTTTTAGACCATTGGCTTCATCTCTTTGTTTATCTTCTAAGATCACTTGAGGAAGAATAGAGTTGTTTTTTTTTTTTTTTTTGGTTTGTT